>VZRO01002119.1:1575731-1646205 GCA_013397915.1 Daphoenositta chrysoptera
GCAGGTGCACTGAGCAGGGATGCAGGGGCAGGGAGGCAGGAGCCAGGTGCAGGAATGCAGGGGCACTGAGCAGGAATGCAGGGGCACTGGTGCTGAATCTCTGAGCAATCCCTGGCACAGAGGGAAGGTCCCACTCCAGTGGGACTTTGGTCATTCTGCTCAAGTGCTGATATCTCTGCTTTATGTACCCAGTGCAGTGGGCTGAGACTTCCATGGGCTTGGAGCAGCTTCATGGATGCAGATGTCCATCCGCAGTAATGGATCCCAGCTCGGGTTCCTTAAATGTTTCTCAGAAGGGGCAGTCTCCCTGCTCCCAGATGCTCTAAAATGCTTTGAGTAATGTTTTAACACCTCTTCTGAACAGAGAACCTTTCCTACACTGGAAACTTAGAAAGCAAGTACATGGGCTCTGAATCTGGAATTCCCAGTATCCAAATAAATGGTAACACACAGTGAGCAGAAAAGTGCTAATTTTGGAAGGCAACAGGCTTATATACAGCATGAAATGAAGTATTAAACATTTTTTCCGGCTGGTGACCTTTTACATTGGGGAGGGAGGATGTAAAACCTGACATTTTTTCACTGATCACCTTTCACGAGAATTAAAAAACCCCACCTTTAATCAGTGAGTGATAAATGCTCATTTTTGGTTTTGAAATGTTCTACGATTGATTGCACACACTAACTTAGAAAAATTGCCACAGACTCATAATGACAGGATTTATCTGAAGTTATGTAAAATTGGTTTCAGTATTTTTTTTTTTTTTAAACAAGAGGTTCTATAAGGGTTTCACTGTCTTTAGGTAGGAGTGAGTTGCTCCTCAGTGTGGGTAATTGTACCTGGTAGTGATTGTTAAGGAAAGAAAAATCTCCTCCCGTGTCTTTCGGTCCCAGTTCTCCCTTCCAGCACGGCCCCTCAGTGCTTCCTTTTCCAGCCAGAGCTTTGTTTAGCATTAAACACAGCCACAGTACCAGGATGCCCAACGTGTGTCAGTTTTATAAAGTGTGTAATTCATGAGCTGTGCTGAAACCCAAGTTGTTGAAGGGCATAAACACAGAGAGCTGATATTCTTCCGGAAAATCCAAAGTTGTTTTGATATGAGACAACTTCTGGCAGGTTACCTTCTGTCCTTCCTGCAGTAAAATAATGGCTTTTGTCACTTGTTTTTAATTTCAAACTGATGTGCTGGAAGTATCTATTTCAAAGATGAAGGAGAAGTAAGACAAAAAGAGATTGTTACTTTCCCCAAATCAGTTTGATTTCTGTCATTACAAAACAATACCTTTCCAGCAGATGTCTTTGAACGCCAGCCAGCACTGTGACAGATAACTTATAGCTGCTCTGATTATTCATGCAGATATCAGCAGGTTATTCCAAAAGGGCTTTATTTCATATTGTTAAAGCTATTCTCTAAAAGAAACAGTAATCTTTCTGATGAGCATGGGGAACAATTTCTCCAATACCAGTCCAATTTATTTGGACCCTCTGATTGGTGCTTTCAGCTAGATCTCTAAGCACAATATTAATTATTCATTAAGGTACTTGAAGGGAGAATATTTGCATAGCCATACTGTCAAAATTGATGAGGCTTTGCATATGCACCGTAGGAATAGCTTTCAACTTAGTGCTAAAACTAGAGATGATACTAATAAAATTGTTAAAAAAAATTATCTAAAAAGCCAACAATAATTTGAACTTTCTCATAACCACAGAACATTTATTTTTATAGCACCCACATGTCCTATTGAGAGATCATGAAAATATTCTTTCTACAGCTGGTCATGTGGGTATAGAATAAAAAAAAATAATCCTCAAGAATCTTTGTATAATAAAAGGTCATAATGGGAATAATAGACAGTAAAAGGGGAGAAAGAGGTTTTCTGTGAGTGGGAGGAAAGAGTAAGCCTGACATTTAATGTACTTATCTCCACGTGGAAACACACTGACTGGTTTATGGAATTCTGTCCTTAAATGCATAGATGGGCAGAGGGTCATCTGCTTACTGAAAGGTTGGGATACTCCTCCTGGTGTGTGCACCTTAAGGTGCAGTTACTTCTAAAATGGTAAATTAAAAAGAGAAAATCTAAACATTTGAATTCGAACTTTTTAAGAAACAGTAGAAATTGAAAAAGCTCCTGGTGACTGGGGAAGCTGCAGAGTGGCTGCCCTGTGGGCTGGCTGCAGCTCCCACAG
Source organism: Daphoenositta chrysoptera (assembly GCA_013397915.1). NCBI lineage: Eukaryota > Metazoa > Chordata > Aves > Passeriformes > Daphoenositta > Daphoenositta chrysoptera. The sequence continues at coordinate 1,577,926 of VZRO01002119.1, forward strand.
CTCTTCTGCAGGTGAGGGAGCCAGGCTGGAACGTGTTGAGCTTTTAACCATCCCTTACTGCCTTCTCCCAGACCCGGAGCTGTGCAGGGGAGAAGCTCTTGCTTTGCACCACGCAGAAAAAGGGAGTGACTTGAGGGGTTTGTGCCTGAGTCTCAGCATTTTCACCGATTTTCTCAGCATCCCTTCAGTACTGCTGACTTTGTGTGAAACACAGACTGCGGCTTGCCCTCCACTCTGGCATCCCCGTTAGCTGGGGAGAAGGAATGTTCCAATTTCGGTAAACATTGAACTAGAATTGGTTAGTTTGTCAAAAAAGTACAGCTCTGGATTAGATAGCTAAAACTGATAGGAGAGGTGAATTTCCACTCACAAGGACATAGTAACTTTTGTGGGATTATCTTTCGGAAGGTGCTGAGGGACCTACAGGAAAAAAGTGACCACCTGCTGGAAATGTCAACAGGGCATCAACAGCAGGATAGACCATTTTGCATTATTGCAGATTTGGTTTAATTCTATTTCTAATCTTCATTCAACACATATTGAAAAATAGTAAATTTGCAATATTAAAACCATTTGAAAAATAGAATATGGTTCAGTTTCAGTACAATTCTGCTGAATCTAAAAATGTTTGAATATAGCAGAAAACTAATTTTAGTGTAGATTTATTGAGACACCATTATAATGTAAACTGAAATATTGCCAAATCAAGTGTCTTTTCATCATAAAAATGAAAGAAATTCAACAGAAAATAATATGCAGAGGTAATCTTGTAATTCAGAAGCACACCCAGAAATTCAAGTGATTCCTGTTGTAGTGTCACAGGGTTTTTAACTCCAATTTGTTGTGTCTCAGAAGCTGCAGAGAAAATATATTTGGTGATGCACTAATGATAGAAGGTTTGGAAATGTCTTAGAATGGCAAGATACAAAAGATGCTGCAGGTAATGAAGGAGGTCATCTTTAATTTCAAGTAGTTTTCTTTTGTACATGAGTAAAATGTTTTTGGTCTCACAGAAGGAATTTGGATGTTCAATTTGCATTGTAACTAAGGGCAATTCAGCATCCTGATCTCCTGAGAGTCTTTGAAAATATGATAATCTTATCTAAAATCTCATTTGCTTTGTTTTTACCTTTAACAGTTCTATACACAACCTGAGCATTATTAAAATGCCCTTTAAAATGAGCCTGAAAATATTGGGATTCCATTTTGAAACAAGGGCTGAATATAATTGAAGGCATTAGGAGAGGGAAAGCCTGTAATGAATGGCAGAAAAGGCACATGGGCTAGTCCTGAGCTGGAGTCAGAGGCTCCTAACAACGGGATTGGAAAAATGCAGTCCTGCATTATAGGAGAATATGAATTTCATCAGTATTCATAACATATGTTGATATTCCATCAGTGAAACGCTGCTGTAAGCATCAGCCCATTTGCCTGCAGAGCAATGCTGTCTTAAATAGGAAAATAAATGAGGAGTTAGTCCTGATATGGGGAATGCTTCGGACTATTTCCTTACATTGAAAATTCAGCAGCCTCAGTATGATTGCTGATTTCTAAATTTTTAAAGAAATAACCATGAGTTATAAGAAGTAACCACAACTGAAATCAAAATAAATATTTCAAAGCAGTTTTGATAAGCATTTGAGATTTCATCTGAACGTAGAATAATACCTCCAAGTTGTTACACTTCATGCCCTCTTTTGTTTTCCCCCACTCATTTCTCTCAATGTCGTCTTTAGAAAACATGTCCCACAAGATAGAGCAAGCTGTCCACAATGTCCAAAATGTTTTGGATTGTCTCTACTTGGTTTGGACAATTGAAGCTGAATTTTCCTCTCTGATTCACATGAATTAAAATGCTCAAACCAGCCGTATTTCTGCTGCTCATACAGACAGTACTGCCTACATGGCTGTGCTTTTCCAAAAAGAATCTATGTTTTTGCACATTTCTTCATACTTATTTTGTTTCTATGTGTTTTGGTTTTGTTTTTCTTTTTTTTTGTGGCTAACCATACCGATATCTCAGACGGGGTGCAGATGGAAGGGCAGAGTCATCCTTTACTTGTACTCAGTCAACACTTCAAGATTGATTACCAATAGTTGGAGGCTGTGGTTGCTACACCTCCTAACAGTGTACTTTAAAATTCAGGCTGAGCTTAGCCTGCAGAGCTGGTTTCACCTATTGAATGAGCTCCAGCCCCTTGGACTGAAATTGAATCTGACATCAAAAGTCGCCCAGATGCCCATTGGGTAATAGGAAAGTGTGAACTGAGTTTCCCAGTGAGCAAAAGACACGTACCTACACACAGGTCTGTCCTTTAGGTTTAATAAGATGGTGTGTTAGGACAAAATTCTCCAGAGGTATCTAAAGACGTGCCCGTGACAGTAGTGACAGCAATTTCTCTGTTCCCTTTTGACTGTGTAATACCAAAAGCCATAAAACTGGTGTAATTGAACAGAGAAAAGGAATCAGTGCACTTTTGCACATTGTTGTTCATTCCCCTTAATAGAGTGCACCTAATGGGCAGCAGATGAGCTGAGGACATGAATATTATCCTTTAGTGAGATGTTTTGTTGGAAATGATTCAGCTTCTGTTAAAATAGTGTCTATTTGCTTTAATATGGTTTTCTCTTGGGAAGATTAAGTACATAACTTTTTTTTAAGTGGTGAAGTTAATGATGATGTGTATGGAATGAAAGAGTTCTCAATTCTGTTATCAGTGTCAGCAGAACAGCGATGATTCGATGTGAGATCAGTTGGATATTTCTGTACAATTCTGTACTGTATCTCCAAAGCATACACTCAAAACTGGAACTTCGAAAGAGGAAATCTCCACATTTATGGAAATAATGTGAATTTTGGAACATCCCCATGTTTTGTAGTCATGGTTTGGTGAAATGTCAGTGTCCAGAAGGGTAAACATTCTGGATTATTAAGACTGGAAAAAACCTCCAAGACTGTCAAGTTCAACTTTTAACTGCAAACCAGCATTCCCACTAAACTGTGGTGGTTTAGTGGGCATGAAGAAGCCACAGAGATTTGTCTTACCTGCCTGTGCAGGTTTATCCTTCCACCTTTCTTCTGAAATATCTTTTCCAAAGACAGATCACTTCCCACACTCCCCCTTCCAATGACCACCACATTAGGGTTCATACAACCAAACTTTAGAATATTGCTACTGCTTTAATTTGTAAATAATTTTCAAAATTAACTGTAGGCCCAGGAATGCTTCAAATCTAAATTCTCGTTTAAATCTTTCTCTGGATCTCTACTGCCTCCTTGACATAACCACCAAGTGTGGCTCAAATGTTTCATGCTTCACACTACTTTGATTTGAGGGAAAAACATGTGAAACTTCAGGAGGAAATGCCTGCACTGAGCAAGGATTTCCTTTTTCAAACAAAAGATTTTCATTTAAATAAACCTGGAAGAAAATATGTCTGGGTAGACTGTACTCTGCTATTTCCACTAAGGATATAGAGGTCATTATAATTAACAGACACTTAGTAACCACAGACAGAGGCGTTAACTCCTGGAAACAGCACGGGGAGTTTTCAGACAGATGCTCGGGAGTTGCTGGAAAAAGTGAAAGGTTAAAATAGTCGGGTCTGCAGCTCCGAGAGTCAGCATTTCCTTCCAGACGACCTACGCTTTCAAAGCTACCCTATTTTCCCTTTCTCTTAGCAGAAGCTGAAGAAAAGCACACATTATTTAACTGAACATTCAAGAGAGCTTGGTTGTGATCTTCTAAATGAGTTTTCTCATCAAAAGAATCTGAGTTACATCCTGAAAGCAAGTTCCCTTAATAACTTTGAGTAGTGGTGCTGCTGTGATGGTCTCTGCTGATGGCTGAGCCTGTCTCGTTGTTGTTTCCAAAGCCAGAGCTGCTTTGGAACGTTCAGATAACATTTCCATGGCCAATTGACTTTATGCCATGATGCAGTATCAAGTTAAATAGGTTAATTATTTCCTTCTTTTATTGTTATTGCTTTACAACAACTACTTATCAGTATTTGAACAGAAGGGTATTAAAAGTCACAAATGCAGCTAGGAGTCGAAATATAGGTGGGGAAATAATGATCTTCAGGAAGGGTTCTCTTGTTTTTAGTACTGACTGGTACTCCCAAATAGAGTTTATCTAAAAGTCATCTTTAATGCTGCTGACTCGAAGGCTGTCCATGCAGTTTGGTACACATGCAGCAGCAGGATGATGGTGTTTCAAGAGACTGTTTTATTGGTTCTCAAAAATCTTAAAACAGTGTCAGTTCTTTTATGTTCTCCAGTCACACTCTCTTTGCAAGTTATCTATTTGGTAATGATGGAGCCTTTCTCTGTCAAGGTCATTGCAACCTCCACAGCATTAGGGCTTGTACTTTCCTAGGTTACAGGACTCTCAGATTTTATATAGATCTTGCAAGCTGCTAATGCTGAAGTAGATTAATATTTTAGCTGCCACGGGAGACTATTCCCTGCTCCTTAAATCTCTTTTATTCAAGCAAAATGACCATGATTATGATCTTACTCAGCTGCTGGAAATTAGAAGGCATTATGAAGAAATAAACAGGAATAAGGAACAGTTCATGAATTTTACAATATCAGTTTGCTGTTAAAATAGTAAACCCCAAATGGGAATCATGCCTGCTGTGCCTTTTGCAATACATAGAATATATATTTTTTCATAATTATGTGTGCGTTGAAATTAATGAATACTTAAAGAAAGATTTTTTTTTTAAAGTACATGTAGCAATTTGTCATTAAAATCTCCCTATTAAAAATGTTGAGATTTATCTATTCCAGTCTTTTCTGCTGAAGCTGTTTGATGTTCTTTGGATAATAATCTCTGGAGTCATCTCTTACTCACCTGCAGCACAGCTGAACTCCCTAAAAAGTCCAGTTTTCTGTGTGGTCCAGTAAATATCTTATTAATTTCATCCTCTCAGAGATGATAGATCTGGGTTTGGTTTCTGTCTTGAACATCAGAAGAACAGAATGTTTATTATTGGGTGGGTTACAAAAGGCCTGCCTGCCTAATGGGTTTGGCCCCCAGGGAAGCGGGATGTTGGAGGACCTATCCATGAATCCTGTTCTCATCCTTGGCACCGCAGAAACAACAGCCAGCTTAGTTTTGAGCAGCCTCGGGCTCCGGGTGCTCGTTCAGTGGCTGAAATTTAAAGGACTTTATTGGCAGACACTGAAGTGAAGTAAGTGTGCCCCCAGGATGTGAGCAGGGTGTCGAGGGACTGAGTTCTGCTCTTGCACCTGAGCGCTGGAGGAGAGGGCGCTCAGTGGCTGTAAAATAACGGCATTGGCTGGGAGGGGAAGATGTCTCCAGGTTTGCAGTGCTTTGTCAGGGCTCGGTGGGCTCGATCCTGCCCGCAGTTATTCTCTGCAGCTTGTCCTGCTGCATCACATCTGAATGTGGTGCCTGAAAACGCTGTTGTGGTGCCAGGAGGCATTTTATTTCCAGATTCTGTGTGAACTTTTCTGGATATACGTTCTGCCCAACAGTAATTAACACACGGGCAATCTGCTGCACACATCAGCGAGTGTGCTGCTTGCTGCATTCCTTTCCCTCATTTACTGGGTCTGCCCCAAACCCCTGGAGGGTGGGTGAAGCAGCTGCCTTTTGAGCCTGGCTCTCAGCATTAATCCTTTCTGGACTGACTTTGTGTTCAGTTCTGCCTTCTCCTGGATAAATTTAATCTGAGGTAGAGGAAAGGCACATGGGCAATCAAGAGACCTTGGCAGAAGCCAAGGTGTGACTGTGTGTGTGAAGCCATCAGCTGATTTGCCATGAATCACCTCCTCCCCTTTCAGACAAAAATGAGGGGTAAGCCCAACCTCGCTCTTTTAAATTTTGTTTTTTTTTTTTTTTTTTTTGGTAGCATGAGAGCTTGTTCACAGGTCTGAATAATACATGGGGTTTACATCCATTATCAGGTTAATCTGGAGTTTCTTGTCCATATGTCCACACCAGCAAGTGCATATTGATTACTGATGGTTTAAAAATTACTCAAGCAAAAGAAATCACATGGTATTTATAAATAGAACCATTTCTAGAAACTGTTTACTCTCTACATATACAGAATACATCCTGCATTGAGAATTCTGAGAAAAGTGTTCCTGATCTGAACTGGATACTGGAAACTTGGACACAAACCTAACCAAGAAGCAAAATAGCTAAAGCAGAACATAAAGGTCCTTAGCCTGCTTCCATTTAAAAGGAAAATGTTTTATCTTCATTTTTGGGTAATTTGTAGCTTTACTAACATTCTTTTTCTGTATATAATTTAGTATATTTCCCTTGCCTAGAAGAATGCTATGGCAGAATCTCCGATTGTTCATGAATTAGTGGAAAATACAGAGGCAAAATGACATATTTTTACATTAACCACTTGCCTTAAAGGTGCCCTCTGTGATCCTGCATTAGTCAATTTAAGACTCTGTGGACAGTTAGGTGGGAAATCCTGTCCTGTCCTCCCCACCATCCATCTCTGGCTGCAGACTCCTGTCCACTTCCCTTGCTTTAGCTCAGTCTGTCAAACTGGCACTCTGGGCAGTCTAAAAGTCAAATAAGGAAAACCAATCTGTCAGTCAGCTGTGGTGCTACATCCTGAATGATCTCTATTTTGTCTTCATCCCATCTGCAGGAAATCTGCAGTTGCTCACACCTCAGTCTTAAACTGAAAGGCAGAGAAACCCCCAGGTACTGGGTATCTGCCTTAGTCAGCATCTTTCTCTTTGCCTGGAAATCCTTTGAATGCAAAGCAGCATCAGCATCATAACCTCAGGTGTGATTTGGGCTGAGAGAAACTTTCCGTGTGATTGTGCTGAAACAGCGTTCTGAGCACAATAAATGTATTTGACAGGATACCAGCCCTGAAATGCAAGTGACAATTGAGTTTGTATCTTAAATATATATTGCTGAAACTTCTAATGGCACATCACTGTCTTGTGAGCCTGTGATGCCACAACTGAGACGAGGCTGGATCTGTCTGTCAGCTGCTATGCTGAGCGTGCCAAGTGCCTGTTGGGTGGAATTTAGGGGCTGCTTCATTTGGGGGCACTCCCTTAGTGTTCTCAGCTTTGGTTTGGTTGGCATAAGAAAGTTGTCACTAACATTCTCATAGTAAATGAAAAATGAAATTTTAGTTTCTTACCAGCGCAGGTGGACTTAGGGATGATCTGGGGAGTAACTAGCAGTGCGTGATAAGTTTACACAACTTCTAATTCTGCACAGAAGGAGGCCCTGACAGTCAACAAAATTTGGAAAAAGAGTTCCTTTGCTGTTAAATTTGAAGATTTGCATAAATTTGTTCTTTCAAGAGAAATGTAAAAGTAAAAAAAAAATATATATTTTTTTTAGCTCAGTTCTTCATTAAATCAGTGGACACTGTTGTAGCAGGTGATGGGTTGAATGCCAGTCTGAATGTAAAAGGGGCAGTTGTTAACTTTAAATTGCACATAAGTGCTGAAGTCAAGTGCTGTGCCATAAATTATGTTGTTGGAATTTTGAAGAAAAAAGTACATCGGAAGTTGAATAAATGAAACCCAAGAGTGGGAACTTGGCAACTAAGAGAGTAGTGAACTAAATGTGTGAAGAAAGTATAAAAAAATAGGAAAGAAAGCATTATTATAGCACCCTAATGACTAAAAGTATAAATGGAAACTTGGTGGGATCACAAGAGCAGAGTCTTTCGAACAGAGAGGGGCAGGACAGGTGAGAGTGTCAGAGAACACTCTCAGGGCAGCTTTTGTAAGAATGTAGGAGGGGTTGAGATGAGTCTATTCCACATTTCCTTCTTTTAACAAGGGTGAAAAGATCTTGAAAAACTCATATAATGGGATTTGAATGAGGAATGACAGGAAAAAATCTGACTACCTGGGAACACCGTAGTGGAACGTGTGCCCCATCAATTATCTGAGTGCTGATTAATTAGGGAACACCGTGGTTGTCACTTTTACCTCTGTACTGTGCTCTATTTGATAGATGAAAGAGTAAAGGACAACCTTTAGCCTTTATGCTAAGATGTTATAGGCTTTTTAAGCAGGAGAGTTTGATGAATGCCTTGGCATCCTGTATTTTTTGGAAACCAACAATCAGTGCTTTAAAATGTTTATTATCAACAAAGCACTGGAGCAAGTCCTCTTAAATACCTGCATCCCCACAAGATACCCATGATACTACTTCCTTTTCAGCTGAGCTCTTGGACAGAATGTAGGAAGCTGGAGGATGAAGTATTTATGGCTCCTTGTTCTTAAAAAAGACAAATTAGCTACAGCTATTTCGCTATTGTGTGATGGACAGCCATGGGTTCCCTGTGTTCCTGCTGCCCCATCTCAGACGTGTCAAGGAAATGTCTTTCTCATTGTGTTAATTATGGGTCCTCGTGATAGACACGTTCATTGCCAGGAGATCTCAAGGTTTCGCCTCTGAATTTTGTTTTTATCTTTTTTTTCTTTCCAAACCAGTAGGGATCTGTTCTTGATTGGCTGTAGCTTAGGAATTAAACACTGCAGTTTGACCTCCCTCTGTAGGATGCTCTGACTTCCAGAGCAGTACTTTCTTCTGGAGTGCACTTCAGGTTGAGCAATGGAGAAATATCCCTTCATCCTGCAGCTGGAGCTGTGGCTTTTCGTGGCTTTGCAATTCTCCCTGTGGTAGGAAAACGTGGTCTGGCTGGGGCTGCTCACATCTCTGGCCACCTGGGTGTGGGCAACGTACAGAAACATGAACATTTTCTTTGCACAGCAATCATTACTTTGAAGAATATTCTTTGCCATTAAAATTTCCAAACCTAATGTTTCTCTGTAATAAGCAAAGAAATAATTTTTTATATATTTCTGTATAATCTTTCATGGCAATATTTGCATACGGACAATGTTTTATGATTAACATGCAGTTAGGAGAGATGGTATCTGCAAGAAATCTATATTTACAATTAATTTAAGATGTGAATCTCTGAATATTTCTTTCTGTGCATCAGTTGGTATATTTTCTTCATGTATATTAGGGAGGTTTTCCAGTGGTGTGATCAAAATTTGCTGAACTGTGGTTTATAGCAGACAATTAACAGCTGTTAAATAGGATTATTGCAGACTGTTATCTTCACGTAGCATCGATTCAAATGCTAATTTCACTCCATTTACTTCTCCTAAGACCACCCTGCTGCCAGGTACACTGTATTCATGATGAATGACAGAATCTATCTGGAAATAGTGTGAGCTGTATCCGCAGATTTCATGTCCTGGTTTGCAGCTCCTTGGCACAGGTCAGAATTCACTTGTGGAGTGGGATGCCTGAGGGAGAGGCACAATCAGGCCTAGCCCAACATTTTCTTGGGAGATTTTGTGATTATAAATACAGTTTTGGTAACGAAAACGAATAATGCTTTTCACTTTGATTTTTTCACCTGTTGCAGAATGTAATTCACGCTGAGGGATGTGGTAGGAGTCACCTGTGGGTGATGTGCTGTCTCTGAATGGTGCACATCTGAACAGCTGTGGTTTGAAATTCAAAGTACACCTTCTTCATGCAAAGTTAACTATTATTTCCTCCTACCAACCTTTTCCTCCTCTCATCTTTCAGATATGGCTTCACAGTAGACGCTTCCCTCTCTCCAGGTTAACTTGAGGATGCAATACTGTTCTGAGCTTTGCTGTTGGGGTGGTGTTGTCATGGGAAGATAATATTCTCCCTCCTGCCCTTTACCATCTATTTCCATCGGCCTTTGGCTGACACCACTTCAGCTGTGATTTTTCATTAAATCCCATTTCATCTTTACAGCTGGTCCCTGGGACCCCTTGGTGCCCACACCTGGCATTGGGTCTTTGGAGTCTCTTGTGCTTCTGCACAAGAGATTGTCGGGTGTTTCAAAGGAGAGTTTCTAATTCTGCGCAGAAATATTACACATAAACTCTTCTTATTCTCACCTCTAATGCTTATGGAAACAGCAAGATACTTTTAAAGGTATTTCTGTTAGGTTTGAATTCTGTGCTGTTTCCCTGTTGTTGGGCAAGTTTTTACATTTATGGGTTAGTTAATACTTTCAAATGTTGCATGAGGAAAATTTTAATTACTTTCTGATTAGGAATGAAAGAAAGAAAGATTGTCTTGTGCTTTCAGTTTTACTGTTGTCTCACAATGTCTTTTATATTTAAACAAAAGAGTTGCATAAAGTAGCTACTGCAGTGAAAGGACATGTAATAAAATAGCATGTCTATTCTATTCAGTCTAATTATTTATCTGGTCAGCAATTTGTAAGGTATATTCTATACACCTTGCATATTCCATAGTTAAATTTTAGACTTGGCTTTCCATCTAAATCCTTGACATTAGTGTTATATTAAGTGAAAATATTAAACCTAATTTAATTTTTCACAGTCCTGTATAGCTCAGAGATTCAGAAAAATACAGCAATAATCTTTCATGTAATGCTTCTCAGATTCTTCCTAAGTTTTATTTAAGTGCATTGCAACAGGGGAAATTAAGAGCCTCTCTGGATAAAATGATAATACAAGTGGAATGAAGTATCACTGGAAAGCGTCGCCCATCTCCAGTTTAAATAAACGTAATCAATCACGTCAGGATGACATTTTCTTCATCAAATAGGCAGCAGTTTGTTGTTCTTAATTACACCCAGACTTGTAACGAAGGAAAATTAATGACTAAGGGATTAGAATTGCTATTAATGCTCAGAAGGACTTATTAGGATAAAGGGTTTAAGACCTTCTTGTTTTCATATGGGTCGATATTTATTGTGGTCTTCAGCCAGCATCTTACACTTGCATTACAAATGTTACAGTGTTCATCCATTTTCAGGACAATGATAAAGTAGAACATACATTGTTTTGTGGGCTTTCAACAGTTAAGAACCGAAACAGAACACAGGGTGATGAATGCATGGCTGTCTGACCATTAACTACTATAAAAGGAATACATTCAATGAAGAATTTTGCAGAAATAAATTTTATTTCTCACTTGCTCTGCAGAGTGAGAAACAATTACATTAAGTAAAAATTATTCTTAAGTAATCTGTAGTTTAGGGTACATAAATAATCATATGTTTTAGGATTGTGCCACTTGTTAGCCATAAGAGGTAGGTAAATCATTATTAAACCATCCATTTTCTGATAAATTAAGCCTGTTTTCTATTCATGAAATATCCAAGCAGACTTAGAGTGTTCATAATTATTTGAAAACCACTTCCTTCCCTCTGCATTGATTGTAAGTATTTGCTTTATTTAGAAACTGTTTTGCTTACAAGTTATGCTAAGAGTTATGGTAAAGCTCACTTATTTTCCTTGGCTGGTAGAAGACAGAAACCTTTTACACTAATGAGGAGCAAAAGATTGCTAAAGACAGATAAACATGTTCCTCTCAAAATTCCCTGTTCCTGTCTGAAAAACAAAATGAAGAATAGCTGCTCTCCAACATGTTTGTAACCAAAATTGACATCTGCACTCCTGGCAAAACAAATATGTCAAAGTTCAGGTACAGCTGAAAAAGAAAATGTTTCAGAACTGACCAGAAGACTTCCAGATAATTAATCAGCCTTGCTGTTAGCTCCACAGGGCTTATTAATGTTCCCATTGAAGTATTCTGAACTTAATTTCAGAGAAATCTTTGAAAACAGTGCCTCTGGAGTGGTCATGGCCTGACCAAGTGTCTTGCAGATGGCAGAAGTGCTCAGAGACCTTTGGCAGAGGCTGTCTCTGCAGCAGTAGCTCATGGCACTTCTCCCATCTTGACACATGCAAAGATAGCTGCTTTGGAATAGTTTGTTCTTGTGCCTTTCTGAGTGAAATCTTGCCCACAGTTGCTTTTGGAGCTCAATGCAAAATTTGGATGAAAAACTGAGGGCCTGGAGCCTGCCTTCAAATACTCGTGCATCAGTCCCCTTGACTTAGTAGCCTTTGAAACTCTATCCTTTCTTAAAATGCAAATCAGACTTTATTACTGGGACAAGCAGATAAATTCTTTCAGCAAAGACTTGTAGAGAAAATACTGTGTGTTTTAGCATTACCAAAAGGTCTGAAACCTTTCTGAACCAATGGAGAAAGCAATAAATACAGCTCCACAAAGCTTGAGCTGCCTCTTCAATCTGCAAACAGACACCCTTCACTCAGACAAGTCATGGAGAGCGGTGCAAATGAGCTTGAGCTCAGTCCTGCATTCCTGGGGGTGAGGAGCTGGAGCTGTGCCACAGACAAAGCAGGTGGGGGTGAGGAGTCATCTTTTGATCTGCACTGATCAGAAGAGCAGCAATAGGATTCTGTCAGCATTAACTGTAAGAGCAATTCGAAATGTTACATTCTGTGTCCGCATTAGGTGGGGTGCAGTGTGGAAATACCAACTGGAAATGTGCTGAGAGCACTGAGACACGGGGGAGGAACAATGCTGGCAGTGAGGGCATCAGAAAAGCTACCCGAAATCTGGGTTCATCTTATTTTCCGACCCACATAATTTAAAAATTTTTTTTAAAAAGTAAACTAATAAAATCCAGGTTTTTAATATGTAATTAATGGGAATGGTTAGTGTTCTCAGAACAGATCTGGGAAAAGGGTCATGTTACTGTAATATCAAAATGAGAAGTCATTCTTTGTTAGAGACACTAAACAGAATCCTTGAAAGGATGCATATTGCATGTTCTAGTGATAACTGGCAGGGCAGAGATTAAGGATGAAATTCCAGCTTGGCAGACTTTATTGTCAAAGCTCTTGGTGATTTCAAGGTGGCCGAGATTTCAGTCTGCATATTTCAAAGTGTCCTGAAGAACACCTCAGACTGCTGTCACTAAATTGATAGTGGTGAGCATCCATCCTCTTGGGGAAGGAAGGGCACAGACGCTACTGCTTTTATTTGTGTTTATGTGATAAAAGTGCATATTGTATAGATGATTAATTACTAAGATTAATCAATTTATCTTTGTTTCTTATGCAAATGATTCATTTTCTGTGCGTGGGCGGGAGTGCAGTATTCAAAACAGAAGTAGAATTAAATAAAAAAGGACATGATTTGACTGCAATCGTAGCAAAAACACACCGTAATTTATGAGCAAAGCATCTCTGTGCCAAGTTCTGGGCCGTTTGTATTGATATTCATGAATAAAGTGGAGTTGATATGGCAGTATAACAATCACGTAATATATACATTCAGGCTCATGCTTGTTTTGAAAACAGCCAATAAAAAATAATGGAGCAGTAGAAAAGTATTTTTTATTGGTTAGAGAATTTTATAACAATATTTGTCAGTGGGTTTGTCTTGTTTTATGGGGTTTGGGGGTGCTGGATAATGTGAAGACATTTTGTTAGGAAAACTTTCCTCTTTACCAGAAATTATTCCAAAAGCTAAGCAACAGACACCTGCCCCCAACACACCCAGAAAATCTCACCAATATGATTTATTTACGGTTCCTACGGCTGTTGTTCTGGATGTGTGAGGAGCAGTTTGGAGTCAGAACTGCAGCGTTCCTTGCCCGGGCTCGGGCTGGCTCCAGCAGGGAATGCTGGTGCTGGCTCACTCCAGGGGTTCTGCCTGTCAGCACAGCAAGGCCTCCCCACGAACACAGACCTCCAAACTTCTCTTCTCCCAGGTGCTTTTCAGAGGCCAATTAATGGAAACCAACAAGATTTAAATCACTATAACTTCTAAAAATGGCTCACAGAGGTGTCTGACCTCTGGCCAGCCCTTTGACTGGTTTTTGAGAGATAACACAGAAGCCAGTTGGAATTTGAGCTCTGAGCTATCATCTCATCAGAGTTTAGTGTTGCTGTGACAGCACAGAGAAAGGAAATAATATTAGAAAAACAGGAATTGGAAACAAGAATGCACTGAAACACGCTAAGCATAATTTGTAAGTAGTATTGTGGGTTTTTCTCTCCCTTCTGGCTGTATTCACACCCAGCAAAGCAGATGCCATATGGGAGGATCAGCAGCGGCTCACGCGGCGTTGAGCGGAGCTGCTCTGCCCGTGCCAGATGATGTATTTGCTATTTATGTAGTCAACAGACAGTTCTAGGAAGCTTCTAAAGTGCTTCAGAGACAAAGAATGATTTGTCACTGACAATCAGTGTCTTATGTGGCAGCTTCAGAGCTGGGCCAAATGGACTAATAGCATTCATTCCTTTCAGAGGCTTAATATCTGGAAAGTATATATTCTTATGCATTAAGGCCCTAGAAAAATAAACCAAGTGCTAAAATGACTTTCTTAGTGTAAAAAACAGGCAAAAAAATGATTGTCAGGAGAGGCTGGCAGTTCAGATGTCAGCACAAAAATCCAAGCTTCAGATTAATTCAAAATTCACAAAAATTTGTATTCAAATATTATGATTTGAACCCACCTTCCACCACCTGCATAATTGCTCAAATAACCAAGAACGGTCTAGAACTTAATGCCTGTTAAAACATCAACAGAACCCAAAAACAAATCAACAAAAAAACCCCAAACAAACCAAGCAAAGCCAAAATATTTATTTATATTGTTTCAGTGAAGTAGAGGTACTTATTTATGATTTCTATAGATTTTTAAAACTTAAACTTTCAGTGGTTTTATGAATTTAAAGTGTTCAGATTTTCAGTGTATAAAATTATACTACAGTTGTTAATTTTTTCCTTTTTTGTGTAATTTGAACCTTTAATGTTTGAAAGCTAATTCACTGCTTTTAGAGAAAGTTCATCATTTCTCTGCCTGTCATTCTCACTTTTCAGAGATGTTTTCAAAAATTGCACAGTAAGGAAAAAAGAGGGGAAAAAAGAGAAGGTTTAATTTTTGGTGTGTTCAAAGAAATCTTTTGGACAGATCTGGTCAGATCGTTAATCTTCACTGGTTATTGCTTTTAAGTGCTAGAAAAATGAAGATTGTCCTTGTGTCTTGGAGAAAAATCACCCTCAAATTTTTTTGGCTGTCACTCTTGTTCTGGTAGGTGAAACAGCTTTTTGTGCTTTCACATGCTCGTATTTCAGTCTTGTCGGAGGGGTTTGTGGGAAGCAGGATGTGTGATGAGTAGTTGGCTGGTAAAAGAGAAGGAAAAGCCCTAAGCCTTGCTTTAAATCTTGAAAACTTAGAAATTTTCCTGTCTCAGAATGGTCCATGCCAAAGCATCAATACTTTACTTTGCGAGTAATGCTGTGCTACAGACCTCTTCTGAAATGAAAAAGTTTATTTGAGGAAGATCACTGTACTTACTGGGGGAAAAAAAGTAACTGAAACCTAAAGATTCAGGTTTAAATTGATAGCTTATTATAAAATAAATTAGTAGAGGATGGGATGCCCTCTTTTCTAAATGTAATGGTTGATTTTGGAAAACTTGAAAGCATTACAACTTTTGTGAAAGACTTTACAAATCTTTTAGTAGTGGAACTGACTTAAATTTCTTCAAAAGTGACAACTCCCATAGGGAAAAAAGAGAACAGGGGCTTTTATTGTGTTATACCTCTTCAGAAATTCTCCCCCAAAATAAAAAACCATAACAGCTAAATGGTCAGCCTGATACTGTTTTTCTTCTAAAAGCCTGCAAGTTTCTTTGCTGCTTTAGGGTGATCTGATTTTTCTAATGGTATGTGTTGAAGGTGAGGATTCACCCTGAAACTGAAACCTCCTAACTGTAAAATTCTCCCCTTTGTGTGCCCTTGCCCTTCATTAGGCACTTGTTTGTCTGTCTGAGGGTCACTGGTGAGTTCCTCAAGAGCACCTGAAAACTTTCTGTGATGGTTTTTTTTTTCCTTTGAGAAATCAATTATCCTCAAAGCTTCTTGAGATGCTGCCCTGTTCTGTCCAACTGGGAAAACTAATTTCCACAGCAAATTATGTGTCTGCTGATCTGCATTACAGATTGGAAGGAGACTGCATGAGATTCTGCCCTTTAGGTGGATTGAACTTGTCTTTAATTTGTTGGGTTTTCTTCTTTTGCTGCAGTGTAATGATAGACCTTGCCTAAAATGATGAAATGCTGGTTCCTGGCCAAAAATTTAAAGCGACAAGTGTATTTTCTGCTCGGAAAGTTGATATTAGCTCATTAGCATCTTTCACAGCTGAAATAACACAGTGAGCCAATGTGAATCAAACGTTCCCAGGGGGCTAATTTCCTCCCACTGATTGGAGAGTGATGAAAACAAAGAATAAGAGGTCAGACTGCATCTAATTTCAGGAAGTGCCCTGTTGGTGGGGAAAACATCTGAGATCAAAAGACCATCATCCAAGTGTAATCCATACCGACCTGGTCTGTGATAAACAGTGGAATCAGCCATTATAACAATATTGCCATCCATTATTTTAATGCTTCTAATGATTTCCCCCCATGGCCTTTCCTTGCACTCTACACAAAATCCATACTTGCATTGTTACATTTCTATTGTATTTGAGTTGATGAACAGCCTCCTTGGCAGTTGCTTTGCAGCTGAACTGACAACGTGCACTGTCACCAGAGTCACCACCACTGGGGCAGCTGGCTGATAAACCCAGGGAGTGGCCTCACATTCCAGGTTCCTAAATAAAGCTCTTCCTCCCAAAGCCCACACCCTCTCTATCATACAGCGGTTTTGGTACATTTCCTCAGCTGCTCAAACGCCTCTGATATCAGCAGAAAAAAAATAATTAAAGACTAAAATTCAGCACAACAGATGCACAAATGAATGTGGGGATGAATATAGACGGGCTCAGAAGTTAACTGTCATCACTCCCCGTTGCATTTTGTCTGTTCCATGTGCTGTGCACCTGTGGCTTGCAGACAATGGCTTTGATTGCACTATAGAAAACTGGCAGTCAAGTCAAAGCTGCTGCTGCCCGTTGCTGTGTCTTTGTTCTCTCCTGTGAGCTCCTTGTAGGATTCTCTCCTGGTTTTTTATTACTATTATTTTTATATTACCTCTGTGTGGTCTTTTAATTATTATATTCATGCCCTTTGCCACCACTTTTGAGATAGTCTAAATGTAGTGAAGAGGAAAAGCAAGGTTAAGTGAAGGCAGTGTGGATTTTAGACAGAAGAAAACATATATTCAGCAATCTGTGAAGTACACCAACACAGGGCCAGTGTTGCACTGACTTGGGTCCACCAGGCAGCAGAAATAAATTAACAGCAGACCATCCCCTCCTCCAGATCCTATCATCAAAATTAAGTGAACACCTGCACCGAATAAAATTGAGCAGTGTGAGTATCCGAGTCTGGATTTGATTTACTGCTACAATACTCCAGTTTTATACCGGCATAAATTCCCTTTAAACTAATAGAGTTACATGGTTATGAATTGGGAGTAATGTGGTTGTGAATTAAGTAGTTCAGGTCCTTTCCTCTGAAGTCAGGTCTCGTTTGCTTTGGAGTATCAATACAGATGCCACTTTATGTCCTTTGGGTAGAACGTGGTATTGGAGAAGTACAGACTGCATAATTTGTGAGAAATATTTTTTTGTGAACTTTCCCATTGCTTTGTTTCACAAGATTCTCCCACCCATAGAAGGTTTGGGTGAGAAGGGGCTTTAAAGATCCTCCCATTCCAACGGCCCTGCCATGGACAGGGACTCAATGCTTTGTTTCACAAGGGTTTTCAGGCCCGCAGTGGCTTTGAAGGTCTAGGGGAAGCACAGTTTCTCTAACAGCTTTTCATCACTGGACTCCCTGGATGCCCTGCACCAGAAATCCCCACGGAGGTGATGGTTCTGTGGAAGGGCTGGCTTGGGCACAGTGTCCTCGTGCAACCACTTGCACACAGTTCTTTTGTGGGCCACGATCCGAGTGCCAAGGAATTTGCACAGAATTCGGTACAAAATCACAGCCCCAGAGCTCGGAGAGTTCACGCAGCACAGCTCCCATAGCTCCTGTAGCTGCCACTCCTCCTCAGCCTGACTGGGTTTGATGTGCTGGAGAGCCCAGGATGCTCAGTGGCAGAGAAAAGCCCCTCCTGGACTCATCTGCTTTGAGATGTTAAAGGAGCTTGGGCTAATTATTTTATAAGAACTCTTTTATCCATCCTAATGATGAATTGTGTCGTTTTCCACGTTGCCATATCCAGCCCAGCCACTTGATCTATAGTACACATCCTATTTTCCTATATTTTCTTCCCTGTGATAGCACTAACTGCTTTTTAAGGAGACAAATGTTAAAAAATAGGGCAGTGGGAAAGATGCAGATACAGAAAGAGGCGTGCAGCTGCAAGTGAAAATGCCACCAGATAAATAACCTGAGCCCCCTCCCAGTGCCTTGTCTCCCAGGGCTCAGTCTCAGACCTTTTCAGGACTTCCATGGACTTCAGCAGGCATCAGGTTAAGCCCTTAATCCTTTATTTTAAACTTGCATTGACCCAGATGGTTATTTAGTTTTTTTCAGGAAAGCTGTGTGGTTTTTTATTTTCCTTTATCCTTCCAGTTGCTGGGTAAATAATTTCTTCTTTTCCGGATTATCAAGACTACCTTATCTTCTCATTGAGTCATATATTTATTGGTGATTTCTCTATTTATTATGAGTTGCACGCTATCCTGGGCATTTTATAGAAAGATAATACTTTCTTAGTTCTGAAAAAAAAACCCCTAATTTCGTTTTGAAACCGTTCTGCTATGGTTTGCCTTCCAATTTTTTTTTTGTTGTTTTATTTAGCTACCTGCTCTATTATTAATTTAAAAGTTCTCCAGCAAATTCTTGCTGTACTAGTCTAGGGAAAATTCTACTAAACCATCCTGTCAGTAGCATTGAGCTTTCTATTGATATTTCAGATGCTGGTAGACAGAATGCTGCAATAATCAGTCTGCCATGTCTCAGTAATCTTTTATCCAGAATTCCTCTTTTTCACACATACTGCTGACTCTATCTTCAGGTTTCTGTCAGTGCCTGTCGAATCAGACACAATGAATTTGTAGGGTAAAAGAAACCTTTCCCACAGATGTTATCTTTGTCCCTACATGCCCAAATCTGTGTCCCATATTTGAAAGGCCTTGGAGTTCTTCCTTTGAAATATAAAAAGTGTCTTGGTAAGGTACAGGTATAAGGGGTTGAAGTTTTTAATGTGGAGAATTAAGTGTGAGATTGGCAAAAGTCAATTTAAAATTCAAACTCGAAGTGGAAATAGCATCAGCCGAATAGAAAATATAAGAAAGTAACAAAAAAAAATTATTTAATGACAATAATTTGTAATATTTTTGAAACAAATTGAGATTTTGCTTGAAACATTTAGTTTCAAATCTGGGCTTCAAAAGATAAAAGTATATAAAAATAAAGAGTTACTTTCTTTTTTCTTTTTTTACTTTGTTGTGCGGACATACACAAATTTAACGTATTCCAAAACTTTTAATAATTATTTAGACTTGCTTTTGAGCTTTTCAAACAGATTCTCTATAAAGTGTATTTAATAGGTGGCCCAGGTAGATCACCCTTAGCTATTCCTGCTATTGATTAACCTGGAGTTAAAGGAATAAGGAATACAAGTATTGCACCAGCGTTGTGCAAAGCAGTGACCAGAAGTGTGGCAGAGTCCCTGACCATGGTGTTAAGCCAGAAGATTTTCTGAATACCAACATGCTACCAAAGTGATAAATGTGAGCAGCAACTGATGTGAAGGCAACCTGACCTCTAATAAATGAGTTTAATGGGGTAAATAAATAACTGCCCAAGAAGGTTTTACAAGTCAGCCAGAGATGCTGGGAGCTGCAGAGACTGCACACGTCCAGAGAGAGCTTTCCTTTGTTCTGGGGTCCAGCAGTTGTTTGTTCAGTTGCTGTGTTATTTTTTCTTTATTTGAAGCTGGCTCTTCCATTTACTCCTGCATTTGCTTTGCATGCCCCAGCTGTCACCGCCTGGCTTTAGTCCTCTTGAAGGAGCCTGAGGGGAGGCAGCGGCAGCTGCTCGCTGCGGGCTGGGGCTGCTTTGGGATCAGGGAGAGGTTCCTTACTCTGGCTGTCTGTGCAGCCCTGGGTTTCCTGTCGGGCACTTCGGCCTCCGTCTCCCACCCCTCTGACTCTTACGGCTGTTCTGGGGAGGAGCAAAGGGAAAATGATTTCCAGAGCAAGCTGGGAATGTGGCAGGAAGGTGTGTGCCTGTGTGCCCAGACAGGCCAGAATAAAATGCTTCTGAGCTTGTGTCCAGACATTTTGTTTGTCTGTGAGAATGAGTTTTAAAGGCAGTACTGTGCTGTGAGTATTTATAATTTTAGTAGCCAAGCAAAGCATACAGAGTATAAAGCTCATAATCAAACTTCTGTTCTCACCAACATCAGTGTTTGTCTGAGTGCAGAATAGTAGGAAATGGTTATGGGGTTCCTTTATTCATTAACAGAAATATAATTGGGGTCATCTGCGTATCAGCAGAGTTCTTTCATCCAGTGAATAATCATGTACAAGTGAATTTGAAATGCCCTAATTCTTTAGCACCTACTTCTCACATCGATGGTTACGTGTGCTGCCTCTGGGACTCAGGTAGCTGCTGGAGGGAACTGCCAATAGAGACGGGCATTTGGGCTGGAAATGTTACCCAAAATCGAGGTGTGATCTGTGAGCAGTGGCTGAAAGCTGGAAAGGTGTCCCGTTGGGATTTTAGTTGAGAAGTTGTAATGGAACAGCTCTTGTTGCTACTCTTCACATGCTCTTTCTCGTCTATAACTAAAGGACCTTGCTGCTTGGAGCTGTCAATCCTGGACACTTGCTGAGCACCAGTTTACAGATAAACATTTATTTTTTCTCCTAAAGAAAGAGAAGTAGTGAACAAAATGGAAATTTTGTCATTGTATAGCAAGTATTTAGAATTTTAATTTCAACAATGCTGATTTAATGAAAATTGGCTCCTGCTGCTGGGAACTTGTTAAGAGGCCCTCCTTCCTGACTGCAGGTGGGTTTTAACTTGCTGCTTTCAAAGCAGGCACTAATACAGACTGTCAATTTCTACTTAAAAGGAGATTGTTATCAGCCCCCTTGATACTTTCTGCCTGACAGCTAAACTTCTTCCTCAAAGAGGTTAGATATACATAACTAAGCAATAAATACCCCAATGACACATCACAGTGCTTTACAAAAAATGGCAAAGAGAAGGAAAGGCATCATCTACAATACACTGAAAATTATTTCCTTGAGCTGCATATTTTTGTTCCAGACAGAATGTCCAGGGAAGTGAACTGGGGAAATGTCCCATAAGGTGCAATCTGCAGAAGGCAATGCCTTGGTTTGGCAGAGATTAAATAAATGCAGATCTCAGCCTTGAAAATGGTGCTTTTGCCTGACTAACACACCAGCAAAGGTGTGAGATGGGCTCCTGTTGTGGTTTAACCCCAGCTAAGCCCCACACTCCTTTCCTCCCTCCATGGGATGGGGTAGAGAACTGGAAGGGTAAGAACGAAATAAACTTGTGGGTTGAGATAAAACTCTGCTCAGCAGAAACTAAAACATCCCCGTGTGCTCAGCACTGTGCCCAGCACAGATCCGAACCACAGCCCTACATTGGCTACTGGGAGAAAATAAACTCTACCCCAGCCAAAACCAGCACAGCCTCCATTAACAAAACTCTTCCCTTTATTCTTATTAAAAAAATGTAAACAGGTTTATGTGAACAACATGAGACTATTAGAAGGTAAATTAAATAGGACAAGACTAGATTCACTTATAGGGAGCTCCAGCTTCACTTTCCACCACTTTGAAAACGTAGGTGGATGGCTTGAGGCAGAGTGCTAATCCAGTCAGTGCAGATGGGAGAGATACCCTGTCCTGCTTTAGAGCCCAAAGTTATCTGATTCAGACTCCCTCTGTTGTCAGTGGAAAGATACAGGCTTCTGGCACAGTTCTTCTCTTCTAATATAGGATAATATTGGTGGGATTTTTTTCTCCCATCCTTTGCTAATTAAAATGATAAGCTTTATGTTAAATGTTGCTTCCTTGCCCCATGGAACCTTAATGTTTGCTATGATTTTTAGATGATACCATAATACCAGAAATGAAAGTGGGCATTGGCTGGCCGATTTTTTACAGTATTTGAATAGTTCTGTAGTGTCAGTGATGTCAGAGCAGGGGTGTCTCTCAAGGTTCCCTTGCTGGCACGTTTTCAGCTGGGGATGTTGGTTGGTCGTACATGGTTCTGTGCTGATCTGTGTTGCACAAACCACGATCTGCAGAGGCACAGCCACAAAACAGCCCAGCTTTTCTTGCTTGGGATACCAACATGAGCTGAATCTTGCTGCTCACATGGTGAGCCTTCTTCCCTCCTCCCCCCTCAGGTTCAATTTATAGTAAATTCATGTAATTTAAGACCATATAGAGCCTTTGAAGGATGACTTTTAACCTGCCTATTAAGTTAGAATCTAATTTTGTCTAAAATGGCATTTCACAGTGTCAGAGTATTCCTGAGAGACTCGCATTTCAGTCTAATGTTTTACATTAATACCTATGTTTTTCATAATTGTAGAACACTGTTCTGTGCACTTCTGGTGAAAGATCATAATTATATGGATGTATTGTCAATGAACATAATTTTTTCCAAAGCCATCCTCATTGTCATCTCTGTGGGATGGTTCCCTATGAGGTGCACATGCCCCCTCATTTTCCAGTTTTGAAACGACACAGAAAAGACCCAGCTGTTGCTCACACACTGTCTAATCCTTTCCCTATTGGCAAGAAAAAGAACAATTCTTTATTCCTTTTGAACCTTTTCTAATTCTGTAGGCTTTAACCTAATTTCAAAATGTGTAGATGGCTTTAAAATATTGCAAACTCATGTTCATCTAATCCCAGAACAAACAAATTTTAAAAATTCATCTGCCTGCACTAATAGAATATAATCCCTAGAATATAAGTGTTGCTCTGCTTAGAAAATAGAGTGGGCATGTAACATCTCTAAACTAAGTTAGCTGTTCAGCAAAAAGCAACCTGTGCAATCATGTAAGCTGTATGAAAATGAGAAATGCTGAACTAAGAAGCAATCTGTGTTCATGTTGTTCTTACATTTTTCTCAAATATGCATTGATGCTTTTTGTACTTAAAGCTGCTGCTGTTGTTTATTTTTCAGTTTCTTCATTAATGCCAGATTCATACAGCATTAGGCAATAATTTGATGAAGTACTGGCATATATTTTATTGCAAAATTGCAATCATGCTTGTCAATTATAAAACTGATTGCATTATATGTCCAAGTTACTTTTGCTTCATATAATTTGAAAGAAAAAGAGGGTCTCTAAATCTTCCTGCAGCAGAATAGCTGAAAAAAACATTTCAATTATTCATTAGTCACACTAAGATTAATAGGACCCAGTCATTGACAAAACTCTGTCCTGTAACAATGTGCAATTGTTCATTACTGAAAAGGATGCAATTCTGAGAAACCCATCATTTGATTGATAAAACTTTATTTGTGTGTCTTGAATCCAAGTTAGCAAGCTTCTGTTCTGTTCCTTGAAACCCTCACCATGTGACAAAAATATTTTACAGTGCATGCTGGGAATGATGCAGCCACTCCAAAGAGAGGATCATTGTCCAGGTCATTCCAAATGACTGATGTATTTGGTTCATCATTGTGCATTGTTAGGCAGAAAATCCAGTTTATAAAATGTTTTAGGGTATTTTCAGTTAATTTATTTGAGAAGATTCTCCCATTGTTCTTATTCTTTCGGTCTTATCGTACAAGGCTCACAGTGGTGAACATTGAAACTTTGAGGTTTGTAATGTGAATTGTCCAGTTCTGTCTCTCAGGCAAGAGACAGAGGATAATGGGAGGAATAACTAAAACTTTCTTGAAGACTTACTGAGGAAAATATCTGAAGAGATGGATGGTAATACATTGATCTCAAAACCTGTGTCATTAATTCCTCTGTAGTGTTTAACGTTAGCCAAGGCTGTAGAAAGTGAAAACAAGTACTCTGGTAGGGATTTTGAACTGGATCTGGGATAGATCCTGCTGGCCTGAGAAAGTATAGTTGTTTATGGTTTTTGTAACGAGATGTTCCTTCCCAGCCTCACATGGGGATTTTTAGAAATGATGGGCTGTGTATTTACCAGCGGGAGAACACCTGAGATGGCTTGTACTGAAAGTGTTCATTTCTCAGGAGATCCATCCACAGGATAAAGAACAAAAAGGGAAACAAAAAACTTGCAGCTGTACATTTTTGGTGTGAAAGTTTTACAGAGAAGCCTGTGGAGAGGACTTTTGCTCTGTGACTTGGGTCAGCTGCAGAGGAGTATTTTGGCTACGTCTTCCTAAAGACTGAAAAAGGAAGAGACAGTTCTGAGTGAGTGGTTATTACACACATGTTTACACAGAGTGGGGAAATTATCCTTGCAGTCTCCTCTTTCCTACTGCCAGCTTGCTGTTGGCAAAGCAGGTGTTTCTCACAGGGTCTGGCTTGGCTGTTTGCAAACAGAGACATTCCCAGGAGCGCGTCGTTTCCTCGTACGCCGGTGTCTTTCCCCACAAGCCCTTGGCTCCTTTTGCCACCCCATCTCTTGCACAACTTATTTGGAAGTTTCATTTCTCCTGAGTGCCTGTCTGGTTTAATTATGATAATTAGGTCTGCAACATGAGTTTCTCTATTTTAAAATATTTTGAATTATTTCTTGAGATATCTATAGCAGTAATGTTTAGTAACTGGCAACATGAGGTTCACTTCAACACCAACAGAAAAATATTCAGTATATATTAGGGGGTAGCTGCTTTTGTGGGCCTAAAGCGATAGAAAAATGAGGGCATGTCATATTATTATACCAAGACAGTACTATTAAAAGAGGAAAGTTAAAATTTAAATAAAATTTCATGAAATGTATTAAAATTCTTAGACTTTTGGGAAGTAGAGCAGGACAGGGTGTATCATTATTATCTAAATGCATAAAAACTTGAAGATTCTCTGTGTACTGGGAATTGCAGATTTTAGCTAGCCTTTTAACAGGAGATCTGGATTCTTTTCAAGTTTCATCACTTTTCCAGCATCCTGCTTAATGTCCTGCTTTCCCTCTGTCCCAGATCAGGATAGTATCTCACTGTCCTGCTGGCACAGTGAGACATTTACTAGGACAGTGAGGTGTTTTACTAGGATAGTGAGCAATTAGGTGTGACAAATTAAACTCTGCAAGTACTTTGAGCTTCTCATGTGAAAGCTCCTATTGAAATACAGGCATTGTTTTTTTCTGAGCAGGTGGGATAGAAGGCTGCTTATATTTTGAAGATCTTTAGCAAGGAAAACCAGTTCTTAACAGCACCTTTTCTATCAGCTACTTGTTAGAAAGCTTGGAACAATAGCCATATTATGGATTTTCTGTAGGACCCCTGACTTTAAGGGTGTATGATGCGATTTCAGCCTTCTGTTCTTGCTGTGTTCAGTCTCAGAAATAATGGCCTCTGCACTGTTTCCCTAAAGTCTGTATTAGAACAAAGTGTAATAACATCAGTGCTCGATTCGGAAGGTGGGAAGGCGGCGGTGCCTGCAGCATTATTCACAGTGTGAGCTCTATATCTGCTGCTGACTGGCTCCCACTACATCACAAAGTGACAGCAAACTTGCTCGGCTATCTAAAAAAGCTCTCTTGAGCAGCGTCCTACAGGAAAGCACAGAAAGTCGTGGTTTGTGATTTATATTAACCCAGTTTTGGATGATGATCTATGTAACTAAACACTGTATCAGTTACTTTTAGGAGACCAAATATTTGTTGTTAAAATTATCTCACCTATTTTGAGGAAGTATCAGGAGATGTGGTTAGAGAATCTTTTCAAGACATCTTAGCTCCCAAAATAGCTCATGGGGTAGGAGACAGTTTACCAACTCTTTCTGCATGTAAACTGGCATAATGCAAAGGACAGACGTGACATCAAGGCTGCTCTCAGGTCCTTGGCCAGATACAAAGATGAGACCTACCACAGTTGATATAAATACATATTATGACAAGCCCATTCTTGATCTTTCCCAGTTGGTCCTGTTAAAGTACCACAAGGCTTCCCCAATTAGCTCCTGTGAAATCAGTAGAGTCTGACACCGATTTTCACGGGATCAGAGCAGGCACACATCATAAACAGTGTTTCATTCTGGTTCTGACAGGAGCTGTTCTAAAGCAAGGAGTGTATTTGTCTGCCCCTACGTGTGTGTCCCTGCAGCCCCAGAGCCCATCCATTTGTTAGATTTGTGTGTGGAAAAGGAATTGGAGAGTGGGTTTAGCAGAACTAGCTCAGGAAAGTTGCTGGTGACTACTCTAAGTTTTTGGCTTTTTTCAGGATGATACTTTCTCACTATTAGTGTGAGAATTGTCTCTGTCCTTTAGAGCAATGCAGTCTGCTTAAAATTGTGTCTGGTACCTCAACATTATCCCAGCATCCATCAAAACTCCTTTTGATTCTATATATTTTCATTGGGTTTGGCCCATGAACAAGTCTGTACTGTTTTCTAAAAGATATTTTAGGGTTTATGTTCCAAGGTGGCAGGAGATAAGCCCTGATTCCCAATCTAGTTCTTTGGCTGAAGCGTGCCTTCAGCTAAAACAGGAATAAACAAGTATCTGACCGTGCAGAACCCAATCCTTTCCTGCTTTGTTTGTTCACTGGGACTAAGGTAAAATCACACCTAAATGATGCAGGGCAAACCAATTAATGACTGAAGTCCATCAAAATTACTTGAAACCTTGGACCCACAGTATGAGATACAGCTTGGCATGGCTGAGGAATGGGGAAGCTGTTAAGGAGAACTACAAGAAGCAGCTGGAGGAGCTGTAGGAATGTTTTCTCTCTTACACAAGTTAATTGAACAAGTTTATAGAAACCTTTTTCTTCTGTAGGAAAAAACCTCAAATACTCTAAAAAATGACATTTCTAATTTTCTTCAGTAAGAAACAATTGCTTCTGTGTGTGTTCGTGTCCCAGTAGTCCCAAAGTCTCTATAGACAGCCAGAAGATTTATATTTGAGTGAAAGCCAGCGCATCACACACAGGAGCTTGCAAAAGTACAGTAAACATCCTTCAAACAAATTCTCATGTGCCCTGACTACAAAGTAAATGAAAAGCAATACACAGGGTTGGAAAGAAACCACATTTCTAGGTTGGTTTCAATAGACTCTTAGTTTTCCCAGTGTATTAGTACTCACTCCGAGTCTGCTGCATCCTGCTTTCTCCCCCACAACACAGCTGAGCTGCACTTTGTCTACCACTGTGACATTTTATGGAAAACCAGCATATCAAGGTTTATCTTTAAAACAGCAAAAATAATAACTGTTGGTACTTGTGTGAGGTCTGGTCAGTTTAATATCTTTAAGCGTAGTCAATAAAGACATAACAATAACAGTTTTCTTGCCATGCTAAAGAAGCAGGAAAGAAAGTAGACTAAAAGCAGAGTCCAGGGTGAGTTTAAATACGCTGAGCTATATCGTGCCATTGATTTTTGAACAGAAATCCCCATTGAGCTCAGTGGGGATTTCTGCTTAAAAATCAATGGTGCAAAACAACACCCTCAGATGAAGACAGGAAGATGGAGGATGATGCTTAATTGGTGCCTCCTTGTCGGGATGGGTTTCCCCTATAGATGGAGTTGCTGCTCTTTCCATTAAACAATAGTAAAATCTGGAGGAACTTCTGTGCAAGAGGATTGTTATTCTATCCTTATTCTTACTGCAAATCTGAACACATATTAGATTTCTTTAGTTTAATTAAAACAAACACAGAGATATTAATTTATTAAAATTTTTTGGATTTGAGATAATGTCACAAATCTCTTTTGGGAACTAGACTGTCCTGCCTGGGCAGAGGGGGGCATAGGAGCATAGCCCATGCAGTAATACTCTACACACATCACTTTGTGGTGTTTTCTGCAGTGAAAACATGCAGAAAAAGTGATGAAAAAAGCTGAAATATGAAAAAGCTCATACCCTTTAGTGAATGTATATTGGGATCTGTAAGAAGGCAGCACAGATGGGGAAATCAAACACAGCATCACTGCCTGGCTTGGCTGTGTCCTTTCAGGAAAGGGATGGTGGTGGCTGGAAACTCTGTCCCCTTCTCCTGAGACAAGGGCTGCTGTCTTCTCCTTGCAGGAATTGCAGGGCTGCTCCTGGAGAGGGCACATTTCATGTAAAGAAGAAAGATGGCCCCAGCACACATTTTAAGAAAGCTATTGCAACTACTGTTGTTAAAAAGTGGATTAGATGATGAAAGGTCTTTCTGTAAACTCTGCAATCAAAGAGGGAAAAATAGGTCGTGTTTGAAGAAAAAAGTTCCTGTAAATGACTGACAGGAAATGAGATAAAAGCCAACAGTAGAACCCCGGACAGAATTCTTAAGACTTTTTGCCTATTCTTATCTGCTTGTGATTAAGGAAGCAAGGATGTTTTGAATTGGAGCTGTAATTCACATTATTGGTTCATGGGGCAAACAAAAAGTTTGATGACTTATTGCCATTGCTCAGAAAAAAAAATCTATTGTGGTATTGTAAATAAAAGAGAACTCACAGATTCTGAGAAAAATTTTGACTGGAGGCTGGTCTTGCTGAAACAGATAATGTAATCTAATTACTCTTGACTTTAAAAAACCCCAGCAAATTAATATTTTCCTGAAAAGAAAGTACAACAAATCTGATGGGAGACATGCAGTTGTTATAATCCAGTGATAGACACTTCAATACATAAATTCACTGATTCTTGCACAGCCTAGTTAGAGCTCTTCAGGATTTATTTCCATTAGAAATGTCTATCTTTTTTTCTTAAAAGAAAACATTCCACATAAAAAGGTTCCTTTCTGTCTCTGGTTTCTGTAACTTGAATGTAAAAACTCAAAATTTTTATTTCCTGGAAAGAATAGGGGAAAGAAATCAGTCTTTATGTAAAACTTAACAAAAAATAGGTATAGGTAAAAATATAGGTTTTTATTTTTTCTTTCAGTCTTATCCGTACTCTCATGCTTGAAAACACCTATAGGGTCCATATATTGTTTAATTTATTAATACCAAGAAATGCATGTCTAAGGTACCTTTTTGCTCTGAGGGCATCTTGTCTTTCCTGTGAGCAGCTTTCCCTGAGGTGTGACTGCACTGCAGGGAGAAGTTGTTTGAGTTTTTGGCTGTAAGGCTTGGTTTACATTGTGCCCCATGTTTTGTATGATTTGTTTTTCAGAGGTAAATGAAGAGGAACTCACTCAATGGGAAAAAATGACTTCTTAACTATGCTTTTGACATTGGCTCTGGCGCATCCGGGTTCAGCCTAAGTGAGGTGACTGCTATTTGGCAGGTCTGCACACAGCTCAGCGGTGGCTGATGCAGCTGTGCCCATTTGGCACACAGGTTTTTAATTTTGTAATTGGGAGCTGGCCAATACCCACCAGCTCTGTAGGTTTTTCTTGCAAATAGGTGGGGAAGGAGTGGCCCACGGCTGCTGCATGTGCAAGGAACTGCAGCGATGCTGGGGCTGTGCTCGTGCCACTGGTGGCCCTCAGGGTTACAGAGGGGAGGAGAGCCGTGCCAGGGAACAGGCGGGTGTGAGGGTGGGAAAACTGAACCTGAGTGCTCTGTTTCCTCCTGGGAAGGGTTGCAGCGTTTGGCTCTTAGCAGCTGGCTGAAGAAACTGCAAGCTATGATAGCTCATGTGTGGGGTTTTAGTGTTTTTCAAGGTCCTTTGGCAAACCAGATGTTTCCCAGACCGTTTCCTTATGAAATTGCACAAAATTTCAAGAACAGAGGATTTGTTTACTTTTGGAAGTGCAGTAGAAGAACCTGAAGAGTGCCAAGGCTATATTGTGACATTACCCAAACAATGTGTTCTGGATCTGCTGTTTAGGACTTTGTCTGTCAATGCTGGAGGTTGCTTCTGTCCAGAACAGCTCTCTAGAATGTGCTATAGACATTACTGAGTTTTTGCTGTGCTTCTGTAGACAACAAATTCTCACATCCTCTGAACAGAGACATCTTTTCACCTTGCTGACTGTCCCAGCAGGGCATCGTTACCAACAGCAGCATGCACTGGACATGAGGAGGCATTTCTGCACAGAAGGGCTTGTGAAACACGGGAATGGACCCACCAGGGAGGTGGTGGAGTCACCGTCTCTGGAGGTGTTCAAGAAGAGACTGGATGTGGCACTTCGTGCTCTGGTCCAGAGTGGTGGTGATGAGTCACAGGTTGGACTTGATGATCTCAAAGGTCTTTTCCAACCTAAATAATTCTGTGAGCATGAAAAAGAGGAAAAGGTTACTTATGCAAGGCAGCTTCTTGCTCTCAGATGAGATGTGATGACTTGAAGCGTGTGTGTGAGGCTGCCTCACTCCCAAAGTGTGGGTAGGCGGTCCCTGTGTGCCAGGAGAAGGGGCACAACTGTGCTGTGGCACAAAATCTTCGTCAAAAGATTTGATGAGTTGTCAGTAAGAGGCAAAGAGTCAAAATCTAGAGATCTGGATAGCCCATCTGTCTGCTGCAGTTTGTGTGTTAGAGAAAGATGTATATCCTTTATGTTTCAGAGGTTGAGCACTGATTATTTTGTGATTGTTATTTATTGCTATTGTCAGGTTGGATTAATGTCTGAGGGTGCAGCATCTTTTCTAAACCTTGGTTTTATTGGAAAGAAAAGTTCCTCTAGTGACTTTGCTCTGTTCATGTTCAATTCTTAGACTTTCTGATGCTCATAAAAAGACCTGAAGCTGTGAAAATGCTCTTTTTAAAGTTAATTCCATTCTGAGCCATCATGTCTTTTCAAGGCTCCTCAGCACTTGAGCCCCAGGTCACAGTGCAGTGATAAAAAATATGTATGTTCATAATTAGCTTATAAATAATGCAGTGCTCTCATTCAGACTTCATCCTTTCAACATGCCCATGGATTATTGTTCTCTCTGCAGTTTAAATTTCTGAGCAGTACGTGGCCCAATTTTTCTACTGTTTGGTGGGTTAATTCTCTGTTACACCATGCCAAAGCCCAGAGCAGTGGTGGGGAGTCTGGGCAGCCTCGTGTTTGGTTTTCATTTGTTTTTCTGTCAAGAATGTAACAGATAAATGATATGGTTCTTGTCTTCAGGTATGAGTTTGTGTAGCTGGAGTCTGAACTGCTGATGCAGTTATCCTCATGCTTCACTTCTCTAATCTCAAAGGTTTTATATTATGGATAGAGCTAGACTGAGCTTGTTTGAGGCTGAGATGCTCTAATAGGTAGTTTAATAGAATAAAGTGTGAGAGGGCTACAGAGTTCACATGAAATATTTGGACATAAAAATGAAAGCACCCTTCAGTTTCTTGCTAAACAACCTCCAGTACCTCTTAAGAACCCTGAAAGGTTAGCCCATTTAAGAGGAAAATAAAAAAAATAACCCAACCCAAACTTAACAACATTTATTAGAGAGATACCTTTTCTTTGACAGAAGTTTGCTAGTCAGCTGTAACAAACCAGAATTATCAACAGCTGCTGGTAACTTGCACAGAGAAAGAGAGAATACGTGGCAAAATTCACCCTAATTACCACTCTGCTTATATTTTTTGTTGAGTTGGTGCTGCTGTTCCTCACTGAACATGGATCACGCTGTCATTTTCCATGGAAATTTCTGTGGCAAAAGGGCAGAGGGACAGAAAAACTCCATGATGAAATGTCTGGAGTTTTTTGTTATGCATCCTTCCAAAGGCAAAGTGATCAGAGGGAGGGAGGAAAAAGGAAGAAATGTCCTCTCAAAAGCAACAACTTGTAGTCTGTCTCTGCCTCCACTCCCCAACACCTCCCACATCGCTCTGCAGTGCCCTGTTCCCCCTGGAACTCAGCCCCCCAGGATCCACAAACCATTCTATAAATACAGGAGCCCTCCTCGTGCCCTGCTGTGTTTACAGAACTGCTGAATGCCATTGCTCGATTTCAGTCTCCTACCAACACTTAAATGCCTTTTCCTAGCTGGAAAGGTGGGGATCTAGTGGAGAACAGGAAGGCTGCTGCAGACTCAGGCCATTGCTTGACTTTGAAGGGTTACAGAGCACGAGTTTGGAACCAGAAGACTGGAAAAGAAGGAATGTAAAACCTCTCATGGAAATAAAAGGGGCAGACAGGGAAAGGAGCCCATAAGCAATATTCTATTCCTGTTATATAAGTATCTGAAGTAAAAAATTGTTGAAAAACTGTTTGGATAACCACAGCATAGATAACAAAGAAAAGTTCATGGTCAAAATGAAGGAGGTATTGGTTGAAATCCCATCTCATGCGGCCTTGATTTGGTTTTATGCAGTAAACTTAATGGATAATGATGTAATGAAAGACCCAAGTGATGGAGCAAGGACTATGATTATGAGATTTTCTGGAAAGAAATATCAGTGTGGGAGGAATAGCCAACAATTTGCAGGACAAAATTAAAATTCAAAATTGTCTTATTTGAATAAAGGCTGGTCTGAAAAGATAGGATGAAATTTAACAGGGATAAATAGTGCTGTGTTATCCCATTTACATCGAAGTAATCAACACAAATACAAGAGGAGAAACTGCTGATTTTGGTGGATTTGTTGGTTTGGGTTGGGGTTTTTTGTTTATTTTAGAAAAAAGTGATGGGATTATGGTGGTTTATAAATTTTCAAGAATCAGAGGTCTTGTACTTTTGCCAAAAGGTCAAACACAATTCTGGAATAAAAAGAGCATATCTAAACCACATATTTCATGAGCCATGAAAAAAGAGACTATAGCTATACTACATGCTATAAGCCTTCTGCTGTTCTTAAGCTTGGAGAAAAAAAAATTTTAAAATCTGGAAAGTCATCTGAGGGGGACATGATAATATTTATGTACATAAGGATTAGTGCAAAATGGAAAAGTTTATGTAGGAGTTTGTGGTAACCATAATAATCAATAAACTTAGAGCAGGATTCTTCAGGGGGTGCCTGCCAAAGCAAAGATAATGCACTCCTTGGGGAGTTTTGAAGTTTCAGTTGTTGGAGATCCCTAGGAAAGGGATGGGAATGTGTTTTAGAAACAACAGAAGTCTAATCGATCCTGCCTAGGGCAGCACAGCCATCAGTGCTGTCAGCAACCCCCAGGCCCCCTGAAGCTCCCTGCTGTTATGGTTTTTGCAAAAATCTTCTTTTGGTCAGAGCAGCTCATCCGTTTCTCTAAGACAATCTGCATTGTTCAGAAATCATGGAAGTGCCCCTTATTCCAGCCCTGGAATTACCGGCCAAGGGTTCATTGCCCTGTTCAGCATAATCATCATTGTTTTTGATAAAACATTTCATCTCAGAGTTCCTTTGAATTTATTATTATATGATGAAAGAGCAGTTTGTGGCTTAATTCACAGATTAGACAGCACTCTGTAATGGAGTTCCTTCAATGTGTGAGTGGCACTAATGTGTTTGCTGCGCTGGTGTAAATATTCATAGGGAGATTTTTTGCATTATCCAGTCTGTGCACAGAGTGTATTGTGGTCTTGCAGAGATTTCATAGGGATAAACAGAGACTGAATGCTCCAGCAGTAGAAAGTGATGGTGAATAAGAAATGAAAACATTCCACTTTCTTTGGTTTGATAAAAAATACTTCGAAAATTTTTCTGCATTCTTTTGGATGATTTGAGGGTCTTTGTTAAAGTTTATTTAATCTTTAATTAAGTGACCAACTGCAAACATTAGACAAAAGCTTTCTGTTTTTTCACAGGGAGAATCCGTTCATTAATAAAATGGACAAAATGGATTAAAGTCAATGCAAATATTAAGTTGTTGAATTGTACAGGGGGGCATTCAAGGCAGAGTGAGATGGAACTCCTCATCTATGGCCACTCCATCCTACAGGAAACTGCTTTAGATTGCAGCATGGACAGTTTAGACATTTCAGTGAGTTGCTGTTTCTGTGCAGGAGAAACACAGAATCATTGTGCCTGTAATTGAATTGAGGTTAAGGATTTGTGTGTTCCCAGGAAGTCCTGATTTTGGTTAAGTAAAATCTTAAGCAGTGAAAATCAAAACTTCCCATCTCAGTAATCTCTGATTTAAACCTTTCATGTTTAGATGCACCAGATGATCAGGGCATTTTGGGGGACATTATGTAGTTAGTTTTTGTTTGGTTGGTTTTTTTCTTGCTGTTTATATAGGAAAAAAACCACTATTGTGCTCTTTATGTGCTCCATAGAACAACAAATTTAAAACTGTGAAAGTCCCCCTGGCTGCAGGACTCCTCCCCTGGCTGAGAGGATGGATCATTTCACAGGATGCTTCCTTTAGATAGAGTTAAGAGCAGTGATATCAGGGGGGAAAAGCCCAGTAACAAAGCCATGCTGGCAAGCCTTTGTGAGCTGCAAATGGGCAATAATTCTGTCCATAAGATGATATTTTACTGTTGAGTTCTTTGATCTGTCTTGGTTTTTTAATTGCACGTTTTTATTTCTGAAAGGGCTTTCACAGGCAGGAACCTCCATAGGAAGTTTATTTTCTTTGGCCATCCTCAAAGGCTCTTTTGTCAATTTATTATCACAATAGCAAGATATGCACATGCAGTAAATCAATGTAGGTTAACTTTTTAATAGGAAAGGCATTCTACGTTTTTGGCATCCATCTGTATCTTCTTCTCAATTATAAAGTCTCTCACTGGGCTAAGCATTTGTCTGGTAGGTGTGTGTATCCGCGACAACTTAATATTCAAAGGTCAGACTGCAAAGATCTGGCCAGTGTGATGGCATCTTTGCTCTTTAATAATCAGATGGGATGTCTGTGATCTCTTGAAGTGCTTCTTCTAGGTGGCAGTGTACCACTGCAGCAGCTAATTGCCTGTTAGCTCCTTGGATCAATGTAAAAGAGAGATGTGAAGATTTTTCCAAAGTCTCTTTTCTTTTTTTTCCCTCCCAACACAGCTCTATTTGAGCACTTTCCTCTGATTTATCCAAGAATAACCTGACTATGTGAGAGGAAACTTCAATACTCAATTTAAGCAGCTGCCTACTTTTTTGGTTTTTTTTTTCCTAGAGGTTGGTAAAGGAAAAGGGGAAATTTTTCCTGCTCTACACTGGAGGTTGATGGTTATTCATTACATAGGGTCAGTGAAAACAGGTTTGGCATTTTCTCAGCTTCCCCCATGTGCCTTGATGTTGTGCCTCCAGGGGGTCAGTGATTCTACATAATTTTTAAGCTTTTTCCCACGGGGAGCTGAATTAGCTACTAATGTGTTCTGCAAATATTTTGGAGCTAATGGAACCTATACAGGCATGTTTCCCTGTCCACTCCTCACTGCTTTTTTCTGGATTCCTCTCTCACATCGAATGTTCCATGTTCAGCTGCATTTGCTACCAGCTGAGAAGAGTGAGCTCACTGGCTGGATTTTAGAACAGGCTTTACTAAACCACCCCTGCCCTTAATGGCTGTTAAAGAGGTTATGTTTTAATGCTCAGCCACGTCCTACAGGAATTTGTATGAAGGCAAATTTCTGCCTCTGTGGGTACAGCATGAGCTGCCACAGTTTGTATCTGGGGCACTGCACCTATTTTAGGCAGATATTTTGAACTTGACTCTTGAAATAAAAAAGAAATTTAAAAATTAATAAAAGCAGTAAAAAATGTATGCTGGCCTCCCTCTCTTAAAAGATTTTCTTCTGTCATGGTCACAATTCCCAGGAGGCTGAAAAGAACAATACTTCAGACATCAACTTTCACCCTGTTGGGTTTTTTTGGCCACAGTCATGTCATAAAAGCCAGTGTAAATGTTGATATTGGTTTGGGAGAGTCCCAGTAGCTGGCAGCTGTTCTACCTCCCTGCAGAAGGAGGAGCTCTGAGGCACAAGAAGTGAAACACTGGGATTTGCTAATTTGGGGATCTATTTTACCACTTCAACATTATGAAGAAAAAAGTAATCATTTGCTTGCAATTTTTCATTTTCCCCTCTTCACAAGCTGCCAGACTGCTGTGACACACCTAACAGTGGTCTGTATTGTAATAGAAGTTTTACCAGGATGCCTTTGAATGCCTTTCCATCGTAGGTGACCATATATTTCCAAATACATATGACTCAGGGGAAAAGAATTTACAATAATCCAGTGTATGTGTAAGGATGTGCTATGCTTATATAAACAAAGTAACTTTTGGTCGTCTTATCACTGTAAGACTGATCAAGTACTTTCAGCAAAAGACTCCAGACACATCAATGTACCTATGTGAAAGCTTTTGAAAAATTAAGGCTGATGTGTTGACAGCTGTAATACCACTAGCTTTTAATCCTTGGTTTCTTTTTTCATTATTAGGGATTCCAGAACATGGGTAGGGGAAGATTAGGTTTATCCACTAACAATATAAAATCCTGTAATCCCTTGAAAGTTTAAAATCTTCCTTGGGCTGGAGAAGGAACACTTTATCAATATGTACAGCTATGGCCTCTTTAAAGGATAAAAAACACATCTCCTAGCTTAAGGGAAGAAGAATCATTTTATATTGGCCTAAGGAATTTCAGTTTTGAACCTGTGCTTCAATTAATGAAAAAGGCTTGAGTGAAGCTGCTATTATTGTAGTGTTATTTTGATGCAGGGAAATACCTGGTTTTTGACTCACATATTGCTTCCCATCTGTATCTTTCTAAGGGCTTGACAAGGGTCAATAAACACCATCCAACTCTTCTGCCAGGTGTTGACTGGGTGCATTGGGAGCCTCTGGAGTCCTTACTAAATAGGAACCCACAAAGGCACAAGCACCATCCAGAAACCTGGGAAGATGAATTTCATTGTGTCAGTGTTGTCTAAGTGATAGTTAATCAAAGGCACTTAAGCAAAAGGAACTTCTTTTGGAGTGCTGGAACGCTGAGAACATGCCATGAAGGCAAACACCAGTGCCCAAACACCCACGTAAGGCAGTGGGCAGCTGGTTGCTCTCTCTCCCCTCTGCAGTGATGGTGCACCCACAGATTGTCTCTGAGGGCGCTGTGGAGTTTCTGTGACCTTTCAAAGACTGGCAAGGGAGGTGGGACCTGACCTTGAATCAGCTGGCACATGCAGGTAGAGCTAACTGGTGCTCCTGCTTGGAGTGGAGCTCCAGCCAGCAGGACTGCCAGGTCTCTGAAATGGTGCTTCGTGAGAGATATGTGGTGCTGAACCTCAGCTTGGCTGAGCCAGAGGGAAATAAAAGCTTCTTAAATGGCTTTCCTCCTACCTTCTCTCATTGAGAGTCCTGTCCTCTGACATTTTGGGGTGATGTCCCGCTTTCCTTCCTAAACTGGAAGCCTTTTGGTGTCTGCTTGCACTGCAACAAACTCCAAGGATCATTATGGGTCTCTAGCAGGGGTATCTTTGTTTTGGTCCTCTCAGTTTTGGTCATTTCTGCTCTTCCAGGTACATTCTTACCACAGGCTGATTTACTGTACTCCCTGCCCCTCCACCACCTCACCTGCTTGGAGCTCTAGGAGATCTCAAGGCAGTTCCACGTGCTGGAGCTCTCTCTGGGAGGACAGAGTGCATCCTTCCCCTCGCTGTCCTTCCCAAAGGGACTGCAGTCTGCTGCAGGTGACCAAGCACCTTCCTGCTGGTGATTTTAACTGACTGCAATACTGGAAGACTATTCAGAAAACCCAAGTAAAGGGCATAGCAGGAGGCCTCTCCAGACTTTCTAATCCTGGTATTTCCCATTAGCCACCGTCCCTTGTTGCCTCTCATCACCTTCCCATCAGTGTGCACCAGACGAGTTTGTTGCTGCCTTCTCCCAGTGCATTCTCCAGCAGCTGCTCCCGTCTCTGCAGGGCTCTGTCAGTCCCCGTGGGGACAGGGAATCTGCCTTCCCACTGCTCCTCTCCTGACCCACAGCTCGGCCAGCCCCAGAAAGGTTCGGCAGGAAAAGTCCAGATTTCTTGTCACAAAGGAGCGGCTTTTAGGATGAAGCTTTTTTCATAAATGCTGGGACCTTTGCCACGGTTTATTTGTCACGAAGTT
The DNA here is from genome assembly GCA_013397915.1 of Daphoenositta chrysoptera. NCBI lineage: Eukaryota > Metazoa > Chordata > Aves > Passeriformes > Daphoenositta > Daphoenositta chrysoptera. The sequence goes on from VZRO01002119.1 coordinate 1,615,681, forward strand.
GCAAGAGGCAGTGTAAAATCCAACTGACTCCTTCCCCTGAAGCGAGTCTGGTATCATTGGGGTTTTATGCCTTGCACAATGTAATCATTCATTTCATACAAATGAAGTCATTCCTTCAAATTCTTGGTTTAGACATTTCTATAATGGAAGTCTCAAAATATGGTATATAAATAGGTAACTACAATGCTCCTGTTACTACAGTTTTCTGTTGTTTCTGCTAAAGGCCCAAAATTTGTCCTATCCACACCCTCCACCCTTTGGACTTGCTTTTCCTGCTAACATATTTGTTTTGCTCTAAGAGAGATAGAAGTCATTTATCCAGTGAACATAGTTAACAGCCAGATACACAAGAGATACCAAACCTTATGACACTTCAGCATCTCTTTTTAGCTGAAATACTTGGAGGCAGGTCTCGAAGCCTTCATCAGTTTAATCCCTACAGAGGGAAGTGTAAGCAGCAGCCAGTGCTGCCAGGACCCCGTGCCAGGCTGTGGAGAGCAAGAACGGGACCCATCAGCAGGGGGAGAGCCCGACGCATCCCTTCCTGCAGCACAGCCCTGTGCCCAAAGCTCAGCCCCCGCAGCTGCCTGCTCCTCTTGGACCCACCCCTATTCTTATGGAAACCTCTTTGTCAGGTCAATGTTCTGAAAATGCTCTGATAACCTAATTTATATATAGATTGCTATCTCTTTGCTTTATTAAAGTTATCCCTCATGCTTTATAACCAAGAGCTGACCCTATTTATGCAATGTAGAATGCTAGCTGAAGACTAATGGGGAATCCGTGTTTAATGCAGTTTGCCAGTGAGGAAGAAAAGGTATACGCAGCCTGATTAGTGAAGATATGAACTAAACAATTATTTTCATATAAAAATGTGGTTTCATTTTAAAAATGCAGCTTTATATATCTATTTCCGAAATAGGTTTTCATGTTTAAATGATCAAGCCCAAAATATAGTTGTATGTTTTCTTAGCTTTGCCAATTACTTATTAGGAAAACAGTCTTTGGGGCAGGAGAGCCAAGGACATGTAATTCCCTCCATGGAACAATTTCTCTCTTGATTACTTATGAAGTTTAACTGAGATTTTTCAGGAAAGCGAGTCAGTCTTAATGCCTAGAATAGGCTTCTAGAACAGGGGGATTAAAGTACTTACTTCAAACCTAGACTCACTGCAGCAATAAATTTGTGTGCACATCAAAACTAGCATATGGTTATTTTGCTAAAACAATGCCCATGCCCTGAAATTGCTAATGCATTGTGTGAGTTTAATGTTTTTTCCCTGTAACTTTCTGAGAAATTCAGGTTTTAGAGAGAAAAAAGCCTTCAAAAATTCTTTATAAGTGGGTTCTTACAAATAGAGGTGACATGTATATACTTCTCTGCCTAAGGAGATTCTAGAAGCCTCAGAGATTCCATTGTATTTTTCATGTGTTTGTATTTATCATCAAAGGAGCAATAGCTAAAGACTGAGGTGTCAGAAAAAATATAATGTCAGCTTACAAAGAAGTGTTAGAATTTGTTTTGGAATCTGGACATTTTAATTTGCGTCAATATTCATTATATTCATAAACAAAACAATAGGGTTTTTTTCATGTTAGAGAAAACAATTATTTTATGGATTAAAACTTAAATTGAAAAGTTTTCTGGTGCCCTAACAAAAATTGTTGAACCTGTCTTTAGAAGACAGTAATTTATTTTTATTTTCAAACCTGTATAACTTTTGAGACACTCGGAAATACGATCCCTATAAACATCTATTGGAGTCTTGTGGGAGCATTTCCCATCACTGCAGTGGGCAGTGAAACAATTTCATTTCAATCTCTCTGCTGTCCGGCCCGTTGTTTCTTTTCCCAGTGCGGTGACGGAACCGTTCCGTTTGTCAGTGACAGTGACCAAGCTCGCCGGGGCTGATTTGTAAATGTTCCTGAGCCGCGGGAGCAGCGCTGGGGCTCGGGGCTGCTCTGCCCTGACCGGAGCCTGCAGGGCCATCCCCGGGGGACGGGGACCGTAAGGACGAAAGAGGATCAGCAGAACCTCATTTAGCAATTGCATCGCATGGTTTTCTTCTCTGAGACACAGCCCCAATGGCCAGTTCAGAAGAAAGGTTCTGAGGTAGTAACCAGGGAGAAAGGGAAACCGCACTGCACATCTGAATAAAGCTGAGCAGTAGAACCGTTCCAAGAATCCTCTTAACGTCTTTGGATCAAACTTGAAGTTTCAGTATGAACGTCCCAAATTGTTTTCCCTGTAAGGCTCTGCCATTTACATTTTTAAAGCTTTGTAAAATTCTGTGGTTCTACCCTGTTTGGAAAGAATAAACCGCTTAGGTACATTATAATTGCCTTGAAATTTCACTCTGTGAATTAAAAAATAGAAGGGTATCTAGCTATTCCTTCAGGTTTTTAGATCCGCAGACATTAGGAGTCTGGGTGAGACTGCAGCCTGCACTTTGTCTTTGCTTTCCTGGGTATGGATACAATAAAATTTATTCTTATGTGGTGCCCTTCACAGAGAAATCATCACCAGAAGAATGGCTTGAGGCTTAGCAGGACTGTGCTACTGAAGGTATTTCTAAATATACTGTCCTCTCAAAATCAGTATTTTCTCCAGTTCTGCCTCTCCCAGGCTGGAAATAATTGGGTTGTGCCACTGATTCTGGCTCTAGAATAAAAACCTGAATAAAAAAATACTGCAATTTCTATGGAATAATGATGTATTTCTCTATCTTTGTCATTATAAGTGATACTATAAACTACACTGCCAAAAATGTTAGGCCTTGCATACTGTTTAAAGTTCTGGCAAACAGATATTTCCTTGTTTTCAGCTGCAGAGGAAACCCTCACTTATTTTCGTTTCTTAATTTCTTGTTGCTCAACTTGGCGTGCATGATATTGTTTTGATACAGACAGCATGTGACATATGTGTGTATGTATGTAATATACACACACATGCAGGTGCTTCCGTGTGCAGAAGCCTTTATATACCCAGTTGTCTCTGAAAGCATCGTGCTTCTCCCAAGTTTCCTGTGGTTTGAATCCCAGTTTTCCGATCACACTTCAGTGCAGGGACACGCAGTGGTTATTCCTTGCACACTGGTGCACTGCCGTGCTGGCTGTGCTGCCAGCAAGGGTCCCTCGGGGCTGGGGCACACGCTCCTGTGCCAGCTGCCAGCCTCACCACCGTCACAGATCAGCAGTCAAGTCCCAGGAAACAATTAGAATGGTTTAAATACTATTGCCCTTCAGAGAAATCACGCATTTGTGGGTCTCTTGCCTTGTCCGTTTGTTAACTGCTGCATTTGTGGGTCCTTGTGCGTTGCCTGTTCATTGCACTGCTCAGTGCCCTGGTTTTGCAGTTCGTTGCTGCCAGCAGAGGCCGAGCAGCACCGTCCCCGTGGCTGTCACCGGTGGTTGGTGCTGTGCTGAGCTGAGCTGAGTGCTTGCAGTGGCACCGCAGGCTCTGCCTCCCGGGGCTGCGGCCGTGCCCTGCCCCGTCATGTCCCGGGCACTCTGCCAGGTGCTTCCTCTGGGGTACCTCGGGTTGAGAGTTCTCTCCTTCGAGCAGCTCCTGCTGCCGCCGAAAGCCTTGGTGGTGGTGTGGTGCCACACACAGTTCCTGGGCATTTTCCAAATACAGGTGAAAAGGCTCTGTATGGCCTTCAAGAGTTTAAGTCATAAGGCCAAGATTCACAGTTTCCATGTGAAGAAAAATTCTTGTCTTAGCTCAGTAGGAAGAAGGCAGAGAGATATTTTTTAATTATCTTACTTTTTGTAGTTTATCCTAAGCAAATGTTTGAGCATCTGAGACATTTCTATTTTTGGTGAGTAATAATGTCAGTCTTTTTTGCTTCATTTGCTTTTCATGTGAGATTCTTGCCAGGCAAGAGTAAAATATACAGGTCTCATTTACATTGAAAATTATTCTCTCATGGTTTAGGGGGAAAGATAGAGTTGTGTTTTTCTCTGACAGGTGTTCTTTTGTCGATGATGGTACATGCAGCCATAAAGTGATGTTCTATAAGGCTCTAATGCTTTTCATAAGTGCACTGCTAGTCTTTAAAAACTGTAAATGTTAAAGACCTCTTCTCCAGAAGAGAAAAAAATTAGTGCCTCTCTTTGGGGAGAAAATGACCTATGATAGCAGAGTACTTTGATTGTGCAAGTTCAAATCCTTGACAGACTCAATCATATGAGAAATATAAAAAGCAGCTATAGGTGAATTTTGTAATCTTTTCAGGATGAGCATCTAAAAATTCAGGTGATTATCTGCTACTTCTTGACCTGTGAGTTTCATAAAAGAAAACTTTACTGGTGTCACTTCAGGTAGTAATGCAAGAGAATTAGTGTTTTAAGTACTTTTCGAAGCTATTTCAATGACTGACTGTGGCCAAAATAATTGAATGTTTTCTAGTAGTATTTTAAATTTTAAGCTGTTTGAGATCTTGATGATGTTTGGTTTGACTGGCTCAAATTTTGAGTTTGGCACATTTATCCGTTCTTTCAGGATGACAGATGTATAATTTTTTTTTTTTTTTATTCTTAAAACACTACCCTGCCCCGAAGAATTTTTTTCTTCAACAGAATTTCCAAAAGTGAAAACTTTACACAACAAACATAGGGAAATCATCAGTGATAGGAATGCATTCATCTTTTAGGTGATTTTCCAGAAAATCATAACTGCATGTTTCACAGCTTCTGGAGTCCTCAAGTGTGCAGTTTCCTGGTTGTCAGATCTTGATACCAAGAACCAGCAAGTGGGAGAACAGAAATGGTAAAAGTTGAATGAGATTTTCAATGCACAGAGCTCTTTAGGAAGTTCACAAGCTCTGGAGATCCTTGATTGGCACGTGCTTTGATTTTATGGGTAGGAAAGGTTTGATAGTGAGTAACAGAGAAAATGCCAAGAAGATCTTTGGCAAATGCAAATCCTTTGGGACTGGAACACAGGAGAGGAGATAGATCATGAAGCTCTATCTTTATTTGTACTTTAAAACTGTGAACTTTAGTCACTGCCTATCGATTGCAGTGCTTTAAGTTCCCCTGTTGTGCTGCCATCAGCTGCTCACATCTTCCTGTATTATCCTGCTTGTCAAATAAATTGTTTGATCTCTTCTTGTACCTTTGTCACAAAAGCTGCTCTGAGCTGGACTGAACACGTGCAGTGATCTTGCCAAGCTGTGTGTGGATGACAGGGCCGACGAGTGACAGGCTCACTTGATTTGGTCCCTGTGCAACTCTACAGGAGTTTGGTCTGGAGAAATTTATTGGATCTTAAAATGCTTGAAGAGAGATGATAGGCAGGCAGTTGTATCTGGATACATCAGCTGTAAACAAACAAGTTTGATTGGGTTGATAGAACAATCACCATTTTCTGTTGAAGAAGTGATGCTGGTATGTGGTACTGAAATTAAGAATGGCTAATGATGATGAAAAAGTTACAGACCCACCCAAAGCCTGAAGCTTTGTTGTGATGTGAACTGCTTTTTCCTTTCACATGAAGGAAAGTCTTCTACCCCAAATTACAGCCTTTTTTATGACCTTATGTGAAACATATTGTTTTTGAAAGAGAAATCGTGTTCGAATGGGTCTTATCAGCTACCACCAGGCTCTACTAATTTCCTTCATCTCTCTTTCAAAAACAAACCAATAAAAGCTGAACTGACTAAAAAGCAAAAGGGGCTTCTCACCTCTGAATCAACTAAAGGGTGGGAGAGGGGCACTTGCTGTGACACTACTCCTATTTCAGCTATAAATGTCACCTCCTTACCTGTTCTGTGCTGCCAGTGCTCTTCAGAGCAGAGGCAAACGACACGTGTGGGGTATGAAATCAGATTGCCCACACGGGCTGTGGAACCACGGGATTTGTCTCCCTTACCCAGCACCTACGGTTTCACTCATGGTCTGTAAGGCCTCTCAACTCACCGGCTGGGCCGTGTCTCTATTCCCAGACAATAACGTTAAGGTCGCTGCATATTTGTATTTTCAGGTTTTCTCCTTGTACTGTTTGAAACGTTTCCATGATCTGCTGTTACCTAATGTATACTGAGAAGTTATTAATGATCAGCTGGTCATGGCAAACTGCTGGTTTTGTGCATTATGTTGCACCTTATCAATGAAATGATTGTGTTCTCTGACGTTCCCTCTGCAGCTCCTGCTGCTGGGAAAGTGAAGCCCCCACTGCCCTGAGGCCTGGGGGAGCAAAGGCCTTCAGTAGCTGCAGAGCAGAGGGGCACCCACGGTGCCCAGGCAGTTTTTCTGTACATGGGTGACAGGCACTTCACAGATAAGGGGTCTTTAGATAAAATCCTAGAACGAGCACTGATAGCTTACACAGGCCATGCTCAGGCAAGGAAAAGGACCTGGGTGAATCTCACTGTTGGTTTCCAGAATTTTCATAACAGACCACAAAATGAAAGTTGCCTGTGAGGGGATTTTACCTGTGTAAATGCCTTTTTCCACAATTTCTTTCTGTTTTAGTGCCCTGGTTAGAAGGATGAAGTGGCATCTCTTTAGGGTCTGATTTCAGGTTGAACCAGGCTCTAACACTGATATTTCTGTGTCTTCCTGCCTGTGCTCGACTATTATTCTGAGACATAACTGTTGGCCCTTGAGACACTGATATATTTAATTGGATTGTGAAACGTGACAGAAGCTCATTTTTCAGACTTTAATCTTGGGGAGTTTCCAATGTGTGCAGACAGAGTTGTAATTCTCAGTAGTTCCAGAGGCCTAACAGATTCTAAGATCATTAACATTATGTGCTTTATGGCAGAGGGTGTGACCATAAATTATGTTGGTGTGAGCTTGAATAGAACTTTATGAGCTGAATTCTGCTGAGGCCCTCAAACCTTGTGCTGTTACACTTGTAAGCAAGGATGCAGGAACTAATAAAAAGGAAAAATTTCAACACTAGTGCAATTTGTCAATAGGATCTGGTAGTTCAGGGGAATTCAAGCTCCCGCGAATTACTTTTTGCATTAATTCTGTTCAATGGCAGTTCAACCTTTTTTTAAATATTGTGGTTTTATTTATGCTAATTTTGTTTTGACTGTGAAATATCTATAAGTCACATGACTTTCTGGTGATACTATGCACAAGTAGAAAAATTTGTGATTGTAATTGCTCTTTGAAAAAATAGATCTTTCCTAGGCATGTGTAGTATAACTATCATTCTTTCTTCAGGATGGAGTCTGATTTCAGACTATTTTTTCATAGAGGGTTAAGATTAGTGCCTCCTTATTGGTGTTGCCCATTTCCTTGCTCTGAATACTTTATTGTAGCTGCTAGAAGACACTTCTCAAAGACAGTTCTGGAGTTGTAAAATCAAGCTTCCATAAGCTGAGGGAAACTGAAATGCCACTCCCTACATGGAGCCTTAGGAGTTAGACTATGCATTTGCATTTGCCTTGACCCAGAACGCCCATTCTGCTGCCCAGTTTAGAAGCTTTCAAAATCAGTTTAAAATCTTCTACTTATAGGCTTCACATCCTTCAGTCTCTTTTTTATTATTATTATTTCTGCTGAAGTGCCATGACCAGAGGAGCCTTTGTGGAAGACATCTCCTGGTTAGCTGCAGCGATGGCTGCTCCTCCTGCTCTGCTGCAGCAGCACCGAGGGGGATGCAGAACTCCACGTTTTGCCAGGTGCATGAGGCTGTTTTCTGTCAGCTCCTGAGACCCACGGAGCCAGCACCACTCTGCAGGCCCAAATTAGATTTGTGTGCAGTGCTAGCTGAGCCAGCAGCACTGTGCAGCTCCAAGTGCCTGCGTTAATTAGGAACCAAACCATAAAGAGTAGCATCTCTGCAAGGAGAATGCTGGCATGCTAACTACATCTGTGGCAAATTGAATTAAAAGAAATCCCATTATCTTGCTTGGTATTCTGCTTTCTACTGACAACATGTGTCAGTGTTACTGCAGGTCAGTTACTGCAGGGATATTTCATTACTGTAAAAGGTTCTCTTAGAAGAAGATGGGTGAAGGGGATGTCAGGGATCATCTGGTTCAGCCTTTCCTGGCAAAACCAGGTCTGGGCAAGATAACCCAGCACCCTTTTCAGCTGGATCTTAAAAGTATCCGGTGTTGGTGAATCTACCACTTCCCCAGGGAAATTATTCCAGTGGCTAATTGTCCTAATTGTGAGAAATGTTCTTTTCATGCCAGTTGTGATCTCCCCAGTAAGCTGTACCCATCACCCTTATTGCTTTGAGAGGAAACAGCCAAGAAATGCAGTTTGTGTTCCAGCTGTGGAACCCACCTTTGGGGAACAGCAGGATGGGTTTTGGCTGTGGGCAGTAACCATGTGCTGCAGAAAATCATTCTCTTAGTTGCTTTTTGGCTTTTTGGTGAGTATCCTCTGGTCCTGGAAATTTTTAGATTTAACTTCCCAGAATTTGGGGTGTTTTTCCATATGCATTTGCAAAAGATTTTTTTTTTTTTGATTACCTTTTTTTTACTGCTAACAATGCCCCTTACTCAGGTACTAAAATCTGTTAGCTTAGTTTGGTAGTCCTTTTACTCTTTTCCACCAGATATACATTTACTCTGAGACTCTAATATCATGCCTTTAAACAATGTCTGTGTTGTTTGCAAGAACTCTACTTTCAGATGTTCTCATTAATGAACATTCTCTCCATTTAAAACTTTTAAAGAGATTATGTGTCACTGATACAGATTTCTTTTTCTTTCTTCTTTTAGCTTTTCCATCTGCAATAATGCTGAATATGATGGCATTTAGTTGTCATTATGGAGCTAATTTTTGTATTTAGCTTGTGAAGCATGTTTTTTCCCCTGATCAGGACTAAATAAAAAGCTTTATCTTCAAGACCTTCCCCTAATGGACCAGATTCTTCCTGTCATCACTGCCCCAGGCCCTCTAGATAGATGATGTCTTCTCTGAACCTTGTTTGCTCTTTATGGAATATTTGAAAAAAAAGGCAAAATCCATCTCTATCCTTTCAAATATTTGGAAGGGATATTTCAAAAGAACATTCTCAATCTGTGTGTACTGAAGGTTGACTAAGATCTATCCTCATCTCAAAAGCCCTTAATGCATCTAAAAATACATCTAAGCACAACATTCTTGTATCAATTGCTGGACCATTATTAACGTCCTGACCGATCTTGCACTAAGCAAGATTCCAGCAGCACGGACACCCTGGAGCAGTGGCTGGGCCTCGGGCACTGGGAGGGCAGCAGGTTCCTGCCCTGGGCTGGGGCTGGGCTGGGGCTGGGCTGGGGAGAGCAGCCCGTGGGGGACGTTCCCTGCTCTGGCACTCCCCGGGCTCTCCCTTCCCCTGGAGCTCCTGCTGCAGCAGCGTCCCTCCACCTCACAGCCCCGGGCTGGAGCACACGAGTGTCCTCCTCAGAGTACCAGGGGGAAAGGAGAGGGAGCTGAAGGGGGAATGTATTTAAAACACCTTTGTAATGCTTGCTTCCATCAGCTGGTGTTCAGTCTCACGAAGCGCTGCCCTAAGTACAGAAATGATTTTGGACATGATGTATGTGTGTACATATGCAGGTTCACAATAATCACCCTGGTACCTACAGGAAACCCAATTTCCCAAGACCAGCCAGGAGTACTTTGTAAGTGGCAGGTGTCATAACCTTTGCACATCTGAACTATGTAAAGGTTAATTATATTCCACTCCACTGCAACTATGGTTACATTCATGGGACTTCGTGCTTAATGCTGCTCTTTAACTGATGTGCCACTGTAGAGATGAATTACATGAATGCAGAGCTCAAATTATTCACATCAATTACAATAAGTTATTATACTTAAAAGTAGAGATAGGAAACATATTTTTTATAAATTATTATGAATAGAGTTCTTTCTGGTTTGCAAATATTTCAATAAATTATTTTCTGATAGTGCATTTGATATTTTTAATATTTCCTTGATTGTCAGGACAGCTAATTCTCAGCCTATGGATTGTGATCAGTAAAGCTGGACTGTTTCTTACAGTCCAAACAGGTCCATTCCTTTCCTGGGAGCCCAGAGCTGGATGCTGCGCTGCAGGTGGGGTCTCAGCAGAGCAGAGCAGAGGGGCACAGGCCCCTCCCTCACCTGCAGCCCACCATGCTCTGGGTGCAGCCCAGGACACGTTTGGCTCTCTGGGCTGCAGGTCATGTTCAGCTCCACCAACACCCCCAAGTCCTTCTCCTCAGGGCTGCCCTTAATCCATTCTCTTCCCAGCATGTATTTGTGCTTTTTGTTTATACTTTCTTTTATTGTAGCAACTGTCTCAAAAACCTCCCTGTTTGAGAATGTATTTTAGTGGGACTGTATGGAAAATCATGAAGGCAAAAGAGCAGCTACCTGTGGAGATAATAACCACGATCAAAAGGAGCTGTACTTACAGCTAAGGCAGGTGCTATTGTTAGGTGTACGTGTGGCTCTGCCTTCCAGAATCTCTGTATGTGCTTTTCCCTAAGGAGAGGTTGTCTCTTGTCTTAGTCACTGCATTGATAATTACCATCATCCAGGTATGTGATGTGAAATATCAGAGCTCACTCCCGAGATCCTGCTGCTACTACACGTTCACTTGGACACTTAAATTACCACCGACTGGGTCATGACTGCTGTAAGTTTTTGTATATTAGGGAGAATATCTACACAGACATGGAAAGAGCAGCATTGGCTGGCAGCTGGGAGAGGCCTTGGAGCATCTGTACAGGGAGCAGCTGTCTGTGGCTTTGTTCATTTACAGTTCTGCTACCAAAATTCCCTTCTCTGTTTCTGTCGCTGATTGGAAAGAGTTATTGTTGCTAAGGTCGTTCCAGAATCATTGTGAGTGAGGATGGGAGCTGGGTCCAAGCCATCTAATTGTGTGTTAGTGCTAAGAGATGGGCCCTGAGGCGCTGCTGGATCTGAACTTAGTGACCCAGCAGCTGCTGGTACTCCCAGGAGCTCGGTGTGAAACCCTGCCATGGAGCTCAGGGGAGCAGGAGCTCTCAGGACTGGGGGTGCAGCCTGGTACTTCTGCTGCACTATTTGTTACTGACACTGCACTGGGATCTAAACTGAAATCCAAACTAAAACAGGAAATCGGAATTTTTCCTGCCAAAGAACAGACTTATTTCATAGTTTACAGACAAGCTTAAACTCAGAACTTTCCCTCATTTTGTGGTTGAATTGGTTATATTTTCTGAAGGATGGTGGTGACTGCTCCCCTGCATACCATGCCTCCAAACTTTGTGGAATTTGCCAATTGCAAATTTGCCAATTTGCTCAAAACTCTGACTTCAGCTTAGTACTCCTCGGGAACAAAGAATTTGTTAGGAAGAGCAATGTTTCCTTGTCAGAAAGCTACAATGTCAACAAATATTAAATCTTTCAAGTGTTGCTTTTCAAAGACACACCAGAGAGAATGAGGAGTGTGTAACAAAACCAAACAAGTTGTCAAGCTGATAGGAATCTTGAGAATTAAAGTTGCTGCCTTGAAATGGTGCACAGAATCTGCCAGGCGTTCTCTGCCCCGGTTTTGTTACCTACACAGTCTAATTCTGAAGGAATCTGACCTCAGTGCTAACACCACAGCGTGAGCCTCAGAATCATCGTTCATCCTCGAGCACTCAGGGAAAAACTCTGACTTCAGCTTAGCCCTGCATCCCAAAGGATTATGTATGTTTTTGCAGGATACCTTATGCCAATAGAGTGTGGAGTTTGCCACTGTGCTGGAAACACTCATTCCTGGTGATTTTCCAGAAGGATTATTAATTGTGTGGTCACTATAAGGCCATATCATCACATGCCACGTCCTGTGTGAGGTGCAGCTTGGATGCTATGGAACATTGCAGGTTTGTGTATGGAGTAAGCGAGTGTAGAGCCAGGATGTGTTTAATTAGGTGATATAAATCCCCGATTCCCCTGAGTTTTCATAAACGAATTCACATCCTTTCTATAGCAGATCAAAACCCATTCCTTTTGTTTCGATTACACCCCTCTCAGCCTAGGAGCAATGAAACAGATTTTTGCAGAGATGAGAAAAGGCTGAACGCAGTGAGTTGCTTCTGATTTCAGAACAATGTTTAACTGGCAAATCTTCAAAGGATCAAATTCTGACCTCAGCTGCTGTGGGTTGCAACTCGTGCACCACCACTGGCTCCCCTGGATTACTCCTGCCTTTCAGTGGTGTGCGTGAGAACAGCTAGAGCCTTTTGTGTTAGATGTGGCTCTGCTGGGGTGGCTTGTGCAGCCTAAAATGGCTGCTGGCTGCTGGCTCACCATTCATTTTCTGTATCAGGCAATCCGAGATTCTGTGGCATTCCAGTCACGACATGGAACAGAACCCCAAAGACAGATTATGCAGTCACACCGATGAAAATTGATTACTAAGCACTCAATGAGTCATCTGCCTCAGGAAGTAACTACTTCAATCTATTATTGTCGATGTCCTGATGGGTCAACCAGGACGTGAAAAGGAATTTGCATTAAATTGATTTGAGTGTTTTTTGTAGAAATAACATCACTCAATCAAAGGAAACATTCAGACAGAGCTAGGGAGAACTGACTGAATTTGATTTGGGAAGGCAAAGCAGCAAGGGATGAGCAGGCTGATTCAGATAAAAATATAAATGGGATTTAGAGTACCATAAATCTCACATTTCAGAATGAAGAGTTGGAACAATTCTTAACAATTTCTGCAATGCAGGTTGTGCTGCACATTTTAAAAATCCTTTGTTTGGTTATTGATCTGTGTGTGTACATATCTCTATGCACACCTCACCCAGCTATGGGAACAGTGTGTTTATGCAAATAGTGTGCTTATAGATGCACTCACCATAACCAGCTGCCAGCAGGTAACAGAACAACGTGGCCAGTTTCCAGTTGTCTCGGGTGACTTTGCTGTACTGAGCTCATATAAAAACTGAGAATGGAATGTTTCTCCTCAAATGTTTTTTCCTTCTCAGAGCCAAAGACTTTCCGAGTGAGCAGCCCACCACTCAATAGGATTCAATAAGGGATGAATCACAGTGAAATGTCGCTTCCTTCTCATCAGTCTCAGTCTTAAAGTGATTCATCCTCTCTCTCTCATGCTCGTAGTGTGGGGTGGGTGTTCTGCCATCTGAAATTGTAGTGAGTTTCTGCTATCACGTTATTCCCAATAGCTTTGTATCTTCTTCCAAGATTACTACTCATCATTTGAGGGTCCAATTAAAACTTCACACTTTAAAGAACTCACTGCTTACTGGATACATGATTTGTGAATTCTTCTCTTATTGATTTTTATAGAGTCAGTCTTTATATCAATTCCAATAAGTTCTATCTGAGTAATGATTTTGTGATTTGGCCTAAGAAATTACAGGAAGATCTTTTCAAAAAATGACTAGTGACTTGATTTGTTTCAGTTTTTGGCTTTCCACTACGAGGCATTTACAAGGCTGTGATAGCTGAGAACATATTTATAATTGTTTCAGAGAGTCACGGCTCTTGGAAATGTCTCAGTCTGGAACCCCCAAAATGGTGGGATTCAGAATCATTGTCACAGCTGAAACTGGCTTTAATAAATAAGGTTTAATGCTGAAGCAAGAAGGAAAAGGATAGGGAAGGATGTTTGGAAAGGCATATGCTAATCCACTATTGAAACTACACAAGAACCAGCTCAGTGTGCTGGATACAGGATGAGCAAAATCTCTCAGAGAATAGAGGAAGGACCACAATCACAGCTTCCTCTGAATAATCTGTAAATGTCATCTCCTTCTTTAGTGGATTTATCCTTATCCTGCCTCTGTCAGGCCCAAAAAAAGAGCAGAGAAACTGCCTGGAATGGGAGGGAATTAGAGAGCTACCCACTATTTCAATTCACTATTATTTGCCCAAAAGACCAAATTCTATCACATTTCTCATTAGAAAACTGAAGAGATTTTGAAAAGGATTGTACCCTCTGTATATGTTACATAACTAAATAGCAAGGTTTTCCTGTGTGAGTCATGATATACATGTATTGAATATGCAGAAATATGCACTTTATTGAACAAAACCCATATTACTTTAGCAGTCATGAGCCTAGGAGGTAGCAAAAAGTGATTGTGCTGTTGCCAGATAAACCCTCCAGCAGTAATATTCACTTTTTTCTGACAAACCCAGAACATACCAATTGGAAAAATTGATGCCTTGATGGCATATATTGCTATTCAGTAATGAAGAAAAAGGAAGCGTAAATTTAAATGCATTTTCTTCTGTTCTTGCTTTATTTCACTCATCATTTGTTCTGGTAATAGAATAAATATGCTCTTCTCTCCCCCCTTCAGACTGCAGGTGCTTATGTTTCTCCTTCAGGCAGTTAATTGGTTGATATTGATGAAGATGCAACATTCAAAGAATTTTTATATTTTCTTCTGATTTACACCTCTATGAAATTAAGATCCAGTCCCGGGCATGTGCATGAGGAATTGGAGTTATGTGTTTTGACAACACTGTGAACATATCCAACAGTAATTAAGTATTTGGGGATAAATGGGAAGTCAGTGTCAAGCTGCTCAAAATGTGTGGTGGGCCGGAGATGCCTGGGTGGCTCTCAGAGACTGACATTGCTGCTGGCAGCTGCCCTGTCCTGCCCCTGCCCCTGAGCTGTGCCACCTCACCCGAGCTGCAGCTCCTCTCTGGCGGGGGATCCAAACAGCCAATTCTGCAGTGTCCATCAGATACAAACAGTAGCCATCGAAGGAATGTCCTGGAGAAGGCCTTGCAATTCCATTTTGTGCTAAGTGTTTTACCAGTTTGTAAGTGGAGACAGTGTCTCTCTGGCATTGCCTCACAAATGTTAAAAACAGCCCGTGGGCCTAAGAGCCCAATCAGTGTATGGAGTTAACAGGATAATAATCACTTCTGAAACCTTCACCTGCATGGATTAACTTTGGGAAAAATGGAAAAGGAAATAGTAATGGTTCTTTCCTACACTGGAGAGCTCAAAAGTGCATCTGTATAATTGTTTCAGTTTGGCTCAGAAGAGGAATCTCCTGAGTGTCCCTGTTTATTGTGCTTAGGTTTGCCTTGGAGGATGGCCTTGGAGTGAACTCTGATTTCACTCCAATGAAACTGGACTGAAAAAGTGATCTAGAAATGTACCTAATTCACTCCAAATGCTGATGAGCATTAAATCCATGGGACCAGCACAATTCATCCAAAGTAAATCTCTGAAACCTGCAGTGCAATGTTGAATCCTGGTAACAGCAGCAGCAGCACTTCTGCTGGCCTGCAGTACCTGCTCATGGAGGGCTTGCACAGAAACCTATGTCCCACTTCTGCAAAAGAATTAAGTACTGTTAAGATTTGGTTTTGATGTTCATTGATTGCTGGTTTAGGTTCCTGGCAAGAATTAGAACGTACAAGAGGCAAAATGAAAAATGCTTAAATTTTACCAGGGAATGATAACGAATCAAGGCAGACAGTAATCTAAGACTGAGCACAAGCTCCAAGATGGAACACAGGCATTGATCTGTTCCTATAAATAACATGGATGAGAGGCCTGAAGTACCTTGAACATAACAGCAAAACTTTTAAATTATATCCCTGATCTCAAGAAAGGAAAAAAAAAAAAAAAGCTGAGGAAAAGGTCGATGAAGCTTCTTAATCCAAGAGGTAACATGATCAAAATGAATTTCGGGACAGCTAAGTCAGGCCAGAACATTACAAACAGCTTGAGTCTGACAGACTGAAATGCAAGTAGGTCAAGCAGGAGGACAGAGGTACAGGGAAGGGAGAGTCCTCACTGAGGTTTGGACTTGGAATTTTGATTTTTCTGTATTTCCTGAGTTTAAAAAGCTGATAATCAAGATAAAGTTTGGTTTGTGGGTGAATTTGCAGCTAGTCAAATACCTTTGTAAAAGCATTGTCTTGCCACCTTTACACAAGAGTTCTGGTAGACCACAGGACCCTGTAAGAACCAAGTGAGCGAGGGAGGGGCGGGCAGCTCTCTGCCCTCCTCAGGCAGGGATGGAGAATGAGGTACCTCCCAAAGTCCAGGAGAGTCACCTCTGCCACTGCAGAGACTGGGAGAAGCAATTGCAAACTGCCTTAAGTGCATGTGCTTAAAGTCAGTCACCATCTAGAAAGTCTGCTCTTGAGTAAGGCCAGAGTCCAGGGACAGCACAAAGGCAGCCAGATCCTCTCTTTCCCCAAAAGAGAATTTTGTTTTAAATCAGACTCTTGTCATTCATTGACTCTAGAATCCCTTCAAGATCCTGTCCAGCTTGTGCTTGTGGGAGCACAACTTGAATCACACCCCTCTGCCTGCACACTGTTTTTGTGGCTGGCACATCCCTTAATGCAATCGACTTCCTTAATGAAGGGAGCATGAAACATGCACAATAACAAATCTGTCATGCAAGAATTGATACTTCAAAGTTATGCTCACTTGTATTTACAAGCATAAAGTTACCCATGGATAAGTGAAGATTGCTAGCTGAAGATTGGAGTGATAAATCACAAGAATTAATATTTTTATTATGATTATTTTTAAAACAAGTAATTGATTGGGAAAGCATCTGGCTTCAAAGAGGGCAATTCCTCATTGAAAAATGGGCTACAAGAGGTTTTATGGCATATTCTTTGTGGAAAATGTTATTTCCCAGTTATCTAGATTGAAACACAACTGAACCCAACCAGAATAATCTCATACACCATCTCTGCAGATCCTGTCCCATTGAAGGGTCATAATTCTGTTAGCATATCTATTAAGGTGAGAGTCAAAGAAATTGAAAAAAAGGAGAAACTTGGTCAATATCAAAAGTGTTAGGACAGAATGTATACAAATTTTTGCAGTTAGTTTTGATATGGAGAGTCTGATAATGTTTGAACAATAAATTACTCAAAACAAATGAATTTATTGTTCCCTGACATAAGCAATGTAATTAGGAGAGCATAACCATGACTTCATAATGGCTAGAGTGTGAGGTGGGATAGGAATGCTGATGAATTTTAAATTATGTAATTTGAAGCCAGCAAGCAGGGGTATGACTCTACATGATTCCTGAAATAAAACATTATTTAGATTCTGTCATTACATGTGCACAGGTTCTGTCCAGTCAAGTTAATAAAATCATCAGCTACGTGATGTCAGTAAGTGCATTGCATTTGTAAGCAGAAAAAAAAAAAAGAAAAAGAAAGAAAGCAGACTGGAGATATAAGACAGGATGATGCAAACTATCCTAAATTTGCTTGTCCTCTGGCTTGTATAAAAGTATGGTCAGCCTTTGCATAGCCCCTGTACTGTCCGTGATTTACTGGGGTGCCAGAGCCCTCGATCCACTGGGGTAAGAAATGGGGTGAGAACTGGGGCGAGGGGGCGAGCGGCCGGCAGGGCCCAGCTGAGACCTGCTGGGCAAAGCGATGGGCAAGGGCAGGGACACAGGAGCGGGAGCACGGACACGGAGCCTGGGAAGAGCTCAGGGATGGAGGTGAACTTCCCAGGGGACGTGAGGAGGGACAGGAAGGGCTCCTGCGGGTGTGTCAGACAGGAGGGAAGGCCAGGAAAGCACAGCCCCAGCTCCACGAGCGAGACTGGCACACCCAGAGGAGGGATGAGGAGGAGCCTGAGCTGCTCCGTGCCTCCTGTGCCTGCACCGACGGCCTCTCCCCGAATTTGGAGTGGAGGGAGCACGGGGCGGGGACAGGAGGGGTCCCTCCCGCCGGCAGTGAAGCTCAGGTTCACGGCCCCGAGGAGCCCGCGCAGACATCGGCCCGCGGCACCTGACGGGGAGCGCCCCAGAGGCCTGAGGGACCTGCCCGCGGCACGGCCGAGCCTCTCCCCAGGGCATTGGAAAAGTCCCGGTGGGCAGGTCAAGTCTGGCGAGAAAGGGAAACGTTGGAGCTCTTGGAAACGGGTAGGAAGGGCCACTGAGCTCTGCCTGGGGAACTCATGGCACAGATCCTTCTGGAAGCTGTGCTGAGGCATCGATCCCCTGTCTTGGCAGGAGGATTTAGAAGCCTAAGAACAAAGCAAATACCTCCGACCAAATGCTCATTGGTATTTATTTTTCATTAGGACACTATGGGCTCAGAAAACGAATGCAAATTATTACGAAATTGTTCACATATTACCTCAGTTCCAAGCAGCTGAGGTTTTTCTTTCAATTTATATAATGCCTTTTCACAGATTTGTTTTCTGAGGTTTTTTGCTATTATGGGCCAAGTGACTGCCATATTGTGCTTTTGGGTTTGTTTTTTTTTTTCCCACTCCCACCTTAATGCTGAATTATCAGCTTCAATATTGTCTTACATGTTCAATTTACGGTTTCAGTAGCTCACGGATTTAAATATTTTTTCAGTTCTCTTTCTCAAGGAGATGGAATTCTGAAGTTCTAGGCAAGCTGGTTTTGCAGTTTTGTTCTCTAACTTATGGGGGGGGTTATCCAATATCTCATTGTTATCTTACAGAATTATACATTTTTTTAATGACTGACCTGAGGCTGATAACAGGTAACAATTGCCAAGTTACATGAAAGGAGACAGATTAATCTATTGGGGAAACCATTCCAAATTCAACAGGTCACAGTAATTTTCTGCTTGTTGTTTCACAGAAAAACTCTGAAAAATATCTTGGAACTAAAAAACATGTCTTCAAGGTCACTTTGTACTTGAGCAAGGAGGATAAAAAATTATAAATTATATGTCTTATTAGAGGTAATACAGTAGGGCTTGGTACCGGCTTGGTTTTAGCAGATGTTTTTCCAATTAAAATCTAGAATATATGTCTCCAGTAAACATATGGAAGTAGTTAATTTACTCTCTTCATACAGAAAGAAATCTGTGAATAAGTCTCTAATGCATTCACTGCCTTGTTTTAGAACAATCCCACAACTTTTTGGGAATGCAGCTATTCTAGTAAATATTCTAGTAAGTAAACATTTACAGTAAATAAACATGTAGTATATTCTAGTAAATCAACAAATAACACAGGAATAATGGCCTTAATAGTGCCATCATGATGGAAGAAAAGGGAATATTAATTTAACCTTTCATAAGAACTTTCTTAAATTGTATTTAAACCTTTCTTACATTAAGTTTTCCCTAAAAATAGTCTTTTTTTTGTGTTAAGTGTCCTCTGCAATGTCTGCTTTTTACAGGTCCCTTCAGTAATATTCTGTTCTGGCAATCACAGTTTGAAAATAATGCTTTGCTAACAGTTACTGAGGCAAGGAGCAGTAAGTGACCGGAGCACTTGACCACGCCAAACTGCCCAAATAGCAAATACATTCAATCATATTTTAATTAAATTATTAGAATTTTCCATTGATAGTCTATAAAAAGAAAAAGTGACACAAAGTTCCTCAACTGAAACGTTTCTGTGGAATATTCATTCCACTTTGGTTATAAATAGATTGCCCTGTGGGTTTCGGAGCATACAGATGTCACTGTCTCTGCAGAAGAGAGCTGCAAGAGCTCTGCAGGAAGAAATGAGATGTTTGTAACACTCCTGAGAGTCATGGATACACAAAAGAAGACACATATAGGTTAAAAATAAAAAAGGAGATTAATCCAAACTTTTTTAACAATTTAGGCATGTGCTTGAAATACTAAATTTGCCTTAATGTGAAATAATGAGCATTTTTCTCTGGTCTTATAATTTAAGGCTTTCTTAAATAGTGCCTGCCTGCCTTGCAATATCTCCATGAGAAAAGCTCAAAGGAAGCAAAGCAAAACCCAATATTGTCAGGGGAAGGGCTGGTACAGAGCAGCTGAACTGCAGGAGTGTTGGTGATGTTGTCACCACCCCCGAATACTGGAAGAGATGAAAGCAGGGCTGCAGTCCCTGTCCTATGCTATTCTCTTAACCAAATCGGTAAAAATGGTTTACCTGCTATTTATGAGCTTGCAGGGCTACTTCTTGCAATGATTAATGGTAAGCAACTGATTCCCTTTCCCTTCCAACCACTCATTAAGCATCTGAGCCAGATGAGAGGAGGTTTCTGCAAAGACATGGCTGTTAATAACCTCACGGCATTCAGCCCTTCAGGCTTAGAAATACTGTCTACGAGATCATGAGGTAATCTTAAAATTGAAGTACGAGGTTTTGTTTTTATGAGGCCTCTGTACATCCAGCTTGCTTTCTGTGATTGTGCAGGTTCAGGGTTTTCAGAGTTTTGTTCTGACTGTATGGAGTTACTCATGTCTTACTTTTGAGCAGGAATGCTTGCAGTCTTCTCTAGGTAGTTAATGAAAAGTCATTAGTACATATGAATATTGAGAGTTCAGAAGGTTTCTGTCAACACCTGCACGGAGGTAACTGATATTGAAATTAAAACATGGATATTATTTTCTCCTGTGGTGTTGCTTTTAAAAGGCATTATTTTGCTGTTTACTGGACAGGTCTGGTTTTTCCCAAATTTTGAAGGGATTGGTTTGTGCTGGCAAAATATCAGGGTGAAGTTAGTTTAGATGGATAAAATAAATGAAAATCATTTGAAGGCTGTACCTCTGCTAAATGATCTTAGTATTAAAGAGCTGCTATGGCAGGTAATGCAACTTAATTAATTAAGCTAGGTAGCAAATTGGTCTTTCCTGGCTGATTTCTTAAAAATGCTTTCATCTTCCTGATGCTTCAGCTCAGGTAGTTTGTATCTACATAGAATTCAGAGGGATGCTTTCCAATCTGAAAAAGGTGCTTGCTGCAGTCAGAAGAGGCAGTGGGAAAGGGAAATGCACCAGTGTGGTTAATCTGTCTCAGCAGATTGGTTCAGGTAACACATGAGGTTGTCAAATCCCCTGTCAGCCTCTGGGCTAAAACACTTAATAGCTGAGTCTAGCCCTATTAAGGTGATGGGGGAACTCTGGATTTCAGTGTGGCGGTAGGAATCCTGAGGGGAGGGAATGTTTCCAGAGATGCCCGGAGGGCCTGTGGAACAAAGGAGACGAATAAAGATATCAATAGGTTGTTACCGAGCCCGAGCCCCTTAGCTTTTGTTGGAAGCTCACAGAAGAGGCTCTTTTGGAGAAGCCGGTGCTGACCGTGTCCCCTCGGTGGAGGCAGGGTGTCCCCAGAGCCCGCAGCCGGCCCTGGCCGCGGGGAGCAGCAGCAGCAGCGCTCCGCTCCCCTCTGGAGCCCGGGCAGCGCTTTCGCCCGGCCTCGGGAGCCTTCCACCACCTCCGGCAACACGGGAACTGCGCCAAAACTCATTCAGACACAAACACTGCAAGGCAGTTGATCTTACTGTTTGTGGTATGGCTCTGGTGAAACAAGAATTATTTACACTTCATCTGCACCCTCGCCTTTCAATACAGCATTTTATCGTAGACCTTACTGACTGAGTTCTCAGTAGCCAGTTGAAATTGAATGTTTTTAGCCCTAGTGTCTGAGGAGGAAGTAATAGATGAAGACAAAAACTTGAAAGGGGGTGAGTTATCAGGTGTTCCTGAGGTTTTCTCTTCTCTGTTAGTAGCAAATATTTTATCAAAAGATGTAATGCCTCTTTAGCAAGCCCTGTCAAAAAGTTCTCACTTTAATTTCTTTGTTGGAGTATAGACAGACTAAAGATTATATGCAGTGGCAATATTAATGCATATGCCACAGGTAAAAATAGAGTCCAGGTTATGCTGGTGTGTTTATGCATAGAGTGGACTAGGAAAATTGTTAATTTTCTTCTCCATTTATTTATTGAATATTTATTGTAAGCACAGAAAAGATAAATACTTTGATTGAAAATCAATTATTAAATTGCTGAATATTCCTGGCACACCTTTCAAAAACCTATGGCTTCAAGGTTATTGTTACTTGAAAAACAAACTTTTCTTTTCAATAGAAGAGAGATCCTCTTATTAAGGTTTTCATGTCTAGAAGGACTTTGAAATGTGTTGCAAAATTAAATAAGTACAGTGTGATTTAAGTCCTCTGCTGTGGTACTCCTTCTGCAAGAAAAGTTTGAGATAAACAAATGAAATGTTGGAAAAGCATTGTTGAAAAAGGAACGCTGGAGCTCTCTCTGTACTCTGGAATTCACAGAATGTGATCTGTTTCTCCTGAATTATTTGAAAATCTCTGTGAAAGAGGATAATGGCATTTTTCATAGCCATTTTCTATATTTTTGTCTTTACTTTTAATCTGCTTTTGTTCCTCCAGAGCCTTTCAATACCCTTATTTTCGTGTGGGTTATGAGCTAACCCTGGCCCGCAGCGGTGTCCCGGGCGGGATCCCTGTGCTCGGGAGAAGCTGCCCACATTCCCTTTATAGGCAGTGGGGTCATAGGGCCGTGGGCTGGCCTCACGCGGGAGAGGACGTGTGGAATAAGGGAGATGAATGGATGCTTTAAAAATGCAGGTATTGCCAGGCTGAGCTGTGAGGAGCCCTGATCTGATTGTCTGGGCTGTCCGAGCCCGCACAGGCGTGTCCAGCGCTGGGGGAGACAAAGCTCACCCCGCCGAAGTGCCAGCTCTGCTATCTCACTCTGGGACCCCCCAGCTCTGCTATCTCACTCTGGGACCCCCCAGCTCTGCTATCTCACTCTGGGAACCCCTCTGCAAAGGAACTGCTGCAAATGAACTTCAGCCTCGTGTGGGTGGCCAGGAGAGGCTTTCCAGGGAGCCTTGAAGGGCAGGGATTTATTTCTGCCCTTTTGCTAGAATATGAATTTCACTCCTCTATCTTTTGGCTGGAGACTGCTACACCTGGAAAAGGTTAATCCATATAGTTTAAGATTATGTTAACTTTAAGGGTTTATTTTCAAACTTTGCAAGGAAATGAGAAATATGGTGCTATGTTCATTTAGCAATGTGTTCTTGTTATCAAAAAAGGATGAGGTACTCTCCTATTTCATTTGGTATTCTGTCTTGCATAGGACCACAATTCTAACCCTCTCCATGAAAAATCAGATCTCTTAGGAAAAGCGATTATTTAATTTGTGCTTTTCCTTCATTGTGCTGCCATCCCCTTTAAAATGCTACAGATTTTTAATGGCATAAATTACTTAACTGGTATTGTATAAGAAGAATAGTAAAAATACCAAGTTGCAGAGGGATTTGGAGTTTTTCAAGAACTGATTATAGACAATCCAAAAGTATGGTTGAAGAGTGTTCATTAGAGTCTCTCAGCAATCTGAACTTAGGCAACAGACTGTGATTCTTAAACTGTTTTCATCAGTTTGGGACTGTTAGTTGTTTTTAGCTCTTTTCTTTTGGCATCCATCTGTCAGTAACATTCTCCTTCTGGCTAGCCACAGCAAAGCACCATTATCATTTCATTATATGCTAGGACAGAGGGGAAAATTGAGTCTGTTGTTCTTATTTTTAAGACATCCCTCAAATCCTTGGTGCTTCTGATAGCCCTTATGTCATATGTCAAAGATATTTGTGTCTTGGGTACTGTAATGCAAGGATCATGGAAGTGAAGGGGAGGAATTGAAGTTTTAACATATATCAGTAACATAAATAAACATTGATTGTTCAGAAGCAAAGATGAAGTTTATATCAAAGAGGAGATATTAGAAAATGAGGCAAGGAAATGAACTATTGAGGAGAAATGGAAAGGTTGGTTAATTGTTTGTGGATATTTAGAACACCCTGCTCTGATGAGCAGAGTGTAGCAAGAGGCAGATGCAGAGACTTGCAGCAGGTGTCTTAGTGTCTTACAGTTCAAATGATCAAAAGAGGTGGTGGCAGTGCTGTTGTGCAGCCAGGGGGTTCATGAGCTCCCGACCCACCTGCTGAAAGGAATCCAGATGGGCCCATATCTGCTTAAAACATTTTGCAGTCAGTTTTCAGAATTCCAGGAACCAAGAGCTAAAGGGAGGCTCGTGGATTTCACTGTGGTGATTAAAGGTGAGCAGGTGAAATTGCAAAAGTGAAACGTGGGGTTCATGGCAAAGTTTCGGAAATATTGACATTTCTGATACAGAAAAGGTGGAGAGAGATAAGAACAAATTTAAAATACTGGACTTAATAAAGGAATACTTAATAGCCTTGGGTTACTGATATGGATACTGTGTGAGAGCAAGAGAAAAGACTTTCAAGAACTGGCAGTTCCCAAGAGACTTTCTAGCAAGGCCACAGGCCCTGGCTGTCCTTATGAGAAGGTCACTTAAATTGTGAATTCTTCAAGGACTTAAGCACAAGCAGGAATTGTACAGAAAGTGGAAAGTAGGTCAAATGGCTAAGAATGACTGTCAAGGGGTACAAAAACCAAGTAAGGAAATATGAGAAAGTTAAGAAGAACCAATGACCCAGGAGCATAGAATACTGGAAGAAAACACTCTGCATGTCAATAACAAGGAATCAGTTATTTTTCTCTTGGCGGGGAAGGCAGCAGACACTGCCCAGAAGTGAAATCTACTTTTTGCCTTGGTTTTCAGCAAAATGTGTTTTAAACAGGTGATCAAAACTAGCATGAAAGCAGTCACGATCATAACCTGATCTGCATGGCTTCTATCTAGTGGGTATTTTAAAGATACTTAAGCTGGCAGACATCTTCTCTAGGGCATTTAGAGCACCAGCCAGAGAATCGTGGAGTCACTTGTGGTGTGTGGAAGCTTGGACAGAGTGAGTGAGGTTCCAGCAGCCACATGTGAAGTTCTAGAGCAGCTCTGTGGAAAGCAGATGAAGGATCTGATTCCCACTATTGATGAGGCTCTGCCTGGCTGCAGGTATGGATGTTTATTCAGAAATCAGTGCTTTTATTCCCCTTCCCCCTGCTCCACCCTGTCTGTGCTGGGCAGGATGATACACAGCAATGATCTTTGGAGAAACTTCCTGCAATGTTCCCTGTCTTAAAATCTCGTGTAATTACAGATTAGCATCAGCCAGAAAGGGGCATTTTGAGAGCATGTTTGTATTTCTGGTCTCAGAGTTGTTCTTCCTAACACCTCCTGTCACAGCCTTTTAAGTCAGTAACAAAAATAATTTCATTTTTAGATTGAATTGTGCTTTTGAGGAGAGAATGTGGAGGCAAGAAGAATAAACATATAGGGCAAATGATGAATTTCAGCCTAGTCCTGAAAATAGAGAGAACTGGAGAATTCAGGTCTTTCAGCACCTTGGGACTCACCTGTCTCTGACTGTTTGTTGGATTTTTTGCAAGGAGGCTTTTAGCAGGTGAATGCTGCCAATTTACATCAGCAGGCAGGGCATCCTTTGTTCACGTGAATGCAAAAGTTGTTGTATGGATATGGGTGTTGATTTGTAAAAGCTTCTACTCCTTTCAAAAAAAACCCCAGACTCATCCCCAAAACTGTCATATTTCATGTTTGTTTGGTTCTTTAGAATATTTTCATTATAAAATTCCCCCAAAGTATTCTGTTATCAAAATTAAATTGCATTTGCTTGTCATCAGGTTAAGTCCTGAGGGAGAAACACCAATTCCAAAGTACCCTGTTAAAGCACTGTAATGGGTCTGTAACGTAGATCCTGCTGATTTTACCTACAATAACTCAAATTACTTCTTTTATTGTTCTATCTAGCAAATGTTTTATGTAAAAAATGTTGCCTTTATATTGCTTTTTTAATTTAATTTGCTTTTATCTCTTAACCCTTAAGAGCTCCTGCCCCAGGAAGCATATCTTGCTCACAATCACTTGACTGGCAGAGTGATAAATGCAAATGTTTTTCCATTGGAGCCAAACCAACTTACATTTGTATACATCTATTGTCCATCTTTTTTCAGTGGTGTAGCTGAAATACAGACAAATAGTGAATAAAACGTTTTCTCTGTAAGAATGTTAGTGAAGACTTCAGAATTAAAATAGCATTCTTGGCAACTGTCTTTCCCAGAAAACTATTTTGAGAATGAGTTACCGAGTGATAATTAGATATTGAAATGCGCCCAGTTTCACATTTCAGTGCTCCTTTCCAATTAGAATGGCATTAGAGTGAAAGTGTAGCTATATAATTGTATGAAGAATAGATCCAATTTTCTCAATGTCACTGCAATATCACCTTTCAGTAGTAATGGTACTGAATGATTACGCATATCATTTAGTAATAGTATTTTATCCATTTCACAGAGGGATCTTTTTTATTAATTTTTTTTAAAGTGGACATGCGATCAGATTGCAAATGAGCATTTGGAGAAGAGGCCATGCCATGTACGAGTGTGTCAGTGCGAACGGTGCTGCATCCTGAACTGCTGGCAGTGACACCGTGTTTGCTAACACAGCACCTGCACAGAGTGCTCCTTACCTGGCTTTTTATGGTCAAAAAATGCTATTGCAAAAACCTCTTAGCCCACACGTTAAGAAGAAGATCTTTACCATTTCTTTTTGCTCTGCTGTTGTACGTAACTACAAAATGAGTTCTGATACAGGTTTAGGAATAAATAGTGCCATTAGCCTTGCTGGTGAGCAGGCGTTTTGTATTCATCCTTCCCTCTCGGTCTCTATCGTTCCATCTTCCCGTGGAGCAGAGCAGGCTGCGAAATGGATAATCCCTGTGAGAAGGCAGTGCTACAGAACTCAAATCAATCTTGCCAAATGCTACTAGAAATATTTCTTATAGGTCATGATTGGAAATTTATCCAGCAATTTCCATGTAAATGGCAGCTGCTAGAAGCAGACTGTATAGAAGTATTGTGTTTAGGCTTTCAGGTACGTCCCTGAGGGCTCTGGCAGAACATGGGCTCTTTAGTTTAACTCCATAAATATTAGTGCAGCAGTGTATTGCACAGCTGAAAATACATCATCAGCTTAATCAGAGGCACCCGAGGGTTAAATCTGATGCAATGTTTGTTTGGTGGTGCTTCCAAGATGTAGACAGCCAGGGATCTTTTGCTTTAACAACTGCTGCAGAAGCATATTGAGATTTAACTTCATGCCTAAGCTTTTAGAGAAGAGTTTTTCACATTTCTGTGGTATTTACTTCTCTCTCTGACCTCATCTTCTTCTCATACCTTCCTTTTAGATGCAGAGATTTATTTGAGGCAGAAATAGCCTCTAAATTCATGTGTGCTTGTTCCTGGAACTGCCATGACCCTTCTGAATGTGTCCTATTTCAGTGTTAATTCTTATTCTTCTGTTGGATCTCAAGTGCCACTGAAATAAGCCAGGTGTGAAGGTTGCCCTGGCTATACCCCAAATTTCTAAAATAATCCTTTGGCTAGTCCTGCATATGCTTTATTCATTTAAAAGTTCCCTAAAGTCATATCCTGTGTTATCAGTGCAAAACAAATGGACCATTTCTGGTAGCATTTTGATAAACCAAATTTTAAATTTAAAAAGGGTCATGTTACAGTTTTAAGCAAGGACTTCAAAAAATGGCTTTTACCTGTGTCTGGTGGATTGTTTGAAAGGCCTAAGCATGCCTAATGGGTCTTCTGGTGGTTCAGTTCTAAAGATATCCGTAAACAAAATATCATTATTTTCTCTAATTACAAATGCAATAAACTAAAAGGATTCTGAAGGATGTTTTCAGAAAATAATGGTCCTTAGTTTTTGAGAAGCTGAAATAATTAAAAGAGAATAATTCTTAGCTCTAGGGTGTAATGATATAACACCAACAACAAAATTAGGTGGAAAGTAACTGCTAAATTTTTTTTATAAATTACACTGTAAAAATCCAAGGAATTAAAATAAAATTTACACTCCATGCAGTTGCTGTTGATGCTTTATACAATAGCAGATTGAGAGCAAAAGATGTGTTGTCTAACCTGCACAAATTTTCTACCATTTCTATTGTTGACTAGTGACTTGCTTTATCTATCTGTCTGGTTTGGATTTTCTTTGTTTTAATTGTGATCATTACAAAGAAAAATGTAATCTATCCAGTTGGAAATATCAGCAGGGTTCTGACATCATTAAGGTTTTATTTGCTTATGATATTGAGAAACAAAATATTTTCAAAGAAGAGTGTACTCAGACTGTTGTAAATTATAAAAGAAAATGTTTTGATCATGGAAATTTTCCACCTTGGTATCTGACTGAAACCTGGTGTATGATTGTGCCAAATTTCATATTAAGTACCACACCGAACATGCTTCAATTTTTATTCTTGTAGTCACTGAAAAATTCTAATGGAGCCCTCCTAGAGATTCCTTTTATTTGTGGAAATGAATTTGCAGTTTGCTTCAGTTTGGGCAAGCTTGGTACTTCTTTGCCTCTTTGGAAATGCTGTGTCAGAAGCAAGGACTTCAAAGTGCGTCATTGTGTTGCTGCCAGAAGTATTTCTTGTACTTATCATTCTAGACATCCTTGAACTCGGCAGCAAAAAGGACAGATGGCCAATGAAGGGGACTGACTGACTTAACAAATCGAAGCCTCTCAAGACTCTCTGTGTTGATTTGGTTTTTATTTTCATGGTCATATTTTCTGTCATTTGTGATGGAAATGAGGGACGCAAACCAGCCAGAATACAGCGATGTATCGTGGGCCAGCAGAGTGATGGAGTTTACAGTACAGAAATTGTCCTTCGTGTGACAAGGGATTTTCCCAGATAAAGAATAGGTGTGGGTGTGTTATCGGGCTCTGCACGCTGCTTTTGTTTGCCAGATTTAATACGGGCTCGGAAATTCTATTCATCAGCGTTTCCCCCCAGCGGAGCCTGTCCAATATGCTTTACCTTAATGTATTCCAAACATCTGCATTGAAATAATTTATTCATGGGCTGCAATCTCCAATCCCAGTCCGGGGGCAGCGGTGTTTGCGGGGTCACTGCTGCCCCGTGCGTCCGGGCCAGCGCCAGGCCGGTCCCGCCTGCGGCCCCGCCAACCGCGGCCCGTGGCCGTTTCCTGCCCGAGCAGGCGGGGGCAGCCGCCGTGCGCACGGACCGAGATCCGCCCGTGGACAGAAAGGACCTGCTCCGACTCACGGCCTCCCTCCCTGCCAGGCTGCATCGCTGTGGAGCGCGCATGACGGGAAGCGAGGTCCCACCGCGCTCCGGCACCTGCTGCTTTTCCATCTGCCGAGCGCAAGAGCTCCTTTGATTGCCCATTTCTCAGCCTAATGACTTTATTCCTTTCCTTTTTGCAAAGTTTTTACATTTTTATTGTTATTTTGATAGGCACGGTTTGTAGGGTTTTTATAATTTCCTCTTCTCCGGTGGGCACTTGGAGCGTTGTTAAAAGAATAACTAACAAAATAATATTCCAAACCTGTGCCCACATTCTGCGTGCCCCAAGTGCTGTGTTTCATAATTTATTCTGATAAAGTTGTCATGGTGATAATGTCTCTTGAGAATGAAAGTGCCATGTGCCTGGCTGATTACAGGAAACAGCTCAGATGGTACATAAACTGGTAAATATTGAACCCATGGGCAATAGCATTAGCTGTATTTTGTCCATTTATTTATTTATTCAATGTATCTCTGGTCAGCTTGATTATGCAAAGAGTGTGACAATTCATATTTTACTTTCTGTACACTTAAATTTATGAGGATGGGAGACAGGCCTCTGCTGTGTTTTTGGTTTTCTTTTTTTTAAATCCAGTGACATAAATGTTGGCGGAGATCCCTGAAATGGCCTTTGAATTCCATCTAAAGCTGTTGATTTGGCTGGATTAGTCAAAGCACCAGATCATTAATACATATTGAACATCTGTCAAAAATATAACTTCCAATTAACAGATGTATCATTTGTAAATTGTGACTTCAGATTTTGTGGGAGAGAAGTGCCTTTAGGATTCCTGATAAATGCAGATTTTATTAATTTCAAATATGAAGCTAAAAGACAACTTTTAAATATGGTTCTCTTTCTTCAAGAAGAAAACAGAATAATGTGTTTTTTATTACAAACCTTGATTATGATATTATCAAAGCATACTAGTGTACTCCTTGGAGTTCCTCTAGGAAAAATCTTTCAGTGGTGAATTTTAAAATTACACACTCCAACAGGGAAAGCTTAGATTATGATATGCTCTTTTTTTTTGGTGCATTTTTTGTGTAGTGTAGTCTTCAATCTGCATTTGAGAAATGCCAGGGAATAGCCTGCCATTTTTTTTACAAATGTGAACTGTAAGTTACTGAAATATTTCAGGTTTTTGTGTGTTTTTCCATGACACTTTTGTTTGTTTCTGTTAAATGGTTTAGAAAGGCGTTAACTGCATTGAAGTGTACAGGCCTTGTGGGCAGGGCTCTGCTGCACCTGACTTCCACTGGAGTTTTTAAAACTATTTCTCAGTTCTAATTGTAGACAGAGAATTTTTCAAATAGTCCTAAAGCACTTAGAGACTGAGCTTTACAGAGTGCCTTTAAACACCTTGGGAAGGACCCCTCCTTACCCACAGAGACGTGAGGCCTGAGGCACGCACTGAACGATGCACGTACACGTTCTGATCAGCAGAGCTTGCAGCAAGATCCAGGACCTGCCCAAAGCGGGACGGGGTCGTGCAGGGACAGGGAGCTGGCAGGGGACTCCCTGGGCAGGTGGGAAGGGGCATCAGGGCAGCGAGGGGTGCGGGGGGCAGGGACAGGGACGGAGCTGCTGCCCGGAGGCACCGGGGCTGGTGGGCTGGCAGGGGGCAGGAGGCTCGTGAGGAGAGTGTCCGAGCAGAGTGTCCGAGCAGTCTGTCCGAGCTGTCTGTCCGAGCAGAGTGTCTGAGCAGTCTGTCCGAGCTGTCTGTCCGAGCTGTCTGTCCGAGCTGTCTGTCCGAGCTGGCTGTCCAAGCAGAGCGT
>VZRO01002119.1:1646210-1669724 GCA_013397915.1 Daphoenositta chrysoptera
AGCTGGCTGTCCAAGCAGAGTGTCCGAGCAGTCTGTCCGAGCAGAGTGTCCGAGCTGTCTGTCCGAGCAGAGTGTCTGAGCAGTCTGTCCGAGCTGTCTGTCCGAGCTGTCTGTCCAGGCTGTCTGTCCCAGCAGTCTGTCCGAGCTGTCTGTCCCAGCAGAGCGTCTGAGCTGTCTGTCCAGGCTGTCTGTCCAGGCTGTCTGTCCCAGCAGTCTGTCCAAGCTGTCTGTCCAAGCTGTCTGTCCGAGCTGTCTGTCCGAGCAGAGTGTCTGAGCAGTCTGTCCGAGCTGTCTGTCCGAGCTGTCTGTCCAGGCTGTCTGTCTGTCCCCATGGTACCCTGGGCAGGGGCAGGGACCTGCAGGGCGCCTGGGTCGCTCGGGGACACGGCTGATGCAGGCCCAGGCCCAGGCCCAGGCCCAGGCTTGCTCTGTGAGTGAGTTCAGCAGAAGAGAGCAGAAGAGTTTCTCCAGGTAATTGCTGCCCAGCAGGCAGCACAGGGGAGCCCCAGCTGTGGCACTGAAGCCTCTCCAGGCCATGGCAGTACGAGCACAAGCTGCAGCATCCTGTGATGGCCATCCCACAGGCAGCGGCTCCCTGCTTGTAGTAGATCCTGAATTTCCAGGAAGGGTCTAGATTTAGAGCTTTCTGCAACTTTCATTAATAAGGACCCGTCTCCTAGTAAGCAATAACTTATTTATTAATACAGGTTTAGTACCAGGGGCCCTGTCCCAGTCATGGCTGGAGCCTGTATCTGTTTGCGTGGCTTCTTGCCCAAGGAGGCTGCTGACAAGAGAGGGCTCTGGAATGCCCAAAGCAGCTGATGACTGCGATTTGCATCTCTGTGCCCAGTTTTGGTTACCTAGGCCGGCTGTCCTGGGCTCTACCCACCTGCTTCTCCGTGGCTGTGACTGAGGTGTCCCAGCAGCCGCAGCCCGGGGCGCTCGGCAGTGCCCGCAGGTCACGGAATGCCGCAGAGCAGGCGGTGCCTGCCCTCGGGCAGGAGCTCCCGCTGTGCCCAGGGCTCGGAGCAGCTCTGAGCCCCAGCAGACGCCTTTGCTGCGGCACCACGGGCGGTGCCAGGCGGGCACACGCTCCTCACCCAGCGCCCCATCCTCGGGTGCTCTCGCTCAGCTGCTGCTCCATTCCTGTAAATTCCGAGGGGAGCCAGCTCCTTGCTGTGTTATCATATTTGTGAAACTGTTCTAGGGAGGGCTCTTGTGATTCAGCACAGATGTGTCACACAACCAGCACAGTGCCCTACCTGTGACTACACAGCTCAAATGCAAATCCTTCGGAACACTGTGGCAGCATTATGTGGCAGAATTATGTGAGAAAATAATGAAGAGAGGAGGAGCGAGGCAATGAATTTAGGAAATAGAAGGCTTCTGTAGTAAATGTGAAGTGTGACTTCGTTATAGGAATGTGAGGCTTGACCTCAAACTCTCTCTGCTATCCAAGTTTTCCTTTGTTTTGAACACGGATCTGAGAGGGTTCAATTCTTGAGCACCAGCTCTGGCACTGAACACGTACTTGTGACAGGCGATTTCCCCCCTTTACCGTGCAGAGCCAGGTTTTATAGACCCCTCATATCCTCCAGCGTTGTCTCTTTCCCACCTCTCATTCCCTGCTGAGTCAGGACACTCACCTGACTGTATGCTTCAAATGCAAATTTCCAATCCCTAATCTAAAGAAAAACTCTTCAATTTGGTGCATCGTCATGGGAGGAGCTGGGTATGGTGGTTGCAAGCTACATCTCTGTCAGGAATGCAGAGCTGCCCACCTCTGCTGCAGGGAGCCTGGAGGGCTGACAGACCCTCGGGCCTCCTGCTGATTCCCAGCCTTCCTGCTAAGCAGGGATGGGAGCCTGGGAGGCTCAGCTTAACAATCCCTCAATTCTTGCAAAAATTCACCAGCATTCTGCCAGGACTGAGGGTGAACGACAGGCAGGGGCTCAGGATCCTGATTACAACTTTGTTTATGTTTTGTTGAAATTAATAATATGACATAAATATGAATTTCTCCCTAGATATTTGGCACTTCTATTTTGAAGATAGTCCTTTTTTTCCCCTTGTTTTCCTTTTTTTTGCTTGGTTTTTTTTTCCAACAGTCCTTTCCTATCATGGGTCAGGTCAATAAACCTTTCATGAATGGCAAGGTTTTTCATACACTTGGAATTAAACAAATCCTCTCATATTTTAATGTTCAAGGGAAGTCACATCTTCGCCCTCCCAAGACATCAGTCACAAACTCCCAGTGGAGTAGGATTTTTCAGTAGGGCTATAATTTCACCTATGTCTGTGCAAGAACAAATTGATTCACAACCCTGAGCTACTGTACAAGAGGGGGAAATTAACTGCTTCTGCAAGTCATGAAATTGTTATAAAAAACCCCCCCAAAAACGGAAACTTATTATAAAGTCAGTGTGAAAAGATTCAGTCCCTGACACTTCTCTGTTTCTTGTGAGAACTTGCAGTATATTTAGCTCTTTGACAAGGTTATACATTACACCTAAAAAGAAAGGGGAAGGAAACCCTCCACACTGCAGACAAAGCCTGGAATTATCTCTAATAGGTGAAAGATGGCTGTGACCCCAGCTCAGGGCTGTGATGGAGAGCTGCTGGTGTGACAGCTCCTTTCTGCACTCCCAGATACAATGAGACAGATGGAAGCAGTGTCATTCTCCTGCTTCCCATTCTGCAGGAATCAGAGAGAGATTCAAACTTGGTAAAAGCAGAATGAGATGCTCTCAATGTACTTTCAACTTGCAGCATTTGAAAGGCTCGAGTTTCTATGTTATCTGAACACCATTGACAGGAAAATGAAAAAAAGGGGGAAAGCTGATATATTTCCTCCTACAAATGACTCAAAATGCTGGAGTTCACATATTTTTATTTTCTCTGCTCAGGTGAAAGTTTGAGGATAGCTCTTTACACAGTTTTTCCAGAGAGAAATGGAGGGAGGGGAATACTCACTGAAGATACAGAAGATGTATGAAGTAAAAAATACCAAATCCATCATCCCCTTTCAGCCTGTATTTCAGTGACCTTCCAATGCAACCCCTTCCCACCTCTCCCAACCTTTAAATGCATTCTGCTGAAAGTCCTCACCAAGAACCATGATCAGTAGAACAGAGATGCCCAACAGGCTGGCCAAGCAAACAGCCCAGCTGCCAAAACACACCTTCTGGGTTTTTAAAGACCTGTGGCAGTGGTAGCAACATTTATAAGAGCTCTGGTAACATGCTAATCACAAAGCCATGGAATCAGTTTGGAACCAGTTATTATTTAAGGATCTGTAGATGTTAAAATCAGTGATAGTTTGATCAGTTTGAAAGGAAAGTCAGAGACTTTTGAGGGCTTAAATCTATTTTTAAGCAGAAATTAAAGTTAATGGCCCTGAACTGATGTGCATGTGACAAAAGAACCAAAGAACCACAGACAGTGCTCAGTTACACACCACGTACTTTGTTCAGGTGGCTCCTCTCCCATGGGCTGGTTTGTGAGCTCAGGCTTCAGCCCTCTGTAGTTTAAACCTTTTGGTCTTGAAGCTCTTACCCGGTGTTTGAATCAGTTCAGGCGGTGTTGCAGACTTGCACGCAGTGTTCTCAGCAAGTTTCTAGGAGATTTTGAAACCCAGAGCAGATGTCCCCTTCCTCTAATAAGACATTTTGATTTTAAGTGGTCATAGCAACAAAATGCCCTCCTTGGCCTTTTTGAAGAATACCTCCATAGGAAAAGCATTTTAATTAAGAAAATATACTAATTAGCTACCACCTGAAGTGAAGATAGGAGTTTCACTTCATTAGCAAGGCTGGGTGTGTTGGAGAAACTCACCTGGCAACAAGAGGACCCATTTTTCAGGCTATTTTCAGTATTCCTCTTCCTGCAGGGAGAAGCAATCGTAATTAAAACCTGTGAAAAGCAGGGCATTTTTAGCTGTTAATTTACAGAAGTTTGAATAAGTCAAAAGAGGAAAAGGCACCTTTTGGCAAACAGTGCATATAGATGGCTGCCAGCAAGCCTGCACTTAGCAACAGGAGCTTTTTTCTAAGCCTGAGGGAAGCTGTTGTACTGCTGGAACTGCAGGGTCCCTCTGAGCCTGGGGTCGGTGGTGTTCAGAGCGGGTGTGCCCTGACCCAGACAGGTCCTTTAAACCCTCCCATCCCATACAGTTTGCACTACAGACTATTTGTGTGCCTGTCAAATAATCTGTGCAGCTAAACCCAGAATTTCATGGTCCCATGTGCAGACTCTGCATGCATCTCAGGGCTTTTCTGCCTAATTCCAACATCCTTCTGCATTTGCCCCCAGGTTTTTGGTTGGTTTTTTTTTTTTTGGAAGAGAAGAAGTTTGTTTTCAGTATTTAATGCTTGATTTGTGGCCTTTGGTCTCAGGCTCCTGTGCTGACATGCACACCCAGCCTGGGGCAGAGCTCAAACACACACCAGCACATCCAGAGCACTGGGAGCTCACTCGGGGCAATTCTCTCACCTCAATAGCTCCATTTGGTGCCTGCTCCCACATCAGCTTGAATTCTTTCACTCGTGTGGGTTTCAATACTCTGTGTTTGTGGGATTTCTCTGCCTCCCCGTTTGTCAGTGAGAGGTCCTCGCTCGTGGCCAGCCCAACGAGTGATGGGGTTTTCTGGCCCAGTCCCCGTGTTTGGGCAGGACCTGCTGCTGGATTAGAGGGCCTGGCAGCATTTCAGGGGCTTGTTAAGAAGCCTGATTGGAAATGTTCACTTTGGTGATGCGGAATTCAGGGATGGTCTTTAAGCAGTGACTTCCTGTTGCAGATAATGAGGATTGTACAGGGGAGTGTTGCTGGTCAGGTGGGTGCTAAAGGTGGGCATTAAATGGGATTTCTGAACTGATGAGATTGGAGTTTTCTGGAGGAGCCAAGTCAGGTGGCCTCGATTTAAACCCATGACAAGCTTGGTGTACCTCAAGGTTTGACTGTAGGAGAACCAGAGTTCCCCTGTGTTCTACCCTACTTAAATTAATCGCAAATCTTCCAAATTAATCATTTTCTAATAGGATATAGTGATGTTGCTGTTGATGCACATCTAACACAATCCTTTCCTTTTCCTCTTTTCATCAGTACTACTTTCAGAATTGGCAGCAATTTAGATGTCTGGAAAAAATATAAATAAGAACATCCTTATTATGTGGGTGACAACTGAGTCAGATTATTTCGGCAATGCTATTTATAGTAAAGCTCTTCTTAAAATTGTTCAATTAACATAAATACTTCAAACTGCTGGTCTGATACATTCTCTCTATTTAAAGAAGGAAAAATAGGGTTTTTTTAAGCATCAGTCAAATGAAGCCAGATGCATAGGCACTGCAGAAAAAGCAGTCAGAAATGACATTTCTTTGTGCATTGTGGATTCTGCCTTCAACAAATATCTGCTACAGCCAAGCAGTGTGGCACTTTGGCCCCTAGCCAGCCACCCCTCAGTACTTTAAAATCAAGCACAGGATGAACTTAGTAGTGACATGCAGCAACATCTTCATGGTTCCTATTGAAGGTGCTTACATGGCATTTACTGAAAATGCCAAGTCTGAGTAGGTTGTAGAGTTCTTTTTGCTTCCAGAAGTGTGTTGAAGCTTTAACTTCACCATTGTTCTGTATTGGGGGCTGCTGTATAAATATTTTGCTGCACATTCCTCTCCATTTGTGGCACAGACATTGTGGGGAGTGCTCTGAGGGACCCAATATCTGGTGTGAACACCAGGCTCTCGTCCCTGACGGTAACCCAGGCACTTTGGGGTGATGCAGGTCGATGCTCTTGGGAGAGCAGAGTCTGCAGCTGGCACAGCACTCACTTCTTCCTTCAGAGGAACTTGCATACATCCCCCTTGCTTCCCAGGAATAAACAACAGTTCGGAATAATTACCTAAGGATTATAGGCAGGGCTGGCTGGGTGATTCACTGTGCCCTTAAATCAGCTGGTTTTACTTACCAGGCAATTGAAATCTTTTACAGGCATAAAATACAAAGCATGTTTGAAATAACCAAGTCACTGAATTTGCTTAGTCTCCACATGAGTAATTTTGTTTCACTGAAAATAATACAGCTTTGCTGGAAGCTCATGTTGGAATTTAGGAGAATATTAGCATAAATTGTTTGAAAAATATCCCTGCTCTTAACCTTATTTCTTCTCTCTGTTCTTGCCATTTCCATATCTTAGCATAAACCCATGTGAACACATTTTTTAAGTATTTTAAGTGAAGCAAGGTTTATGAGGCAGGTTAATATCTTTTATTTGCCCAACTGATATAGTTAGGGAAGATCAGACAGACTTTTTTTGGCATACAATTCCTCAGATCATTGGAGATGGTCTGGAGCTCCTGAAATCTTGTTTGTTTTCTTCTAAATATGTCAGTCTAATAAAAAGATATTAAATCTCCCTACATACTTTGTTTAGATCCTTAGACTCTAACAACATTATCATTTTAATACATTGTAATTGTATATGAATAATATATTCTAGACAAATTATCCTCAGTTTTCTTGTAGAACATATTTCTCTGTCAGGAAGGCAGAGAAAGTGCAAACTAACCTAATTTATTCTCCTCCCGTGGAAAAGCAATGCTATGTGCTACGTAGATTCCTACCCAATTTTTTTTCTATAGCTAATAACCGGCCTATTTTCCCTATCTAGGACAGTTTTCAGAACTGAAATAAAATTTAGGTATCCATTCAGAAATGCCCTAGCTGGGGGTGCCTCATGATTCTTCAGTTGACCCCAAGCATAGGATTTTAATCTCATAAGATTTTACCCCTGTCCACAATCAGCAGATTGCAGGTGGAATTGTTTCCAAGAGCATTTTTGTTCAGACTGTTCTTAACGTTTCCATGGGTGATTGTGCACCACGGCCAAAGAGAGGGAGCAGCAAGGTTCCAGCAGGGTCCAGGGCTGCTCAGCTGAAAGGGAGCCAGAGCCAAACTGTCCAGGTCTCCCCTGCCACAGAGCTGTGGCTCGGGGTCTCTTGTCTCTCTCTGAGAACCACGACTCGAGCTAAAGGAGCAGCCACTGCACGTTTCCATTGCTAAGAGCAAATTCCAAGGCGTGGATTAGCAAGCAGTGTTACTGAACTCACAACTGAGCTGCCATTATGAAGTCATTATATATAAAAAAATAGGCGCATATACATCTTTAGAGTAAACTTTTCCTCTTGGTGCATATACATGCTGGAAGTACATCCATGGCCTAAGCACAGTGGAATTCGTTTTGCAGGAAGCTGAGAACGACTTCATGTGCAAGGGGTAGCAGCTCATGGAGCACCTGAAACCAGTCCCTGGCGGTGACATCTCTTGGAGGTGACACTGGGGAGGGTCAGTGGGGCAACAGGAGGGGAGAGGCCACTGCTACTGGGTGGGAAGGAGCTCCAGGTCCTGTCCCAGACCCAGTGCCAGACCCTGTCCCAGACCCTGTCCCAGTCCCTGTCCCAGACCCTGTCCCAGTCCCAGTGCCACAGACAGGCTGCCCGTGCAGTGGGGGCCGGGGCTGCCAGCAGGGGTGGCTGGGGTCTGTCCCTGCCCTCCTGGGTGTGCCAGCCCTGCCCTCCCCTCCAGCCCCGGGGCTGTGCTGCTGTCCCTGGGCAACACAACGCTTGTAGGGACCAGGGCTGTCATTTATTGATGGAGATTGCCTTGGCAGCTGCTCCCCTGCACCTTACATTGCCTTCCTTCCTGCAGCTTGGAAGCTCCTAATGGGAAAAAATATGGAGTGGAGTGGAGTGGGACAGCACATTAGAAACAAGGAAAGTAATTTTTGCCATAATACCTGCAGTTATTGGGAGATTTAGATGAAAATCATCTCCTAATACCATATTTCCCTGGTTTCAGAGGATTTATCATTATTTCCAATGGCTCTTCTGCCCCTACAAAAGAAAAAGAAAGTATTCAAAAAGTAGAATTCGTGTTCTGAACAGGAAAGTGAAAGAAAAAGAGTGTAGTGCAAAAACTGAAATTTTGTTTGGGGATAAATTGAAATGATACTTTCATTCAGCCATATCAAAAAGTCTAAACAAAGTCAAACAATACTGTCTGATTCAACTTCTAAAACTGCATTCACTTACAAGAAGTTGTAATCATAGTGTTTCAATCCTGTGTTAGTAATCATAACCCACAAAATACTTTAATGTTCTTTAAATATCAGACGACTGAATTTCTTGTAATGAAAAGTTTCAGTGATTTGCCAATTTGATTCATGACAAAACCTTCTACAATTCCAAAATTTTTTAATTTACTCTCTTGTGGAAGATCTTTCTTTATGGAATTTTATCTACCTCTATGTGCACTGTAATGGACTTGTGGCTCCAAATATTTTTACAGTATGTGCTGTGAAGTGCTTTGAGAGATATTTGGTTGGTGTTCTTTTGCATCTGTGAGGTTTGGGTAGATCCAGTTTAAAGCCTGGATGAGACTGAAAACTTATGGGCTGACTTTAAAATCATTTTGCATTCAGTGGATTATACTGGTTATATATTAGTTTGGTTTGGTTTGGTTTGGTTTTGGTTTAGACTCAGGCTGGTTTGAGATCAGATCCCTGTGTTTAAGATGCTCAGTGGTCAGGATGCATGTGAGCTTCTAAGAACAGCAAACCTTCATCCAGCAAGATGTGTGAGGATTTTTATAATTGTAAGCACACAAGGAATTCAGTTAAATTCTCAGTGTCATTCACATGGTCCAAGACACTGGGGCATTTAGAATTAAAGCCAAGACCTTCAAGGAACAGAGCAAATACACTGATAACGTTGGACTTTGAAGCAAGGCAGGTGTTTTGCCCAATGTTATCCATTTCATTCTGCTGCTGTCCCCGTGCCAGCTGTTTGCTAAGGGTTTTTTGAAGGCACAATTCCATAGGCTGTTCTTTTTCTCCTCACTGCCTCTGCAAGGGCAATGATTTCTGTCCTGGTGTCACCATGCTGACTGCTGCTCTGGTCACAGAAATGCTCTAGGCAGGATGTCCAAGTGTGCTGCAATAAAGAGACCTGGTGGTTTTTGTCTAAACAACGCTTAGATTGACTATTTATTGTGAGATGGGACCATTTGAAAAGATACTACTCTGTTAGGGTGACTAATAAATTAAAATCTTACAGAGAGATGCATAAATGCACTTTTCTGTATTTGTCCAAGTCTTTCTGTGATGGCAGGTGACAGCAGAGTGAGCGGGTGTCTCAGTGAGAGGGACTTGGTGTGTGCTGGGCCAGCCCAGTGTGCATGGTCCTCTCAGTGCCTCAAACTTGCCATGATAACTTTTCTTTTTCCTTATACCTAAACCTCAAAGAAATCATGTGGTCATCCTGAGGGCAGAGAAAGTGTCATTAAAATAAACATGATTAGGACAGATATTGTATCAAAATTCAGTTTGCCAGATAACTACTAATCAGCTAACCATGTGGGAACTCCAGGACTTTATGCATCCTTTGAGGCAGGAAACAGGCTATTTTTAAATTCAAAAAGATTCAACTGATTGGACTGATTGCTGCAAGTAGAGTGATGTTATTGGGACAGGTTTTAAATGGCCAGTGCCTCCTTAAATTCTACAGGAGAGTGTTTGCAGGTTTGTAAGAACTGAGGTTGCTGCACAATCATTTTGTTTGGGGACTGGCTGTATTAATTTGGTGAATCAGCTAGATGGTGATTCAGTTCAGGATCACTGTTAATCTAATGATTTTTATTGACTCCATTTCAATTTTGACCTTTCCTTGTATCATCTAATTTAATTTTAGTAAAAGTTTACAGTAGAGACTGTAGCAATATATTAGATATTAAGTTTTCTCCTTTTTCAGCTTTTAAAAAAGCCTTTGAAAAACAGACAGAACCAGTTATTCTTCCATAACAGCAGCTTGAATGAAAACTCCAAGGATCTAAACAAATGAGGAAAGGAATGTGAGGGCCACTTGGATTATTATCACAGGATATATAATTTGGTATAACAGGGTTATCAGATTAGAGACTTTCTGTCCAAATCCAGTGTGGTAGAAAATGCCTTCTGTGGCCATAGAGCAAAATCAGGAGTGCTTAGGCTGTTATGAATTTATGGGGGTTTTGGAAGGATGTAAATCAGGTTTAAAAAACTTATTTCCAGCTATAATTACTTCATAAAGCCGAGTGATGCAGTACTGCACCTAGGCAACAGTGCCAAACTAACAGGGCAGAATAAACACGCAAAAGAGAATGACACATAGGAGATAAGTAGGAATAATTTGTTTGCAGACTTTGTTTCATGATTCTGTAACATATTTATCATGGAAAAAGCAGAGGGATTTCAAAGCAGCAATTCTGGGCACTCCTCCAGAATTAAGTGCAGCTGTTTATGCCTTAAAGTCAATTATTTTTCTTGTTTGTGCTCTAATCATTCATTATTTGTAGATGCCACAAAACAATCCGTGAAGCTCTGAAAGAACAAACATTATTCCCTGTAGAGTTTTTTTTTTAAATATTTATTGTATGCTTAAAGTTTGTATGAGGTAGTTCTATGAACTCAGCAGTGCTGAAGGTGGAGAGGGCAGCAATGTGTGAATTTAAAGCCTTTTAGCACTATTAAAAATCAAAACCTTATTTATTTTTAAAATCACTTGTTTGGTGTTTTCCCTTTTCTTCTGGCACACGTTACTGTTGGGATAAATCTATTAACCATGGGCTGAGTCAGTTTGAGTCTGTTGCATTGTGAGCCATGGCAAGTTAATACTTCAAAGAAGGATTTATTTCTGTCACTGCAATGGTACAAATACCTCTGTCCATCTGCTGCTCACTTGCCTGCCCCTGGATCCTCACCTTGAGGATCTCAGGAGTGGGTTCATTATTAATAGAGGGCCGATATGATCCTTGGCTGCAATGAAATGATGCTCACAGCAATCACTATGGTTTTCAATTTAGCATTGTGAGCTTTGGGGAGCCTGAGCAAAAGCACAGGACACCCACATTTTTAAAAGCATTAATCCCAGAAAGTTGTGCTAGACTTGTTGCCTGAAATATGTAAAAAAATGGCTCAGGTAGGTCCCTGTGGGTCCACCCAGTTCAACAGAATGTACCAGACAAAAAATACGGGTGCCACTTGATGCCCAGTGTGTATGGCAGCAGCACCTCTGTCAGTCATTAGAGCAGGGTGTCTGTAGCTGGGATATTGGACTCTCCTTGTAGGATCTTGTAGGACTGGCTGGCTGAGGGGTGCAAAGGATGAAGCCCTCTGGTTTGGTTCCTGCTGCCTCTAGTTCTGTAAAAGCACAGAGAAACAGGGAACAAACAGGCTGGTTATGTTGTGCCTGTTAAAATTTACAGCTCTTTGTACTAGACGAGAGAAGAAATTCACAGACAAGGGCTGGAGTCTCTAGTGGGACAGGAACAGCTTTGCATTGTACAAGAAATGAAAAGAGGAGAGGATGGTACAAGAATAAAACAGAAAAAAATCATGGGGAGAGGAAGGAAATATGTCCAGTAATAGAGAAGTGTGTAAGAGAACAAGGGGGACAGCAGGGAAAGACCTAAAAAGGCCTGTTTTCTACTTGACTGCCTGTGGTTTGGGTGCAGACTGCTTTCATGCAGTAAGGCCCTGGAATTTAGAATTACAGTTCAATAGAACTTAAAGGCAGCTCATATTTGAAAAGCCTTATTATGAACCCAGTCCTTCTTTCCTATTCCAGTTTTGATTTTTTCAAAGAGAGACTGATCTTGCTTTTCATTTGGGTATGAGACAAGCAGAATTTTTTTACTGGAGCAATCAGTTCATCAGTAGCACTGAAGGAACCTAATTCAACTTCCATTTGTCGATGTAAATCAGGGAAGATGCAGATGAAACAAAATGAATGTGAGAGAGGAATAAGAAGCAAAGAGTGAGAGTGGCCTTGCCCTCACATTTCTGCCAGTGCCTAAACCCGAGTGACTCCCCTGCGAGGTGTAAGAGGATGGCAGCCACTGGCCATATCCGGGTGTTGTGGTGTTCTTTTGGTGTTTTAGTCTCCTGGATCTGTTTGTGAGGGAAGGCTGGTGCTGAAAGGGGCAGCACAAGGCTGAATTCCCTGCATGGGCTGGACACAGCAGGATGGCCCAGGAGGGACAGCACAAGGCTGAATTCCCTGCATGGGCTGGGCACAGCAGGATGGTCCAGGAGGGGCAGCACAAGGCTGAATTCCCTGTGTGTGCTGGACACAGCAGGATGGTCCAGGAGGGGCAGCACAAGGCTGAATTCCCCGCATGTGCTGGACACAGCAGGATGGCCCAGGAGGGACAGCACAAGGCTGAGTTCCCTGTGTGTGCTGGACACAGCAGGATGGCCCAGGAGGGACAGCACAAGGCTGAATTCCCTGTGTGTGCTGGACACAGCAGGATGGCCCAGGAGGGACAGCACAAGGCTGAATTCCCTGTGTGTGCTGGACACAGCAGGATGGCCCAGGAGGGACAGCACAAGGCTGAATTCCCTGTGTGTGCTGGACACAGCAGGATGGCCCAGGAGGGACAGCACAAGGCTGAATTCCCTGTGTGTGCTGGACACAGCAGGATGGCCCAGGAGGGACAGCACAAGGCTGAATTCCCTGTGTGTGCTGGACACAGCAGGATGGCCCAGGAGGGACAGCACAAGGCTGAATTCCCTGTGTGTGCTGGACACAGCAGGATGGCCCAGGAGGGACAGCACAAGGCTGAATTCCCTGTGTGTGCTGGACACAGCAGGATGGCCCAGGAGGGACAGCACAAGGCTGAATTCCCTGTGTGTGCTGGACACAGCAGGATGGCCCAGGAGGGACAGCACAAGGCTGAATTCCCTGTGTGTGCTGGACACAGCAGGATGGCCCAGGAGGGACAGCACAAGGCTGAATTCCCTGTGTGTGCTGGACACAGCAGGATGGCCCAGGAGGGACAGCACAAGGCTGAATTCCCTGTGTGTGCTGGACACAGCAGGATGGCCCAGGAGGGACAGCACAAGGCTGAATTCCCTGTGTGTGCTGGACACAGCAGGATGGCCCAGGAGGGACAGCTCTGCTCCCAGAGCAAACTGAGCCTCTCGTGGTCCCCGAGGCTCTGCTGCACCACGTGGAATCCAGGACACACGTCCAAGGTGCTCCGTTGTGTATCTCTTAGTATTAAAGTAAATAATGTACCAAAAAGGGAAATGTACCACAGTGATGAACAAAGGCGGGTTGCATGTTTTGTGGAGTATTATTCTGTTAGCAGCCAGCATATTCAGCTTTGAAAATAAGCTCTGCACAGGGATAGCTACTGCCCCTGGGAATTTTCTTGCAGTTGAAACCAGCTTACTTTTGTATTGATTAAAATGTTGTTTAAGGCATTTTGGAAAGATGAGTATTCAGAGGACAGTTTAATAATTTAACCACCCAGCTTAGTCCTCTCTATCCCTCACAAATTCCAAA
This sequence comes from Daphoenositta chrysoptera, assembly GCA_013397915.1. Classification (NCBI taxonomy): domain Eukaryota; kingdom Metazoa; phylum Chordata; class Aves; order Passeriformes; genus Daphoenositta; species Daphoenositta chrysoptera. The sequence goes on from VZRO01002119.1 coordinate 1,659,590, forward strand.
AAAGAAATACCCATAAAATACAAGTCAGAGAAATGTCATTACAGCAGTGGCTTATATAAATTGTTTGATGCAGCAATGTCAGTCTGAGGATGAGTGATTGCTCTGTGGATGAGTGTTTTCATGACTGAAATAAAGAGATGCTGGGGGCTGAAGCACCTGTAAGTGATGGGTGGATGGAGGACTTGGACGCCAGCCTGAGTCTGGTACACGCCCAGGAATCATAAATGATGTTGCCATGTAAAGTGAAGTATTGCAGTAGCACTCAACCTTTGCAGACCATGGACAGGATAACATTTATTGTAATAATTCTCATTAAAAATGTGTTTCTACTCCTCACCCTCTATGAACATTAATGTGGGTGTAAAAATACAGCAAATTACACACATTAAATGTCATTCGGAGCAGAGTCTGTGGGGAGGGCAGTGCTGCTGCCTTCTCTCTACCTATAGCATAGAGCTAAATTTGAATCCTGTTTTGATCCCATAACTATGAATCTATCACCTTTCATAAGGGCTAGTTTCATTTAGAAGTAACTGGTTTTGAAGAAAAAACAAGAAAAGAAAAAGAGTCCACCAAAAAAAGCCTCTATCAATTCGTCCAACTGATTGGTTGAGATAGTGGCAATGTTCATCAAGCACAAACACCGATTTTGTTTTCTTACAAGTTAAAAGCACAGAGACTGTGGATAATTCTGTTTAGGCTTTAGTTTCAAATAAAGTATAATCCAAGTAACTTCTATGAATCAAATTCTGGCTCAGTCCACTCAAACTGGAGATCTCAGCAATCTAAGGAGAGCAATTACAGGTATATGCTGGTGTGGGGGGAGATTTTGGCCAGGTACATCTGTAGAACTGTTAAAAAAAGTAACAAAGTGATTTAAATCATGTCCAGCATGTACTGCAGTGTTTAGGTAAGCTCATTCCATAGTTTCTCCATATGCTCTTAAGGTTCCAAGCACAGAAGATAAGGCACAGAATGCCAATTTAACCTCTGAATTTCTCTGGTTTGGCTGCCAGGTGTCATAATGACCTGGACATCATTTAGGCTGAAAAGAGGGGAGTTTTGTGTATGTTAGTCTCTAGTGACATTATATCATACACTAGATACAACATTCTAGATGTGAAGCAATTTATCCATTTTTATAGAGGTGGTAACATTAATTTTAATGTTAGCCTTTGGTATGACATAGACTTTGTCTTCATTAATCTGAAATATTGTTGGAAACTCCCCCCNGAACTATTTTTCAACAACTCAGGTCAAGACCTAATTTCTACAGCAATCTTCAACGTATTTTATTGTTCACCAGTGACTTGTATGTGATTAAGGAATCCATCAGGAAAATTCTCTTTTTATTCTTTCTGTAACATCTCTTCCCAGTGTCTAACTTGCAGTATTTTTTTTTCTTTAGTATGGGGCCTGAAACAAAATTTGAGGATGAAAAGTGGATGCTTTGCTTCAGAAATCGGTAAGTTCATTTCAAATACCTCCTTGGTAATTTGGCATTTTGTTACATAACACGATATTTCAATCTTATGCATGTGCAAAAACTCATTCAAGTGTTTGCAATACAGTGTCTGCTGGAGTTCTAATAAGGCACTACTGTTTGTTTTCAAGCCTAAGAATCCTGCCAAAACTATTGAAGCTGGCAAACATCCAAGTGACCTGATTCACAAATTCATCTGTTCACAAATACACTTATTTAAAGAAATACTTTTATATATATACACACGTATTTATGTCTGCATATGCACATGTGCATGTCTCAAATACAGAAGCCACTCAGTTTCTAAAGGCTGAAAACGGGATATCTCTGATACAAGGAATGGACGGAGTGCTAATTTCGACTCTCTTGATGCCGTCACACCCACTCAGTCCAAAGAAATACCACTGCAGGGTAATCACACAGGAGTCAGCCTTACAGACCAGCTGCTGGCTTGTGTGATGGTGTGAGCAAGCAGGAGGGTCTTTGGACTGATGCCCCAGTCAGGGTAATTATGATGGCAACATTTTTTTTTTTCATGGGCTAAGACCCAGCACAAATTGCTCAGGGAATTTATTTAGGGGTTACTTTTGGTAGTGCAGCGGTTTGCGAATTCAGGAACTGTAATTACTTGCTGAAGCAATTAATGTATTTTTGACCCTGCTTAGGGCTTGCTGAACCCTTGTGGGAAAGGCATGGCAGTTTTGGGAGGTGGTGGGCAAAGCAAGGAGGAAGCTGTGCCACACAGAGCCAGGGGCAGGGCCCGGCGTTGCCTTAGGAACGACGGCCCTGCCTGAGACACCAGAGACGTTCGTCATCAGCCTCTCTTTGCCAGGCTCCAGCAGGTTTTACATGTTTATGACTTCATGGTGTCAGAATCAGTTTTAGCAGTCTCTTTCCTTTCCCCCTCGTTTGGAGCTCTTGTTACCCAGGCACTCTCCAGCTGACTTCCAGCACTTGCATATCTCGGAGGGCCTGTGTTTCACTCCGTGCTCCCAGGCCGATTCCTTCTCAAAATTGCATCTAATGCAAAGAGTTGGTACCAGCACAGCGCTTATCAAGGTTAAGATGAAAAATCCCTTCTTGGGATTTCTCTGAGAATACACCAGGTGGTGCCACGGATGTTTGCTGAGACAGTGTGTAATTACTTTTCTTGTTCTGCCAGAAAAGCTTAAAAAGGCCACATGAGTTCTACTTTATCACTTGCCCCCCTCTTTTCACTCATGCTGCCTGTGACTCACTTGGACGCTGTTCTGGAAATGCTTCTGTGCTCAGTGGATGTGACCCCAATTACTCCTTCTTGTTTTTCCTCCTTTTCTTTCCCTCCCCAAATGCTACTGGATTGTCTTCTTTACATTTACATTATGACTAAGAGAAATAACCTCCTGCCCTCCCCAATAACTCCATCCATGAATCTGCAATCTGCCATCTGATATTGAACATTTTGAGCCACATGGAACTGCTCTGTATCCTGTTGTCTGTTAATAGAACTGAGTGGACAAGATTAAAAATAGATCTGCCTTTTAAAGCAACAATAGTTTAATTTTAAATGAAAAAGTAGTTTCCATTGATTCTGCCCTTATCGTGCTGGAGCTTTCTGATTCTGCACATGTCTAAATTAATGCAGGCAAAAGGCTCTTGTGAATAGTAATGTGGTTTCCACAGCTGCTCCTTGTCTAGCTCACCTTTGGCTGTCATTATGATCTTGTAGGGTCCCTGTCCAGGCTGCCACTGTCCCTCTCCTCTGCAGTGAAATGTGAAATTGCACTCTTCTGCACCAGGGGTGTGAGTGGCTCGTGCTAAAGCAAGCACTGGAGTGTGTAATGGCAGTGGCCATGGAAAGGGAGCCTCAGCAATCTCCCTATGCAGGAGCCGTGGGAGAAGGTCATTGTGATGCTGATACTGGGAGTGAAGTTACAATTTATGGGTAAGAAATATTCTGTCACACTCAAGACTGCAGATAAAAGTGGTTCCCTTTTCAAAGTTCTTCACCAGATGGGGTGAAGGTCACGTTCCTATCACTGATGACTCCTTGACTGATGATGTAAATATCAATTATAGATATTCCACAGTGTACTTCTGTGCATCCAGCTCATGACTTCTTCTAATGCAAATGTCATTCATAACAGCCTCATATGCAGGATTTTTTTAGGCTAGAATTGCATACCTAATTGCAAAGGTATTCAGTAAGAACTGGTTTGGGTTAGCTGACATTAATGGTGTAAGTTTCCAAACTGTTTGTGAGAAAGGTATTTAAGTCTCAAGATCAGTTAAAGCTTCTGATAAATAGCACTCTGATAGCAAGGAAGATCTGAAAAGACAATTGGGCAAAGGGCCATTCTCTCAGCACTTGGTCACACGTGTTTAGGGACATTCCCCTATTTCTATCACGTTCTGGAACTTTCCGTCCTTTCAAAGTGTTTCAGTTTGGAGGAAAAAACCAACAAAACAACCAACCTGCTTTTGACTCTGCATTTCCTCTTTTAAAGACCACGGTGGTGCTCAGCAAGTTGAGTTGCCTGTAAAACTTTTCAGAAAGTCTTTTTGTATGGCATGAAAACAACTGCGTAGTGTTTTCTCCTCAAGTCTTGCGTTCTCTTCCAAATGGAGCTCAAACCAAGGATATTTACTTAGACATCAAATCTTCAAATTCACAGACTCACAGAGGCTTTTAGCTTTAGCATAAATGAGCTCACATATCCCCAACAAGAAATATTTTGTACTGGCATGTAAGCCTCACACACTATTCAGCCTGGTAATAAGGACTAAAATAAAGTTCTAAAGTTTATGAAACCAGCCCTGTAACCAGGACAGGATTCAGCAGCACTCAGGATAGGGAGCAGCTGGAGGCACTGTCTGCTGCAGTAAAAAAGTGCAAAAGAATGGTTCTTAGCCCGTCAGTGAATCCATCCATAGCTGTAAAAATATAAGCTTATAAGCAGGCTGGCAGAAGAGGAGGTGTCTGTGTGCTCAGAATTCCGTGTGTCTGTATCTTGTGAGGAACAGAGGTGTCTGTGTGCTCAGAATTACGTGTGTCTGTATCTCGTGAGGAACAGAGGTATTTGTGTGCTCAGAATTACGTGTGTCTGTATCTCGTGAGGCACAGAGGTGTTTGTGTGCTCAGAATTACGTGTGTCTGTATCTCGTGAGGCACAGAGGAGGTGTCTGTACTGCACTGCTGGCCGTGCATCCCCAGGTGTATCTGCTCACTTGGCTGACAGCACAGAGTTAAACACTGGAGTGGTGTTAGGGAAGGGGAGCTGACAACTCATGAACAATGAGAAGGAAAGAAGTGGCTCTGAGGGTGATATCGGTGTCCTTGGAATAAAGTGTAGGTGAGATGATAGTGTTTGATGTCATGATTGATGAAAAGAGATCCTGTATTCACCACACACTCTAACGTGAAATATGGAAGCTTGTTGAGAGAATAAGAACTGAACACTTGTCTCCTGTGCTGCTAGTATCCTCCTCAGATCACTCAGCAAACTAGTTCTTCCAGAAGCTTTCCTTTTTCAGCACAAGTCTCAGAGCTTGCCTGTCTCCAGGCAGTCCTGGTCAGTTCACCCCAAGCAATGGCAGTCCCTGGTCTCTGGGACAGCCGTGTCCATGCGGAGCAGGAGGCTGAGCTCCAAAGAGCACCTTGGCACGAGCTGCCTTGCCCTTGCCCAGGGGAGCAGGGTGCTGCAGGCCGTGCTGCCTGGCACAGAATGGGGGTCCCACGTTCCTGCCGTGCCCCAGGGACACAGGGCAGTGCCTGCCAGGGCTGGAGCACCCAGAGCTGGAGAGCTCACAGGACCGGGGAGCCCAGGCAGCAGCACCTGCAGGGTGTGTCTGACAGAGATGCTCTCTCCTCAGTTTGGGCAGAAGGGGCCAGGGCCAGGCCGCTCAGAAGGATGTTGCAAGTACTTGTTCCCAAATTCTGTGTTTATTTGCACAAAAACGTACCTGTTTCAGAGGGGTTTTTTGAATTTCTGAATCAGTTTCTAGTCCCACGTGGTTGACTTCCCTCTGTTAATGTGGTGTAACAAAGTGAGGTACAGCAGCTTCATCCAGAGAGAGAGCGGATCGAGGGGACATGCCACTGGGATTGTGTAAGGGAAAATGGGAAGCCAGTGACTCTTTAACTACAGGAGGCTGCTAAAAACCCCAGGCAGAGGCCTCCAATGTGAAAGGAGCACAATGTGAAGGACCTGAGGTGCAGCATCCCCTCAGTCCTTGCACACAGACGTGCTGTGCACTCCCAGTAGCACAGACACGTCGCCCTGCTTGGACACAAAAAGGGACTCTGGAACTGGGACCTTTTTTGGGTCATCACAGGAAATGTGACTCAGAGATACTGCTGCAGTTATACAGACTCATAGTTTCATCTTTTGTGAGTTTTCTTATCAGCTTATATGATCTCATTTTGGTATTTTTAGTGGATTCTCTGCTCACAGGGCCAAGGGAGGAAAGAAGAAAACCTTCCTGTTGCACATACATTGGCATATAGATAAAGCCCAACATTCTTCAATCAGATTTTTAAAATTGGAATTTTGCTGCTGCTATAGTTTAGCCTCAGGCTGGTAATTTGGCGCTTGATTTCAGTCACTGGGGTTCCTAATTGGAAAATGTACAGAACAGAAAAGAGTCAGGAGGGAAGGGGGGAGGGTGGAAGTGGATCACATTTATACCAAATAACCAAGTCCCCCAGCACACTAATTCAACTAAACTTTAAATATCCATTTATTCCCCTGAAGAGAGTAGAAGAGAAACAAAGTTATTAGGCTCCGATGACAGTGTCTCTAGAAAAGCATAAAATCTAATAGCACTGACTTTCCATCCAACCTCTCACACACATATCAGAGGAAAATGTCCCTTGCTAAATACAAAGAAAGTTCAGTTGGGCAGGGTTATTTATTTTCTTTTTAACACTGCCATTCCCACACATATGAGTATACTCATTCTTTCTGTACACATATCTATGTAGATCATACATCACTGATATAATTCACATAATTCACAGAGGCTCAGTGCAAAAACTAAAGAATTTTTCTCAATTTTGGCTCAGTTTTCAAAACTGAAAATGAGCCACACCAGGTCTACCTACAAAGTTTTTCTCTTGATGTGCGTGGATGTCGGTAGGCTCTAGACTTCTTTGGAGGTTTTTAGAAGGCTGCAAGGTCTCCTTTCAGTCTGTGAAAGCTGTCTTGTGGAATGATGCACCCCTAGGAGCCCGGCGTGGTGTGAACAGGACAGCTGGGATGCACGGAGTGAGGGCACTCCTGCACCGATGGTCCCTCACAAGGTGCCCTTCAGGTGAGGATTTTCTGTGTGGGCTGCTGAACAGGCTGCAGGCAGCATCTCTGGGGAGCTGCTGTGTGGTTCGTGTTTTCTGGCCCTGAATTCCTCACCTCCCGCCGTGCCGAGGCTGTGCTGTGCTGCAGGAGCAGCAGCACACCCACCCTGTGGGTGCCAATGCATGGGTGATACCCTGCGCCTGCTTCAGCCACGGGGGAGTTGGTCCCGCAGTAGTCACCTGTGTAGGTTTAATAGAACATGTTAGTGTAGTAAATCAGATTTTCATCATATCCTGTTGTAAGCAGGTGCCTTAAAAGTCCAGGTCTGTTGTGGTTTTTGTTGTATGTGTAAGTTTACTTAGAAACTTTTATTAATTGAAAGGAATGCTTTTACTTAACCAGGAGTTATTGACCACTCTGCAAAAATGTGTACTCTACAAAGCTTAAATTACATAATTGCTCAAGAAGGACTAGTACCTCCTGTGGCATCTTCAGTTAGAGGAAAGAGATTGTTGCATTTATCACGACTTCTGAGGATGCTGATAAAGATAATTCTTTTCTAATGTATTGATATAACTCTCAATTGTTTCATATTAAACTGAGAAAACGGGAAGAGTTAGAAGATGGTACATGTTTTAATAGAAGCAATAATTCTACTTGAAGGCTTTTCTGGATGCTGTGCTGGGGAAATGAAACCAATAGATCTCATTTTACAGAATGTAGCTGTATAGGAAGAAAAGGTCATAATCCTGGGCCTAATACTGTTACTGATTTAAAGCTGATGTTAGTATTTTTCAATTTATTTTATGAATTTAAAATGGGGTCAAACATATAAATGTAATAATTACATCAAACTACGAGAGATTTGTTTGGGTCATATTCCATGAGCTTATTAGCCAGCGTGACTCAGCTGCCTTCTGCTCTGCTCTGGCCTGTGCTTTGCACCAGCTCTGGGTCCAGCTCACGATGTTTCTTTCCTGCTGCTGATTGTTTGTGCTGATGGGCCGTTGGCTCTCAGGGTGCTGAGCTGTCTGGCCCACGCTGCATTCTGACCCAGAACCCCTGAGTGAGCAGGAACCAGCAGCTGCCTTTGCACGCTCAGGAGCTGAACGCCGTGGCCAGCTCCTCGTTTGGTGCCGGCACCTTTGGCTCCGTGGATTCCAAAGCAGCCCTGCTGTGGCTATAAAACACCCCCTGCCTTCTGAGGATTTCTCACGGCGCTTTCCTTTGCCATAAGCAATTTGCACTTTGCAGCCCGAGCCCCTTTTCCCTCATTTTGTCTCCTCTTGGGAGGGCTGAGCGGTGAAATCCCAGCGCTGCCGTGGCCGGTGCCTCTGAGTGATCCCTGCCAAAGCCCATCAGCACGAGCTGTGTCACCAGCCTGTCACTGCTGCCACCAACCTGCACCCCCTGAGCGCTGTGCCAGCTAGCCAGGGTGTTCAATAAATAATGCATTATTGCTTCAACTGCTGGTTGAGGAGACGCTTGCAGCTTTTAATTCGTGTCGTCCGTTACTTTGCTCCTAATTGAAAAGGAGTCCAGAGCTTGATTAACATTTGTAGAATACAAGATTTAAAAATACTGTAGTATCCTCAAATTATCATTATTTTCATGCAACTAAAAATCTGTCCACCTTAGATCATTTAAGGCCATAGGTAGGTGAAATCATCAAAACTGGTAACTGGAATGTTTTTGACGGACAGTACCCTACTCTCTGATTTTCAGATATTTCTCTATTCTCATTGTTAGAGCGACACACTGCAGAGAACAATCTGAAAGGTGTGTTAACAGGGTTAAGAAACCTGGTGAGGTGCATGAAATTCCTTAAAGAAACCCTCTCCATTAACTCTGGAGCAGAGCTGTTGCATACCTTTCTCCAGTTATAAGTCATTGTTGTCTAATTGTTTGCATTAGAACAGAACTCAAGAACCCTCGACTTCAAATCCCTTGTCTATTCCTAGCCCATTTTGTGTCCCGGGAAAAGCTCAGTTACCTCAGGTTTACCTCAGAAAAAGTAATAACTAACTAGCCCAATTCAAGAGACTTTGCAAAAATTGCTCTGCTCTTTAAGAAAAAATTGCTAGAAAACAGAAGTACTAAATGTTCCTTAGCAGTATTTTCAACAGTGCTATAAGCTTAGGTAGCAAAAAAGTATAATCAGACCTTGTGTTTCCTAATAACTGAGAAAGAGATTGCTTTTTCAACTTCTTTTTTATATTCTTACATTTTCCTTTTGGACCACTTTCTCCCCCCATGCCATTTATGCTCTACAGACATTTACATTATTCTATAGGTATACCACGTTCTTTCCCAAGGATTCTAGGAACCTCTTGTTGAGAAAAAAACATTGTGCTGCCACTACGATTTCTGTATCTCTTTCTGTGACTGAACAGAGGACTTTATTCTTCTGGAATATTAGTCTACTTCATTTCATAAGCATCAAAATGAAATGAATATTTGCAAAGGTCAAGTTACAGTATATGGCAGGAAAAACATGCCAAAAACAATTAAAATTACTAGGGCTGCACAAGAAAGTCCCACACAGCACATATTGCTCACAGGTGCTCCATGTGAAGCCCAATCCAATAAATGTCACTCCAGTCATTTACACTAGGAGAGTGCCAGTCATGTAAAAAGAAACAGAAGAACAGATGCTTTATGAGAAACAAACCCAATACAAATAAACTCAAAACTGATTATAAAAAACCCCCACACTAAACAAGTATTAAAATGCATGCGAACTACATTTGGGATTCTGTGAATGTTTTGTCTACAATTGGGATTCAGTGAATGCTTTGTAAAGCAAGAGGCAAATAATTTTTAGTGCTTTCTAAATCATCTGAAGCCTTGCCTTTGCAGTTCTGTTTATGATTTTAATTTTATTTTAATTGCACTGGCTTTCTCTCCATGTTGTTTAAACTTTGGTTTTCAAAAGGCCAAAACGTCCACAAAAGTGTGGTAAAGTTTTAGAGTTTAATCTGGGGAGGAGGAGGTTTTTGTTTTCATTAAGGTGCTGAGGAGTAAAGGTTTGACTTTATCACGCCTTCTGAAAAGCTTGCGCACCCGTGACTTTTTGGGAACTAGGGCTGGCTTTAAAATCTGCTAAAAAACGCAAGTTCCGTGGGCTGAGTGTTCATTGTAGACATTTTAGTGGTTACAGGGATGGTCGCTGACAAGCGAGAGGCGGGTCCGTCCCTGGCCTCGCTCCGCATCCGTGGCCAACGCTGGCCGGGCTGGGCTGCGGCGAGCCCGGGCCGGGCTGGGCTGGGCTGGGCTGGGCTGGGCGGCTCCGAGAGGCGCCCGCGGCCCGCCTGGCCCGAGGGGCCGGGGTGCTTCGAGAAATGCTGGTGGAGCCTTTCCTCTTCCTCTTCCTCTTCCT
>VZRO01002119.1:1670665-1844404 GCA_013397915.1 Daphoenositta chrysoptera
ATGTTTTCCTTTTCCCTTTTATGTTTTCCTTTTCCCTTTTCCTCTTCCTCTTCCTCTCCTTTTCCTTTTCCTTCTCCTTCTCCTTCTCGTTCTCCTTCTCCTTCTCGTTCTCCTTCTCCTTCTCGTTCTCCTTCTCCTTCTCGTTCTCCTTCTCCTTCTCGTTCTCCTTCTCCTTCTCCTTCTCCTTTTCCTTTCCCTTTTCCCTTTTCCCTTTCCTTTTTCTTTCCACATCCCATAAGCCAAAGATCTCCTAGGAGGCTATGGATTTTGTTCTGGTGACATTTTCAGTAGTGCAATTTAGCACAAGGCACATGGATACAGGCACCCCAGCGGGCCCAGTCTGCAGTGCTGCTGCCACTCTGGCCTGCTGAGATTTCTGAAAAACTAGAATCAAACACAGCTGAGCTGAAAAAATTTTTGAAGGAAGGTCAGATGTGGATTTTTTTTATTTTATTCTATCCAAAATAAATGTAGGAGCTCTAAAGATTCTGAAATATGTAGACCTCAAGCTTGAAATTCTATACTCATAAAGACTACTGCAGAGCAGGCAGCAATAAAAACTCACCAGATAAATTGTCTCAACTCTGACCAGAGAGACCACCCTTCTGGAGAAAAAACCAACTTGTGTTCCTAACTCGTTTAATCCCCTGCTTTTCTGCTGAAAGGGTCGACAAGGGACTCATTCTCACTGGCAACTGGGCTGCAGCCACACATTCATTCCGTATATGCCACCAACAGGTCTGTGATACTAATGATTTTCAGACTCTATGAACTGGAGTTGGATCTGACCCTGTGACCTGGAGGTTAAAGGCTCCAAATCCAATTACTGAACCCCAGAAATACCAAGTCAGTTTTGCTTAACCATTACACCAGCACTGATGAAAGCTGTAGTGAGCTATTGTACCCAGCCAGGAGGACCAGCACCACGAGGGCGAGTTGCTAGGATATGCCCCTTTCAGGCAGCACACTGCATTTCTTCTCCTTTTCCAGACAGAGCATTCATCTTTCTTCAGAAAGGAGGTGTCGAGCAGTTGAGAAGGTTCCTGTGAACGTAAAATCTACCATCCCATCCTTGGCACTGTGCTTATGTTAAGTATTTGAAATACTGGGCGATTCCCGAGGGAGAGAGGGATGGCTGCACATCGTTTATTCACGGCCTCCCCACGGCTGGCGTTCGATGTTCAGGACTCAGGCTCAGCAGCTGGCTCATGCCACCTCTTGCCAGTCACCTTTTTGCTGGTGTTGCTGTGCTGTCACCAGTGAGAGTGACACACGGGCGAGCAGTGGCTGCCAAAATGCAAATGCACAGGGCAGGAACAGAACAGTTCTGCTTCTGGCTCATCCCTGGAGCCCTCCGTCCTTGTTCAGGGGGCTCTGGGATGGCAGAGGCCCATTTTATGGGCAAGGAACACTTCAGTTGTGGGCAAGTTCTGTGACAGCAGTGGGCAAGGAGATGTTTTGTTGGAGCTAGACGTTGACTCACAATTTGGGAATGGCAGAGAGAGTTAAGGGGGGGGAAATTAAGACAAACAAAGCAAGGCAGGAAAAAGTAGGAGCTTAACAGTAGCAGAGCCAGTGAATGGAAATATTGCTTTGATCTGTCTGACGGAGGTGTTGGACAGAACTGGGGTTCAGCCACACTTTGAACATAGTTAGGGCTGTTCTTGAGCATCTCCTATAGACCTGTCATGTTGCTGTGATGTTTGGAGGGTCTTGGAGATAGACTAAAGTCCCATCAGATTAACTGGTAATGCTGACTGTTATCAAAGTCCCATCAGATTAACTGGTAATGCTGACTGGTATCACTGAGAGGCAATTTTGTGCAGAATCACAGTGAGGAGCCCGGGGCTGGGTGCAGTCCCTCCAACGAGGCCTCGCCAGTGCCAAGCAGGGAGAAAGGATCCCCTCCCTGGCTTCCCTCTGTGCTTTTGCAAAGGCAGCCAGGACATGGCGCAAACTTGCTGAGGGTGTGCTCTGCAGGTCACCAATGAAGTTGTTACACAATATTGATCTCTGGCAGTCTTGTTTCCAGCTGAACTTTCTTCAGCTGATCACAAGCATCTGGGTCTGGTCATTCAGCCAGTTTCCACTTGAACTCACAGCACACTGAATTAGAGAGGAATTGGACAATATTAGCTCATATTATCTCAGAGTGGAAGGTATTCAGAATTCAAAAAGCATTTTTCTTTATTTTTTTAAAGCAGTTTTTTTAACAAGATGGCTTCCCCAGAAAACTAAAAAAAAAACCCCAAATACTAAATTTTTGAACTCTGAGAAATGTCTAGGAAATTACATTCTGTGGTTGGTGAGCACATTCTCTTTGCTGAGAGATACAATGTAAATATCAGTAATTACTTTATACTGCTATAAATAGTACTGTATTTGGTTTTGGTTTATAAAATAATTTTAGTCTCTGTGGACACAGGAAAAAATTTATGTGTGTTTACAATCAAATATTTTACTGTGATCAAGTCTTTGGAGCGGGTGCTGTCCTTTATTGGCATCACTTCCCTTCATGTTCTCTGTGACTGCACAGACAGGACACAGAACCATAGAACTGTTTAGATTGGAAAATACCTTGCAAGTCATTGAGTCCAACCATTAAGGTGCCCAGTCCACCTGTAAATAATGTCCCCAGGTGCCACATCTGCAGGTCTTTGAAGTTCCCAGGAGCTGAGCAAGGGCCCTCACAGCAGAGAAACTGCAACAAGTGTTTGCAGCACTTGTCAGAACATAGCTCTGTGTGATGGGAAACGCTGCTGTGAGGCAGGGAAAGTAAACACATCTGAAATAAACCACCACAACTGAGGAACTGCATTGTTGGCTGTTCGTAGTGAATATTACACACAAAATTACCTATTCTTACTTGATTTCTTGTGTTTTAAAAAATAACATGCTGTCGCTTGAAAGGCTCTTTGCTAAACAAACTAGAAAACAAAGCTTGATCTTCTATTAGTTATTTCCTGGACACAACTGGGACAAAATGCCCATTTGCAGAAGAGAAAGAGCTAAGTTTCATAGATTGTGTGTATGAGTGTGAATATTTTACACTGGGATAGATTTCAAACAAAAAAAAAAAAGAAAAAAAGCCCAAATACATTTGCTTTATAGAGCTACATGAGGGTGGAATGGGAGGTGAACATATCTGGTCTTGGTTTCTTGTTTTGGGGGTTTAATGTTAGATACATCCTAGAGACTTCTGGGGATTATAAAAAATGAATTTTTGTGAGGAAGGATTTTATGGCATTTCTGAATTATGAAATGTTCTCAACCATTGCTGCAAGCTCAGGCAAGCTTAGCATCACCTCCTCAGCATGATTGGCTATTTCATTATGCAATAGAAAAGCAGTGGAATTTGCTTAAGATTTAAAAAGAAAGCTTCATATGCAAGGGGCAATTTATAAGGATTTAAATGTCTCTAAAGGAAAGGTTTTCAGATGTATAGGAAAATATAGGCACATTTTCTCTTTTACCATTTGTAACTCTTCATGTATACACTGTAAATCTCCAGAGGAATGTGTGCAGGATTTCATTCCAGAGAGGTGTACACTGTAGGTTAGTATTTTAGCTTTTGCCCATGAGAAAAAGTGGAAAGAGCACTATTGCCTTCAAAAGGAATTGTGCTGCATTAATGACTTTAGTGTTCTTTCAAATACTGGTGCAAACAGTGAAAATGGAAAATTGTATTTATTTTTTTGATGTGTTCTCTCTAGACTGTAACATAAAAATAAATCAATGGTACAGATGTTTAAATTTTCATCAGCAGGTGCCAGCTCGTGTGTCTGTCTCCACTGTCATTTATTTGCATGTTGTGGGGCAGTCTCAGTACCCCAGGCAGGTTCTAATGGGCAAACTCTTCCTGAGACCCTGGATTTTCTGTGTCTGCCCACATCCACTGCCCCTGCTGGACCTACCAGCACCAAGCACAACAGCTCGAGAGGGGCAGAGGGGTCTCAGTCGGTACCAGAGCCCCAAGGTTGCTCTGATTTACACCAGATGGACAGGCAGATACACAACCTGTGTGCATCAGGGAAGTACAGGGTGGCATAAAGTCATCCTTGTGCTGTTTGTCCTTTCTATCCCTTCCATTCCTATACTGGAAGATGCTTGACTCTTATTAGCAACCTCTGTACTTTGCTTTTACAACATGGAGACAAACCCACATCTGAATACAAATTTCATACAGTCGGACTGAAGAGTCAAAACGTTCTGCTCTGGAACATAGAGTGCAGACTGAAAAATGCCAGTGGAATCCAGCGTTCCTCTCTTCTCCTCCCCAGCGCTGGGATTCTGAGTCGGTGCCTGAGCCCTGCTGGTGATAAGCTCTAAGCTCCCGAGCAAGAGCCAGGGGGTCACTGCTGTGCTTTGTGACAGAGTCACACTGATGAACAATTAACAAATCTTCTTTCATGCCCAGAACTTTAAACATGTAACAGGCTTACACACAACAAGATCACAGTAAAACCTCCACCCCCTTGGGTGTGAAATACCACCACTGTGAAATCCCAAACGCAGGCATTTGAGAGGCTAAAACAGGGAAGACTGTTGGGTTTGATTAGCTGCACACAGAGAAAGGGATGACCTGAGCTGGAAACCAGGATGATTTAAACATCTGCCAGGGTGGGATCCTTCTGCAGATGCTCGGTGATGCCAGAGCCCTGGGTAGGGCAGGTGGCACCTGCAGGTGCAGCTTTTAGAGACATTGAATCTCTCTGAAATACAAGTAGTGGACTTGTGGGATTAAGATTTGGAACCAAGACTGAGATTGTCTTTTTTTCTTAACATAAATTACTTCAGGGGGAAAAAAGAGGGTTTTTTTAGTATGAAATTGTACAGGATGGTGGAAAAGGCTACATAATTAGCATAGAATGCTCACTGAGAAATTAATCTGTATATTTTTATTTTTCTCCTTCCACTCCTCTTCTGTACACCTAGCTGATGAAAAAGGCTCCTTTTACTCTGCATGAACTGTGGGGTTTAAGGTTGTTAATTAAAGCCAGTGTTTTGATGCTATTGCACAGGCTACTTAATCAATTAGCTGTGTTTGCAAAGCACTTTTAAGGACTAATTATGACCAGATAATAAGTGGATTTCTTTTATTAACCTTCAGAAATGGAGGATGCCAAGAGGAGAGGAGCCTCGTGTCAGAGCTCAGCAGGCAGTTTCTGATTCTGGCTCATTCTGCTGCAGGAGCAGCCGGGGCAGAGCCCTGGCACAGAGGCAGGGTGGGTGCAGAGCAGGGCCCTGGCACAGAGGCAGGGTGGGTGCAGAGCAGAGCACAGCCCTGGCAGCAGGGCAGGGGCGGTCCAGAGACCGCGANACAGAGGCAGGGTGGGTGCAGAGCCCTGGCACAGAGGCAGGGTGGGTGCAGAGCAGGGCAGATCCAGTCCTATCTTAGGTTGATGCACCTTAATAGTACTTACAGTCCTAAATAGTTGTATTCCCTTCAGTGGGACTCTTTGGAGGTGGGAGGATTGCACTCCAACCATGCCAGAGGTGCAGAATAAAGAGTTTATAATTGTTGGTGCCCTGTTATTCCAGTGTCATCAACAATGGCATGCAGGAAAAAAGAGGTTTGGGCAGAATCTTAGAAATAGAAATAAAATAGACTTACAAAGTTCCCTTTCTTCAGTATTGTCTGTGTGATAAAAAAAACGAATATGAAATTGAGAATGATGCTTTCACCTCTCTGCTAAAATGTTATTTACGTGTGTAGCTCTGTGTGTGTCACTCAGGTTTTTAATATTAACATACAGGTTTTCTGCTTTTGTGACAGTTAGTAGGAAGTTTAACATCTCTCAGATGCATCTACTGTGTGTTAGTCTATTACCTCTCCTAAGGCACAAAGACATAAAAACACAAAATAATATGAAAAGGTCAATGTACCTCGTGGTGGAAATTAAGGTCATGTGTTTCCATGATGATGCAATAAGGTTACTGAAGAACTATTCCATTCAACAGTGCAAAAACCTCTGCAGACAGGAGGTGGGCTGCTTGCTGTGGTCTGTTACATCCCTCTGCACTATTCCAGCTGCACCAAAGAGAAAGTAACTTTAGAGAAACACCTGGGAATATGATCTGAATGCTTTGTTTTCTTATTCCCTAGACCTTTATAGTCTTCAGCACAGTAAATACGTAGTTATTCCCAGTATCTGAAGGGCATTCTGGAGTTTTAATCAGCAGTAATTTTGAGCAACTGTGCCCCTTCTCTAGTTTACCTCATGGTTTCATTTTAGCAAGCCATACTCAGATATTGACAATTTACTTTTGAAACATTTTTATTTCAGTAACTCTACTGTTTCATGGGTGGAAGTGCTACTTAGTCCAAGTCTAGAGCCCCCTGTTCTTCTGTTCATTAATAGTGTGCCTGGGGCTATTGCCTTCCCCAAGAACATGAACTCCATTTCTATTAATGGATATTGTACATGCTAGACAGCAATCACTTAGCAAAAAAATGTTAACTTGCAGAGCTGCTGTTTCTGTCTGGGTAAGCAGACACCCACTGCTTGTTCCATCTAATTGTCCTCTTAAAGAACCACAATTTCCATTTCCGTGAAATCCACACATGCCAGATTTCAGCCCGAAACGCAGTTTTACACACAGGTTACACAGCCTTAGAGGAATATTCCCATTGAGTACAGCGCTGTGAATTGTGCTTATCTTGGATTTAAGTGCTGCTATTTATAAAAGTCTTGGCATTAGATGCTTTCTTCCATTAAGACAGATGTAAAGCAAAAGTAGATGAATGGCTCGGAGAGAACCAGTCCCACGGGCTTGTGAGAGGCTGGATGTGGGGAAATGCACAAAAAGTCCCTGCATTGAAATTCAGCTGATTTGTTCCATCTTATATGAACTTTGAGAGTCCATAAAACCAGGGCTGATATTTGATCTCCTTATGAATCAGTTTGCTTTGTCGTGGTCTCCTGCAATAGCTTTGCTGAGGAGAATTTTAAAATCCTCATTCAGTGTCTTGGATTGGACTTGTGTAAATCTAGATTTTATACTGCCCTTGGAAAATGAGTATTTAGAACTTCCTTTCTTTCCTTGGAGAGAAAATGGGGTTTATACATTTTCGGGTGCTGGGCGTCTTTTTTCCTCTCTTTTATTTTCCTTTTGGTGACAAAATGGTGACTTTTGACACATAAGTTCACAGAAGTTTTTCTTTTAACTTTCTAACTAGAAAAATGAAGATATTGCCTTAGAGTAGACAAGGGATCTTCCCCGGAATCCTCTTGTCTAGAGGTCAAACAACAGAAATGTTTTAAGGCCAAGAACGCTTTTAATGAACACTCACCAAAAAAAAAGAAATGTTGACTTCAATGTTATGCTTGTTACAGACCCCATTGTGGGAGATGTCTCTACTGAGCATCATCCAGTGGAAAAATATTTGTCAAGTTTTGCAACTTTTTTCATGCCTTTGACCCTCCTCAGAGACGTTCTACAATATCTAACATTTGAATTCTCTCCCATTTGTTTGAACAAGTGCCCCTCATTGGAATTCATTCAGTTAGCTTTTTAATATGGCAATAGTGAAGAGAAAAAGCTTTTTGAAATGTCAGGGCATAATGTGAGAGGAGCAGTACCTGAAATTGCTCTTTAAGGTATTGACTTTAAAAGCCGTGTCATTTTGGCTAACAATTAAATAAAGAGCAGATGAGGTAAATAAATCAAATACTTTGAATATTCAGTATAGCCTCCTCTGCAGTCCGTATGATCAGCATTCCCCCTTCCCCCTCTGAATTCAAAGGAAATTGTAAGGAAGCCCAGCAGCAAAAGGCTCATCCTGAGATCAAATGAATAAAGAGGGGACAGTTGGTCACAACTTCCTTGTGTCTTATCATGAGGCATTTTATTCAGGAAAGGCAGGGGAAAAAATCCAGATACAAACTGACACACTTGAAGGATGTGTTTTTGAAATGTACCAGACTTCATACTTCTCTCTCATAGCATGAGAGTCAAACTTTGTTTGTGCTCAGAGAGACTTGTCAGTGGTCAGTGGCCAGTGCTTACCCTGAGACAGCACAGAATAACCAGGGCTGTCTCCTAATACAAAGCTCTCTAGGTAAACCCACTGTTCTTTGACAGAAAAAAAAAAATAATTTTTTATTATAATGCAGTACTTTTGAGGATAGTGCATTGTTGGTTGGCTTTGTTTCCAAATAGAAGGATATTTATTTGGAATTGCAGTTCTCTAGGGTTTTTTTGTTCACAAAGTAGCTTGGTAAGGAACATAAAACTTCTGATTTTTCTCTTTATAGAAAGCCAAAGACTTACCTTGGGAAGAGATTAATTAATTGTTTACATCATTGACTCACTGCAAAAAATATGGTTTCTGATAAGCTTGTCTTTAGTGAAAACAGATTCTCAGTTCCTGTAGGTAGGAAAACTGGCAGTGTCCTGCCATTTAGAGACCAGATGATTTCACTTTTTCTTCCACTAAGGTTTTATTAAAAACGTAAAGTTGCAAACTGCTGTTATTTTTGTTCCAACCTAACTAGCAGCATTAATAACAGAGCCTCATTTACATGATCACTTGGTTACTGGCAATCTGTGCCTTGGAAAACTTGGACTCTGAACAGCACTAATTAACAGCAAAATGGAGCTGGAAATTAATTGGCATCAAACTAGGTGGAGAAGAGAACTGTCTTGCAGTCCAGTTCCTGACTCATAAATCTGTATGCACAGCAGATATTTCTCTCTTACCTAGATTAGAATAAGATTTCCACCTGCAGTTTGGATTTTTCCTATTTTAAAATTCTTATGAACTTTTACTAACATTTTGATATTTAGTAACCTTTAAGCATAGCCAATAGTCTTTTCTGTATTTGATTTAAAAGTGTATTATAGTAAAAGAGGAAAACTGGCTGGGATCTATTTGTTCTTTTCAATTTCTCGAAGTTCTGTTTGGTGTTTATTTCCTTCCTGAGCGTATGTTAGCATTAGGTTCGAGGCAAGGAAAGAAGCTGGAAATGCTGTGGTACAATGTTTAGAGTGGAAGTCGTTTCTGTGAGATGAAATTCAACCCAAAAATCTGTGATGAAATTGTTGATTATTTAGCTAAAGGCAGTCAGGACTGATCTTTATTGTTTACTGAGCCGAAGATTTATCACGGAATTAATTGGTTCAAATTCTTTCCTTGGGACACCTGGGAACTTGTCCTCTAACCAACACTCCAGAGTGCTGGCAATGTGTGTTGGGCATCTCTCTGAGGCAGGATTCCCCCAGGGGTGGTTTTACCCCTGGGGTTGAGGCGTGGTGGGACCCAGGCACTGGGGGTGCTGGAGGCAGAGAGATCCGGGCTCTGAGCTCAGGACTCACTTTCAGCCAGTGATCACCGGGTCTAAATTCTTCTGTGTTTGCTGCTTTCAGCATTTTTCGGACTTGTCTGGATCCTGCTATTTTGGTTGCTTCCTGTCACATCTGTTGAAGTCCCTTAACCCCCTTCTCTCCACTGCAAAAATGTAGAGCTGGGAGACTGACATGATTTAATGTAGAAGAAGTTTTAATGAAATTCCTAAAGTGCAGCATTACTTTGCTGCTTCTTATAAAACCCCAATACTTTTGAGTTTCTTCATGTAAGCACAATTGGAAAATTAGTAGGAAATGGAATTATTGGAAAATTAGTTATAAATCTGGCAGCCTAATACAATCTTGCTTTAAAATTTATAGTATTTCCAGTGATCAAACGGACTTTGAGCATTGCCTGGAGTGCTTCATTCATGGGGAGTGATTGAGGAAGTAATTACAGGGAGCTACCTCTTCGACAGTGTCTGCAAGGACTACATTAAAATTCCATTTACATCCTAGAAGCTGTTACCATTTTAGAAGAAAAACAAAAGCTACAGATTATGGGGAGAAAATACTACAAGCCAATCCACATGTTAACTTTATCTGTGTTGTTTTTTGGGTTTTTTTAGATACAGTAATTTATGTATAAAGTTATAAGAAATATCAATATGTTTTCTCAGTATATCAGTATCTCAATATATTCCAACAGAGGTATGAGCTACAGCACAATCCTGCCTGTTGGAAGGAAGGAGCTGCCAGTCTGAAGATCATTTTAAAAACTTTTCTCATGTCTTCTTTATTAGAAGGCACCCATATCTTGAGGAGTCTGCGTTTGGGCAGAAGAAGGGAGAAACAGAATCAAAAATTCTGTAACTTTATGCTCCTCAGCTCCCCCAAGCACTGTGAGATACTCGCTTTTCTCTCTTATCAGAGGCAGAGCCAGTACTGATGCCAGTAAGACTCAGCAGTAATCACCATTTATTTGAATACGGGGATTATTCAGGACCTGAGAGCAGAGGGGCTGAGCAGGGAAATCAGGATTCCTGTGCCAGCTCGGTTTGGTGCAGGCTCATGCTGAAGAAACAAATATCATTTTATCCATTTAGACATAAGCAAGCAGTTGTGCATGTTGCTTTTACATCAGAAATATCCAAACTTATCCGTATGTGGGCAAAATGGATATTTAAAAGAAGAAAAGACCTTCTGGGATGTTGAGTCATCCGGATTTGCTGTGACTGATGAAATCACTCCTTTCCTGAGTGCAAGATCTCTGCTCTCTTTACTGGGTAAATGTTGGATGCAGCCAGGCACCGTAATGCAGCAATGGGCTGGCAAATAAGGTACTTCTAGAAAGGTAATTTTTTTCCAAACCTCTATGCTTTCACTGTGGGGAAAATTAATTCTAATAAATACAGTGGCCATAAATTTGTTTTTCTAACCCCTTGTCTTCAGTCTAGAATAAATTAGTCATCATCATAACAGGCCAGGATATTAAGACTTTATCCCTGCTGTTCAGCATTACACCAGGAGTGACCAGTGTCCATCCTGAGACTTAGAGAGGGTGGGGAGCCTCCTTCTCCCTTCCATTATTAATCACATTGCATTGCCTCTACCTGGAGAAAATCTGCCTTTTTACTCTGGTTGCTCTTATTCTTCCAGCATTCTTCCCACTGTGCTTCTGAACTTTTCCACTATGCTGTGTCATTTTGTCTTTAAGGTGAAGGCCCTGTGATAAAAAATTGATATCCCTCAGCTTTCTCTACAAAAGAGTTCAGCAGCAGAAGGCTGAGGAGTGCTGCTGGACTATACACAGGAATTCTTCCTACCTGTCCCCTGAAAGGATGTCAGTAGACCCAGTCCTTTGGTGCTTGTTTGACAGAAATCTTTGTCCCTTTTTGTTGTATCAAAAAAGGTTTTCACTGATCTTCACGAGCAGAAGAGAGCAGAAAATGCCCTCCCAACCTGCCTGAGAGCAGGTGGCTTTGGGGCAGCCGGGGCTGCAGGGGCTCAGTTCTCTGTGCTGAGCCCTTCCCGTGACTCCACCTCGCAGAAATCCTGCTGCACTCAGGCTCAGAGAGTGGCACGGAGGGTTCAACTGGTTTTTAATTCAGAATGGATCAGCCTGGCTGGAGAATCTGCTGTCCTTAGTGAGGAAGAGGACTTGTTTTAGATGTCCACTGATTCGTTTTAAATGCATCTGGTTAGCAAGCAGTATTTCCTATGAACATTTCCAAGGACTGTTTTCTTTCTTTGTTTTTTTTTTTTTATTTTTTAATCTTGTTTCTAAAACCAAGTTTTAGGGGTTTGGTTTTGTTTTTAAATTGCAAAACTCCTTATAAGAGACTTGTTATGAAAGTTCCCTTATCCACAAAGAGGTTTGAAGAGAAACATTCTATTACCTCTGCATCAAAAGTATCTGCTTTAATCGGAGTTGGTATAGATCTGAAGAGCAAAAGGGTTGATAGGGCTAAATTGCATTTGTGTTATTGTTATCAATTATATAATGCTCGCTGTCAGTTTTGAACAATGTAAAAGAACTTATGGCAGTCTAACAACCCTGAAAAAGAGAAATTTGATGGTTAAGAATCCTGGGTGAATCTCTGCTCAGTAACAATAGTATAACCAATTTAGAGTCATTACAGTGAACTGCAGGAAAATTATTCCTTTTTAGATTTCCTAATCCAGGTATTATAGTAAATGTGGATATAACAGAGCCATCCTAAATTCTTTTCTGCTAATATCCAATTTTTGTAATAAATCTGTCTTCTCAGCAAAGAATCAATAGCGCTAAACACACTTTTAATAATTAATGCATGCTTACACCAAAGCAAAAAACATATAGATTTATAGGATTCTCTAACTTGGTGGAAATGCTGAGGTAATTTATTTATTCCTTCCTTTGAATACCTGTGAAGAAGTAGGAGGAGTATTTTGGTTTCCTAATCTATTTAGCTCAGCCTACTCTACATGGCCAAATCCACTCAGTTGTGCCTCTTGCTTAACATTTTCACTCCTTTCAGAATTTTTTGGGACCTTTGCAAGTATGTCGATTAATACATCAAACCAAATGTTGTGAGTGAATCTTTTGCTTTCTGAGACATACTGGCACAAAATGAGCTTTAGCATTCAGATGGTTTGTTAGTGCTTTTTTAGATTTTATGTTATTATTTGTTGTGAAAGTGAAGTAGCAAGATGAGTTGATGACAAAGAGACTCATTTGATCAAATTATCTTTCAACCAATGCTGGGCAAGAAGCTGACCCACAGATGAGAGTCACTGCTAATATGAATGTTAAGCCTATCTCTGTAAGTCACACTCAAGAGAATCCAGTGGGAAATAGACCTTAATGTACAGGACTGGAGTTAAGGTCTTTTAATTAAATTTAAAGATTTTCACCCTCATGGGAAAGGATATAATTAGCTAATTTCTGACAACTATTTGACCTGCAGATGCTTGGCTCAGCAGTCAGAGGAGTGCACCTAGAAGTACCAGTAGATTATAATTATGAGATTTTTGGGAGCTATTAATTATTCATGTGACATCTTGTTTACTAACTGCTGGGATAGTAAGTTAGTAAACAAGTATCAGCATCTTATGTTATAATAAAGATGTGTTTTAAATTGGTGGTCAGACTCCAGGGCTGGCTTGAGCAGAGCAGCTGCCAAGTGCTGGGATCACTGTCACTGTCCTTGTAACTGGCACCAACTGCTCTAGAGCAGGAGAGCAGCTAAAATTAGTAGAGTGAAGTAATGCAGTGAGGAGATGTCTGCACTGACCTTAAGGAGACCCTAATGATAAGATTTTGGCCAACACATCACTGGTTTTGCCCCTTCTAACTCCAGTGAAGTTAAATCAGAAGCAATTTTGGTCCCTGAGCTTTGTGCACCTGAGTCACACTCTAATTCTGTCTAGTTTAGAAAGAAGCCTTTTATTTAATTTCGAATTGTGTTCAGTGCACTCCATGCTAATCACCTCAGTCTCTTCATGCTGTAAACATCACAGCTACTGATGCAGGCAGGGGCCAAGAGCCACATCCCCAACTGCTGAGCAGTTCTGAGGGACAGAACGTAGATAAACAGATAAACCAGATACATGTCCCTCAGCAGGACAGGACAGAGTGTTCTCCTGTTTATGGACTGGAGATCTGCTACCAAACTCATTGATTTGTACACACCTTCATCATGCCTTAGTAGGTGTCAGCTGCTGTTTGGCCATCAGCATAACTACAGGGCTGAGATATTCATCCACTGTGAAGGGGAAAGACCCCAAAGCCATTCTGAATTATTCTTGCAGGAAGTGCTGTATGGGAGTGGGAATCATTATAAAAGTTGTTCTCTATAGAAATTAAAACTGTGTTTTGTCATCTCTGCACTACCCACTTTAGAGACACAGAAAAGTACAGTACACTCCGAGAATGCCAAAGGGAGTGCATTCCAAAGCAGATCTTCCAAGAAATCAAGTGATTAATGTAGTTGCTGTTGCTCTTGACTCCTGTGTGTGTGTTAGAAATGAGTTACATTTAAGCAAGTATACTGATGGTTTTATTCTAACTGCTCTAAAAAAAAAAGGAGGTAGTTTGTTTATTGAATAAATTTGCAGCTACTGTCATTTTAATCCTGAAAAATTGGTTTGGAAAAGGCACCTGGCGCTTCCAATGTGCAGATATAAAATGTGAAGAAGCAATTACAGACACCTTCTTTCAGCAGGGATAATCTAAAAGTGAAGCCTCTTTTTGGAAGGCTTCTAAAGACAGAAACTTTACGAGACAAATTTGTTATCCTGTTTTGTTCTAAAATGCCTGGGTAAGGGTATAAGAAATCTCCTCATCTGGATTCCTGATCTGGTGAGAGTTTTCAAGCTTTCATAATTAAAGTTTCTTTGTATCAAAAAATAGTTTATAAGTTTTTAAAAGTAGCTGCCATTCAAGCTCAAGGAGAAGACAGCAGCAGAACTGGCTGCCCGTGGCGGAGCTGTCAGACCCTGCTCCCCAACAGCACCGAGGGCTCTGAGCCCCTCCGTCAGCTCGATGGCCTGGCGGGGTCGGTGGGACCGGGGGATCGGGGGATCAGGGGATCGGGGGGATCAGGAGGTTCAGGGGGATCAGGAACCACCTGCCAGGGCTTCATTTCCCCTCCCCACGGCCTGCCTGGAACTTCGGGTGGTGGAGAGAACCCGTCCTGTGGCTGTGCTGTTCCCCAGCAGTGAGGATGCTCCAGGCACCCAAAGCAGGAGTGTTAAATCAGGCAGCGTGAACACGTCTGTGTTATTTTCTGAGCAAACAAATCACTCCAGTTATGCTTTTTTGCCCAAAGTAAGAGATTAGTGTAAAACACATATACATATATGCAGTTAAGGGATTGTTTTCAATCTCAGCCTCAGGGCCCAGATCAGCACATATTATCTGTGCATGAACATAATTTCCATTTAATTTGAGCAAGAGCTGTGGAACAGATAACTTTTCGGTTAGTTGGCTTAGTGTTCATGCCTCTGTTCTACAGCAATTTCAGTGTCTGTAAACTCGGGGTAAAGCAGCAGGAGGACTAGTGGGAGCAATTAACTCAGTACTATTGGCTCCTCTACGGCCAGACAGAGAACAAAACCAAACATTCATGTCTTGTCTGGGGGTTGAAAATAAGGTATGTTGCTGGCAAAAGTGCTAAAGGTAGTAATACCAACAAGGCCCTAATCTACAGCTACAATAGGATTGTAAAACATTAAAGATGTTACCTGTATGTAAAGTTCAAGTGGTTTCTGACACTTGCAAGTTAGCTTGTCATGTTCAAACGTATAGTTTTCACTTGCACAAATGCAACCACAAGCAAATTCTGAACTGAAGCTCCTGAATAGTTTCCAAAAATGCATTGTAAATGAAGATTATTTCTTTTCTTACTCAGAACATGCATTTTTCCTTGGTTTCATGACTACTTCACTCCCTTCCTCATACAGCATCCACCCACAGTGCTTTTCTTCTAATGGGAACAAACAGCTGGAAAACACATGAACGTTAATCTGTTTAAAATTCTAGTTAAATTTAACCAGTTGCCTGTGCTCTCAGACAGCTTTAGATGGAGAAGCGTAATGCTACAGTAGAGAACTGATGCTGAGTTTGAGGAGAAATTTCGAAAGAAAAGAGGTGATTATTTTTTAAGTATTTGTAGTCGCTTTCTAATTTTCCCACTAAAATAATGCCTGGCAGCTGCTGGCACCACGGTAATAAACATACCCCTCAGTCACTTGAAATGCTTTACAAACAGTAACACACTGCTATGCAGCAAACTGCAGAGCAGCCCAGTGATTTATCACAGAATCCTGGAATGCTTTGGGTCGGAAGGGACCTTAAAGATCATCCAGTTCCACCCTCCCTGCCATGGGCAGGGACACCTTCCACCAGGCCATGTGAAACTTTATCTAAAGCCTCATTTCATATCTGAAATATCACTGACCTCCCTCACTGCTGTGCCCTTGCTGGCCACGACCACTTTTGGTCAAACCGCACAACTTTGGTTTCAGCAGAATTCTGTGCTGTGTGGGGTGTGCCAGCACGTCCACACGGCAGCACTGCTGCCTTTGATGTCTGGGGCCAAGAAAGGCTCTGTGTCTGACGGAACTGCCCCAGGACAGCCCCGCCACGGGGAGGCAGGAAGGGCCAAGAGCAGCGGGTGCCTCGCACCCGGAGCCCGCTCCGGAGGCGCCCGCGGCACCCCAGGGCAGCGCCCGCCCGCGACCCGCAGGGCCGGGTGCAGCGCGGGTGCTGACACCGGCACTGTCTGGGCAGGGGGGCTTCTTCCACACACACTCCACTTATCAACCAGGGCGTTTGTCAGAGAATGTGCTTTGAGTTGCAGAAGTCCTGAGAAAATCGAATAAATCTGACCGATTCTTCAGTTGCTCCGCAGAGGAGGCTCCTCCTGGCCTTTCTTAGATGCCCTGTGAGTTGGTAGCTGTATGTGTTAGATTTTCTCAGGCCAGAAAACTCTCAGATATGTAAAGTAGCTACTCATAGTAGTAGAGAATCAGAATCAAAAGAGATCTAACTTCATTAATTCAGGAAAAAAAAAAAAGAAGAAACAAATTGATGCAGTATTTAAACCAGAAAATTGCTATAATGACAAATGACAACCCCATAGCCTGCAAAATCTGCTAATAAAGTGTCTGCTGTGGCTGTTATTAAAACTAAACTTATGATCCATGATTATCTAACCATTAAACAGAAGTGGGGGCTGGATATAAACTGGATATCTGTGTCGGATGATATTTCAGTGCTGTCTGGACTGAGAAAATTATTCATCGAATTTGATTTCTGATGCCTCCCTCCTCTGAAGATTAGCCCCCTAAGGAGTTTACAGGCATTTAGAAAGATTCTTTCCTCCCTCCCTTTGTGTCCTCATTCTCTTCAGTAATTACACTGTAAGCTTTCCTCAAGTTTAATTTGTAGACTTTTAAAAATGGCTTCTGTAGAATAGCTGTGCCATGATGAGTGTCTGACTGCAGAGCAGCTCTGCATTGCCAGAGGAGCATCCCTCCTGCTCGTGTGGAATTATTCTTGTCCAGGTGAAGCTTGCTGGACCTGTAACAGCAGTAGTTTAGGTCTCTCCATCAGTCAGGTTGTGCGGATATTTATGTAATTTTGCCAGAGCTACAGCAGCTGAAATAAAGTTAAGCAAAAGCCATGCTCAGCTGAGGTAGGGGTTGGCACATTAGACTTTCTTTTTGATTGATGTGTGATATGTTTTTTGTTGTCAAGAAAATTGTTTACACCGTTTGACTAATGGGATGGATGGTCTGTCTAGGAGAGAAAATAGACACATATGGCAATGGAAAAAAGCTCTTGTTTTGCTGGATTACTGCCCACATGCCAACAAAATGCTGCTTCAGTTCCAACCTCCACTGGCTCCCACTGTAGCCAAGAGGAATTGGAAATGGTGAAAGTGGTTATGGCAAGAAGGGAGCCTGACTCAGTGGGACCAGCAAGCACAGGACTGCTGTGCACTCTGCCTCTCTTCCTGCTCCCAGAACGGGATGAAGATCAATGCATGTTCTGTTATTTCATGCATGGCTCCTCACCAGCTGATTTCTTTTTAGAGGCTGATGCTTTTTCCTCTGTTAGCAAATATCCCACTAGCAAAGAAGTCCATCAGAAGCTAAAGTTGCTAACATAAAATCAAATCCCTCTTCACCAATGTCTGAAAAAGCCTCATATTAAGTACTGATTGCACACTATGAAAGTACTTGCAAGTGACAGGATGGGTGGATTTTCTGTGTAGCTCCAGGGTTTGCTGGTATGCTTAATGTAAAAAAGAAATATTGGAGAATAATTTTTTTCCCTCCCTGAATCAGGAAAAAATCAGAAAGTAGGAACTTGTGTTGCCTGTCTCAGTGGCAGTGCCAGCTCTTTGCTGCTCTCAGCCTTCCTTTAGTAGGGCAAACAGGAGACTGGAGAGGGTTCTCACCAAAACAGTTTCATTCTGCTGCAGACTTTTATCTGCTGAGACCTGAGGTGGGTTGGCAGTGGATTGACAGCAAACCTGAGTAGTTCTGAGCATGTACCTTGGAGGAGAAAGCATCTGCCTGCATTATACACCCTTAAACCATTCAGATTTATTCTCCAATTTCGATATAGCATTCATCCAAATTACAGAGCAAAAGGTTTTGTGACTGATGTGCAAAGTACAACCAGGATTCCGTTAAAAATCTAACAGTCAATAAAGTATTCATGCTTTCTGGGATGAAGCTGGGCCTTCATATATCATTGATCCTTTATTAATTTCATTTTAAATACCACTATCCTGATTCACTACGGAAGCATTTTCCATTTTCCATTGCTCTTCCGTTAAATATCCAAAGGGAGAATTTTCTGCTTACAGAAAAAGTAATTTCACAGATGACCACAATTGCTGAGGGCCAGATTCAAAAAATTATCATCTTCTCCTCCCTTTCTCCAAAAGTTCCTGTCTTTGTTCATTAGCCATACACAGCAAGAGATGAAGCAAGCTGTATGAAACATTGTAATTGGGTGTCTCCCACTGATGCCACATTAATATGTCATTAGACTAATATCTCTTACTGACACACTGATATGGTTTTCAGAACAGATCTGGAAACTTGACAATCTGGATATCATATTTTAGAAGAGTAAAATTACTTATAAATGTTTTATTTTAAAATGTCCTGATTTGCAGGGTGCCTTAAAATCTGGCTGAGAGCCTCCCACGTTATCACATGGCTACGGAGAGCAGGTTGCCAAAGCTGCAGGTGGAGCTGGGGGGCTCTCACAAGTCCGGTGACTTGTGTCCAGTGAAAAGAACCAGTGCAAAGCCATCTCCCCCCGGCCCGGGCAGGGGTGCCCCCCGGGCAGGGGTGCCCCCGGCCCTGCAGGTGGGGTGTCTGCAGCGTGACCAGCCCTCGCTGCGGGGCACAGACACTGCTGCCCTTGCACCAGGACACACAGCCAGAAACATTCCACTGTCTGCCCAAGGTCACCGGGCAGCACACACTCCTGCACGGGCACATAACCCAAAATTCAATCTCCTCCTGTTCGTCCGTCCGCAGCCCTTCTGCCAGAAAGCGGCCCAGAGCTGTAGGGTGGGAACTGGGACTGTGTAGGGTTCCTTTCTGGCATGGGAATACTTGCTTTAAATCTTGTATTAGTCAGAGAGGGTCTGAGAGCAGGCACTTCAAGGTTTATGTGTGCTGCTCGTTCTTCACCAACAAATCTGAATGGGAAAATGGGAAAATCGGGGTATATTTTTGTCTTTTGGTTTTGTTTTTAGATGAAGGGCAGATGAAGAGCCTCTGTTCGAGTGAACTCAGAGCATGGATGCTGTCTTCATTGTCTTGAAAAAAAGAAAAAACAGAGAGAAGCACAAAGAGAGCTTGAAGAGCCCTGTGCTCCCAAAGGGCTGCCTGCCCCTTCTTTTAGCAGCTCTGGAGGTGAGTCCTGTTTGATTTATTTTGGCATATCTTTATGCTGAAGAGCTGTGTCGCTGAGCCACATTTAGCAGAGCGTGAGCACATGGAAGCTGCCTTCGGTACTTTACATATCTGTGTCTCCTTTCATCCCAGATTCTGTTAGTGAGATAAAAGGTCCTTGTAGGAGTTGATGCTGGATAAGGGTGCAGAGTGGGACTGGTACAGAGATCAGAAGCAGAGCTCTTTGAAAGCTAAATGGCCACAGCAAAGACTACAAGCTCAACAAAACACAGGGCTCGATCGAAAAACATGTCAGTCTTCTCTCTGCTTTAAACTATGTCTCTCTTCCCTGTTGCAACTCTGGCACTGTTTAGTTTTTTCCAGTGACAATGAGAATTAAAAAATCTATTTAAAGCATTTAAGGGAGTGAATCTCACATCTGAAGTAAATATGTTTTCATGAAGAGTAGCATAGGCTTGTTCTGAGAAGTGGGTTGGGTGAACAGAAAACAGATTGAGAATGCAGGTACACTCTCTGCCACTCATGAAATTTTATCCAGAGAGCTGCAGCCTGAAAACATTCCCATAACTTTACATTTCTGTTCCAGATTGCCATGAAATATAAACAGACTATTAGGAGAATGTTAAAATATTTGATTCCAAAAAGAAAATTGGCCATTTCAGAGACTAAAATTTACTGTAAAATCTTTCAGATAATTATCAAATCGTTAATTCCAAAGAATTGTTTGACCTGAACTTAGTTCTACTGCATGCATTAGGGTTCATTCATTATAAACTAATTGAGGAACAATTAATTGGGATGAAGGTATTCATTTTTTTGCAGTTGTTTAGATTCAGCTATTTTGTTCTATAACATAATACATGAGAGGCAAAGATTATTGCTTTTTAATGTTTTGTACAAATAAATTACAAAATTAATTGCTGGCTGCACTGGAAATAAGAAGATGTCAATTACAAACCTTTATTTTTGGAGGGTTATAAATCAGTTATACAAGTTCTCCCCAAACACAGTAAGTAAATTAATTAGCAGCCATTGTCTTAGCAGACAAGCATGTTTATTTGCATCTTTAATGATCTCAGGAGTCTTAATCATTTAACATTTTCTATGTGCCTTGAGATCCTTGAAGGATGGACTTGGAAAAGTGCAAAGTTTTATTAACATTATCTTTAATTTATTCATTTTAACTGTATATGCCACGAGGCTATTTCAGCCAGCTGTGTGTGCTAGATCCCACAGTGTATCTATTAGCAAATGTCTCATGGAAATTATTAAAGAATCAGTTGAGAGCAGGTGATCACTTAATTTGAGAAGCAGAAGAGGTGAAAGCATCTCTTTAAGGAGAAAGATGAGCCGCTGGTTCTTGGAGGACATAAAAGCTGAAAGGAAGGATTTCTGTTATACACACCATAAACTTGAAAAGCCTGGTTAAAAAGATATCCACATAAAGATAAACATCCATCTTTATAGATACCTGAGAGATAAATATAAACACACACAGATGGAAGAAACACACACTCATAAACAGGGTCCCTCATTTAGTGGTCATTTTGAATCATTGGATTAAACCACTTAAGGATATGCCAGTTCCTATCATAACTGAGCTGCTCAATGGGGCTGTTACTCCCTTTTTCCTCTCCTCGGCCTCCATCTGTGCTCCCAGGCTTACTGTCAGCCTTGGGCTGAGCTTGACATGCTCACTCCTGCAGTGGTTTGAGCTGGTGCAGGGAGCTCAAGACAGGGAGCAGTTCGTTTTTGGAGGGGAAGATCCATTTTCTGCAGGTTTATGTACCTCAAACAGCCCGCAGTGGGTCCAGGCGAGTACAGGAGCAATCAGGTGAGCAGAAGAGGTGTGAAAGGAAATCAGTTCTAAAGTCAGATTTTACCGTGGACTGGGAGTAGTTCCTCTGTATTTGGTGGTGGGAGCCAGACCCTTCCAAAAAGAAGGGTGGACTCAGACTGGGTGCAAGTCCCCTTCCTCACTGCCTACAGAGGAAGAATAAGGTGAAAACACTTCTTTAACATTTAGTGCCTAAAGTTAGATCATTCTAATTCAGGATAAACAAAATCTTGATTAAATTAAGAGAACGTATTTTCATGCGGTTTTTAGGATTTAACTTAAAGACGAATATGGCCATTTGTCTTGGGCTTTAAAGCAAAAAATAACATTTAAAATGTTCATCAAGTTTTCTTTGAGAGCTATTTAAACATCTGAATAAAAGGAAGATGTATTGTTATTTAGAGCTCCTTGGAAAATCTCCAAGCTTAAATTGCACTTCACTTTCATTTCAGCAAGAATGAATCTGAATGAAAGTGTCTCTGTCCTGTGGTGCTCTTTCATTCCCCATCTTAGTTCCTGTGAAAACAGTGCTCTGCTGGAGCCAAACTCAGCCAGGGCTGTGAATTTAGACATCTCTTTTGGCTCCTGGCTGATTTTCTCTTGTTTTTAGACTAAATTAAAAGCACATTTGAAAGTAGCAATGTCAATTTTCCTAATTATCTGAAACGTGGTGCCTTTAAATACCACACTACCTATTAAACAAATCTATTCAAGAACGTTCAGTAGATGATATGCAGGCAAATTGACTTTTTACAGTGAATCCAGTGGTTTTCCCTGAGATTTTCAGGCCAGATGATGTGTGTAATACTTAAATACCGTGTACAGTTCTCTGCTAACCTTCCCAGGAAAATGGTACCTGGAATAAAGAATGGCTGCAGGGATTCGGAAGAATGACTTATGAAAGGAAGCTGAAAGCTTCTTTGCACTGGCAAAGCAAAAGCTGAAAGGGCTTAGACTGCTCTCCCTGACAGCCATGAGGGTTGAACCTCAAGCTTCTCATGAAATTCAGTATGCACGTCTTTGCTTTGAGCTGCTGTGAGCCTACAGACCAGATTTGGTTTATGAAACTCTTAATTTTGCAGTTTGCTCATTACAGATTGAAAAAAAAAGGTCTCTAAGATGCATTTGCACTGCCAAATATTTCACAGAAATATTAGTATGTTCTTGAATTAAGAAATGTCTTCCGTATGCCTCACAAAGTTTAAACCTAAATATATAAACTGTCAAAGTATATAGATTAAACAGATATATTTTGATTTTCATTATGCAGTTGTTTTTCTAGGATTTTTTCCTAATTCTGCTTGCTTCAAAGCTAGTATTCTCATGCTTGATTTAGCATTCCTAAACTTTATCACTTTTAAAACTTGTTGATAAATGAGATGGATTTGCTGAAGTTTTCCATAAAAGATATTTTTTTAACCCATGTAACACCTAATGTTTTCATCATCTGTAAATGAAGCAAATTCATCTGTTTTAAAATTCTAAATGCAAGGCTACAAAGCTGTATATAAAAATTCTTTTATAAGCTATGAATGCATTGTTCAGTTCATCTACATGCAGAGCTGGTAGTGGTAGTGGTATTCAAGAAGCATATGCGTGGGCTAATTGGATTTTCCATTTTACATTACTTCTTTGTTGAGTATGTGCAGGCTTGAAAGATTCAGGGTAATAAAACCAGCATAATGCTACATGTATATGATTACCTCTGTCTTGTCAATGACTTAATCCCAGAGTTAATGTCATTTATTTGTCAGATGTGAGAATGAGTCATCATCTATCAAAACATTAAAGCGATTCTCACACTACAATATTGATTGGCAGAACTGAAAGTGTCCTTTAAGTTGTTTTTTGGAGTTTGGAAATTAATGCAACAAGATCTAGTTGTGGGTAGTATATGGCTTTTCTCCTGTGACATACTGTTGGAACAACAGGCTGGGAGATGGTAGCCAGGGAATGTCTTTAAGGTTGTTTTGTTTTGCTAAACCCCTCAGTGGGTGAACATTAACAATAGTTTGAACTTGGGAGGCTCTTGTGAGACCACTGATTGGCCTGTTTCTCACTCTTAATGACAAGTTGTTAAGATGCACACATCTTGGAGAAGAAAACCCACTAAATACAAAAAAGAAAACCTGGCTATGAGAATTAAGGAAGATTGGTACATTTAGGCACTTATTTTTACTGAAATTCAGTAACCAGGCCTTGGATATCAGAATTTAGTGGAAACCTTTGAAAATGCTTTCCTCCTTTTCACTACTCCCCATTTTGAAGGTAGTGGAAGGATAAGTGCTGGATACCAGAATAACAAAGAATCTTATCCAGTAGTGAAAAATAGATGGGAAAGTGTCAGTATGGGAATAGAGCCATTTACTCTGGGTAGAAATTACAATAGGGCAAAGAAGCTGGATGTACCTCTAGCATGGTCTGGAGTCTGGGAACAGGCTTGCAGAATTTTCTGCATTTTCTCTGTACCTTGCCTCCCTATTTTCTTTTCCTTGTTGAAGGGGAGTTGTTTACTAGTGGTATAATCATAGCTTTGTTTTATTGTGGTAAGGCTGTCAAGTAACCAACAGCAAAAGTCCAGAAAAATCCCCAAAAGGCCACCCTGAGCATTCGTGCAAGTAATCTACAGTGATAAATTTAGCACGGAACATTTGGTGGTATAAACTGCAGATTGAGAACAATGGATTCCTCCAGCTCTGATAGTAGGGACTAGCTGCCCCCCATCCACTCATTATCTATGGAAATGAGGGCTGGGACTTGCTAGCAGGATTAATTTCTTGGCAACTGCTGAAAATTATAGTGATTTTGAGAAAGTAGCAATCAAAGAAGATGTCTGTACATGTTTGTTTGCCAAAAATAGCACAGCTAACACTTGGCCGTGTTTTAGTCTTGAGCAAAATGTATCCTCCCATTTCAGAACTGCTTGAACACTGAACAAGCAACATGAGCACTGTGGCGTCCTGAGGTAGTAAAAGCATTCAGGAGACATCTGAAGATGTCAAAGCATCTGTTGTTTTCCCCACTGATTTTGTCTCTTGCGTTAGACAGGGCCGTGGCAGGGAGGTGGGCTTCTCTCCCTGCAGCTGGGAGAGCCTCCCAGTGCTCCCTGGAGATGTGTAAGGGGAGCAGAGCCAAGGGGAGGTCAGCAGTAAAAATACTGATTTGCTTCCCAGGACAGGTTTTCTATGACAGATGATGAAGTGGGCCCATATTCTGTTCTTACATGTGCTAGAATTTTGTTGACGTTATGGACAGTGATGGTATTGATGGTCTCATTGATTCTAAATTCCACTCTATCAGTTTAAGCAAAGGCTTACTCATCCCTCTCACTGTCTAGAACATGCAATTTCTCCAGAAGATATCCAGCTTTACTAATTCAGGAAAAGGGAATTACTGGAAACAGTGAGAGTTGTTCAGGTCTTTATGAGCCTGCTCCTCTGTGGAGGCTGCAGACTACAGGTCGCTCCTCTCAGCTGGCATTTTCCAGGTTTTTCCCCTGCATGTGTATCATTGCACAATTAGTCTAACTGCTTTTAGGAAAGATTTGTGCAAAGCATACTCAGTCCTTTGTCTTATAGATAGTTGTTATTACAAACTGAAATAGCCTCAGGTACTTAGTAAAAGTATATTTTAAAAAACAATGACACTTGTGAAAGACACAACTGCAAATATTCATAGCTCCCTTAGCTATGGTCTTGAAAAAATTTCAACAATATATCTTTATATTACAGTGTACATCCTTTGAGTCAGACATCTCCATCACATGCAGACCACAGTATATTAGACAGCACACTGAATTCTGCATTAATGACTTCAAAATAGTCCTCACAACTCATGATATTGCTTGAGCTGTGGGAACTGTTTTCTGTGAGGCTTACTGCCAAATCTTTCACTTTTGTTATTCTGGTATGAAACTGTGGCAATTTAGCACAAGCCTGTACTAAAAGCTCACATTTTATATACTCACAAAGTGCAAAAAATCAATGCATGAGCAGGCAGAGAAATACTAAAATGCCTGTAATCTGAAAGCGGGGCTACCTGCAATCCTGTTTCATCAGTCTGGCTAAGTACCCAAAGTCAGGAAGCTTATCTGATCCATCCAGACTTCTTGATGATGAAAATCTCACAAAAACAAAGGATTTCTGAGACTTTGTCATCTCAGTCATTCAAAAAATACGAGACACGCTCATACGTCTTTCATATTTCATCTTTTGCTGTCTGCAGACAAATCAGAAAATGAGAACACTGAACAATTCCTAAAAAAAAAAAGTAACCTTAAAAATCCTTAACATTTTTGGCTCGTGTCTAATGACAAAAATGAGGTAATTCTGTTCTTGCTTTTGCCACAGCTGATTGATCCCTGCTGGGAGTGCATGTTCACACTTGCTTGCTTGATTAAGTATGACACGAAAAGGATTCAGGGACCAAATTCCAGCCAGGTGTAAATAGGTGTAATTCTACTCAGATTGAGGGAATTTTTCACCCCAGAGATTTTTAGAGCTTTTCACAGTTAAAAATTAAGTGACCTTTCTGCTTTCCACTTTACAAATGTTTTGTAATGAAAACAGAATTGGTATGAAACTTCATTATTACAGCAAAGCATTTCATACAGTGACAACCCAGCTCCTTTCAGAATAAATGCAAACCATGGCCCAAGTCAAATGGCAAAAATGCCTATTCCTGAAGGGGCTTCAGCCCTGAAATGCTCAGCTGGTAAGGTGCTTCCTGATCTGCCCACCTGCCAGTAGGTCCTTCGCTGGTCAATACAAGTGTTTTAGCAGTTTTTACCAAGAGATATTCAGTATTTACATTCCAACTTCATATATCTACTGCAGCGTTTAAAGAAACATTTTTCAAAATACGCGCACAAGTGAATCAACAAATCTAACAATGACCACACCCAAAATGTGCTCCACTTGTGGAGCAATTGCTGGTTCTGACCCTGGCGTAGGGATATCTTTGAAGTGTCTGCTCTCTCACAAAACAGGTCCTGGACTGCAGCAGCAGAGAGAAGCATCAGCACCTGGTAGGCTCCTCTGTTCTCCCCCTATCTCCCATCCTGAGAACAAGCCCTGCTGACTAACTTCTTGTTCCTTTCCATCAGCATCTCAGACTACGGAAGGTTACTAAAAGTGATCCACAATTCAGTTAACACATTGTTAGCTGGAACAGTCTTTTCAATCTGAAACTCAGCTTCAAACAGAGAAAAAAGTTCCCAAATTTAATTTTCTCTTTATTGACATTCATGTGTCCCTACATGGTTTTAATGGTAGTAGCTTAAAGTTATTAACAGCTTAATGATATTAAAGTGAAAGAATAGCTTGGAAAACAACGCAAAGACAGTCAGTCTTGTTACTATTTTTGCTTTTCAGAGAAAGGTTCAAGCCAGATCCCAAAGATAAAGTGCCAGAACATTTACAAAAAATGACTCATCACACTGTGTCCTAAAATAAAGCAGCGTGCACTTAATGCCTCCTGACAGAAGCGTGTCCTGCAAATTTCCCAGGCTAGATTTATACATGTACCTTTAAGCCAAAGAAGCACTTGAGCTTCTATTTGCTGATCAAAACCAGGGCAGAGCTGTGTTTTCAGTTCAGCCACCTCTAATCAGTGGAAGTTTAAAGGGCTTTAGAAAGACTGAACAGAGCACATGTGGCTGAGACGAAGCAGTTGTCAGCTGCAGGGAGGAGCAGCGCCGGCAGCCAGAGTCAGTCTGCTCGCACAGACACGGCCGCGGGCAGAGGCCGCTCCGTGCCCTGAGAGGTGTGGGGTCACTGGGGCAGAGCCAGGCATCCCGGTCCTTCTGGCTGAGGAACCTGCTGGGAGAACCTGTGCCGCGGCCGTGGGTGATGCTGCAGATGGCAGAGCTTCCCTCCCATGGCACGGCTGGGAGCCCTCTGCATCCATCCTGCCACACACGGCTGGGTTACACATCTCCTGTTCGTGTCAGCCACGAGAGGGACTCTAAACGATGCTGCAGCTACTAACAAAGAAAGCATAGATGATTATTTCCTGTGCCTAATTACATACAAATCTACTGTTACCAGGATCAGATTGCAGGCACAGAAACTCCACTGGTCAGCCTTTCCAGAGCCTGTGTTGCTGTCCAGCTTTAAATCTGTATCCTTCCTGCTCATGCATATGCATTTTGATCTTCTGTAGTATTTTTACCACTGGACCCCCACCACTCTGAGTGCAGTGAATGTAATTAGAGGTTCAGGGCTTTGTTCTGCCCTTGTGGCTGACAATGTCTTCAGACCCCGCTCAGGAGGTCAAAGTAAGAATTCTTCTATGGGCTCCTCTATGACGCCGATCGAGTGGCAAATAAAATTTCAGACCAAATGATTAAAGTTTGGCAGAATAAAATGGTATTTGAAAATGCGCTGTTAAAATGTGAAACACCAGCACATAGAAGGCACCACCATTCCCATCTGGGTTAAAATTCTGCCTTTGAAATCCATTTAAAGTGACCTCAGCTCTAGCCCATTCCAGTTTTGCCCGTTCAGGATAGGCCAGCAGGGATAACAGAACAGCAGCAGTGTTAAAGAGTGCAAAGGACCAGTGTCTAAGGATAACTCTGAGTCAAACTGGCAACTCGCATACACATGAAGACATCTACCAGCTAATTCCTAGAGCACTTGATGAGGTTAAAATGCATGTTTCCAAATAAGTTGTGGCTGGGAAAGTGGCTGTACAACAGAAGCAGTTGTTACACCTTTAAGCAGATACAGGCAGATGCATCCTGTGCTGTGAGTGCTTGTGCAGTGCCACCAAAATACAAAATTATTTACTCTGACTGTGGTGTGATTGAAGATGTTCTAAACATTGTCAGTAGTATGTACAGACATGCAAAATGCCAACCATGAAGAAAAAATGCCTGTTTCGTGCAATGGCACATAAACACATGGGGAGTTTTGTGCCTGTCAGTGCCTATACAGATGAGGAGGTCGATCCCTCCAGCCCAGGCAGGCTGCAGTTTAAAACTCAGCCTTCCAAAGTCTTGCTGTTAACAGTGCAGCTAGGACAGAGCACTTGGTTCTCCTGCCTTTTTGTCTGTGGTAATTCACCTCCAGAGCAATATTATAGATCAGTCGCTCTGAATCAATAATATTTGCATGCATTTATGTGTAGTTCATGCTAAGGAGAGTAAGCCAGAGATAATTAAGCTAAAACATCATTTGTACGCTTGGCAGCTCCCTGTTAACTTTGAACAGTCCAGTACATAAAAGCACAAGGATCAAAAGATCTAGAACTGAAATAGTGAGGACAGCTGATTTTTAAACGGAAAGACTGTAAAAGTCAAGTGCCTCATGAAAGCATCTGGGTTTCTACAAAGCTAAATGACACATCTTGCTAATACCCAAAGGCAGGCAATAAATTATCCACAATCAGATGATAGTTCTCAGATTTCTTTAACAATATCTCAACACCTCCCATGTATTTAAAAGTAAAAATGATTCTTTTTCAGAACTGTAGGAAGAACAGCTGGATGGATATCTATTACTTGGTTGATCACAAGCGAGAGCAAAGATTGGCCTCTATGCTAATCGGGATTTCCTAGTCTGGAACGAGATTTATTTTATTTAAGGTGCTCACATCAGGATACCAGATACCTACACCAAGCTGCAGTTAGATCTTGTTTCCCGGTATAATAAGTGGCAGAATCAACAGTGCTTTGAACATGGGCATCTCATTAATGAAGTAAAATGCATATACAATTATATAGGTCCTAGGAAGGGGATGTACATTCATTGTGCTGGCATTTATACATGGTACACTTACCTGTAAAGAGCCTCTCCTTATCACTTCCAGATATTTAGAACCTATTTCTATGTAAACTATTTAACCCTTCTGAACCTAATTTAAATTTGTTGCCACTCTGTAGAGAACTCGCAGCTTTATCTCTGTATTTCAGACCTGTCTCATTCTGCTCAAAATAAAATTGGTCTGTCTTCCAAGCCTTGTTGTTGTCTGACCATCAGCTTGAACTGAACAGGATTAATACAGAGCTTTTAATCTTTCTTTCCAAGCTACCTCCCTGTCATGTCCTTCAGCACTGCAATCCCACTTGCTACTTAGGCCAGTAACTGGAGCATCATTCTTGTCCTGTAATGTTTTCTGGTTCCTCACAGTCACAGTATACCTGAATTCTGCAAGCTTGGTTTGGATCTTTTTAAAAAATCCTAGATACAGCCTCTCCAATCCTGCCAGACATCTGAAATGCTCATCCAGAAACCGTTCATCTCCCATCTTGATTACTGCAACATCCTTTTCACTGGCATTGCAAATGCATTTTGCTCTGTCCACATCCATTTACAACATTGCTGCCAGGACTATTTTACTAGCTTGTTGTTTTAACCATATCCTTGCAGGTCAAAGGCAGACAGTGGAGTTTAATTTGGGCAACACAGAATTCCCATATATCTCATCTACACCAAATAAAGGAAGGTACCTATTTTATTTGGCTCTACTTGACCTAGGACAGTTTGGATTCTCTTCCTGCACCTCTTTCTGCCCACCTGCAGGCGGGCTTGTGGTGGTTGAGCCCTTGTACTCCTTAAAGGAGCAACCAATGTGCTTTTCTATGTTCTTATACACGAGCCACACTCTCAGAGGGATTTCACAGAGCTGCTTCCTCGTTCTGCTTGGATACCTAAATCGCCATTGTCTGAACAAAAATAGATGTTGTTCATGTGTGGTGCTGCCACTGATCAAACTGACAAATGTTAGTTCTGAGCTTCTCTGTCTGCCTGAGAGCACCTTGGCTCTTCCCTGAAAGGCAGATTGCGTGCTCCCTGGGGCAAGGGCTGTGGCTGAGACATGATTAATGGCACAGAGCACCCACTTGTGTCTACTGACTGCAACCAAAAATATACGACGTGCTTGTATCTATGTTCCTATTTGGTGTTCTGTGACCTTCACCAGTGTTTTTAGAATAACACTTCAGCAGTTACACACAGGAAATATTGATAACTTCCAATATATATGCTTAGAGGAATATGCTTACAACTCATGGGTTCAGTAGCCATGAATAATAAGGTGTGTGTATGGACAGGTGGAGAAAATATTTGGAAAGAGAAGAAAACCTATTTCTATTAGTATGAATAAGAGTTCTCAAAACACCTTTATGATTTTCAGTATCAAATTCTGTGATAGCAATTATTATGAATCTCAAGAAAACATTTTTTCATTATGAAGAAGAGAGACAGAAAACTTAGATCTCTTGCCAGCATTCACTACAATCTTCAACTAATCGGATCTGGGGAAAAATCCAAAATTAATACTGTCAAACTGAGCAACAGATGTTGAAAGAGAATCAGGCACTGCAAGAAAATTGATGTGCCAATGAAAATTAGACAGACAGGAAATTCTCACTAAATAAAACTCAGCAGGTTACAGGGACTCAAAAAAAAGTGTTATTTTAGATCATCTAGCCAGTTCATCTTTGTGTAACCATATTAATAGTGTTTTTCTCTTTTTTTCACTGTTATACGCATATTTGTGTAGTAAAAAGAAATGTGTATGACATTTTAACTTCTGCAAAACATCTTTTCTCTGTTCACTCAAGACAGATTGGCTTCATCTTACTTGCAAGACTTTCTGCGTTGTGTTCCAACTTGTCAGCCCTCCCTTCTCCTCAGCAGCCATTGTTTGCCTTTGTATCTGGGCGCAGACAAAGAGGCTTCGGTTGATTGTTTGCAAGAATATGAAATAAATTTACATTCATCAGAGTAATGGGTTTCCATTTCCAGGGGCTAAGCCAAGGAACAGCGGAATTTAGAAGCAGGCTTGTCTGCAGGGTGGCTACAGCAGCAGTCTGTAAGTGGTTATGCACAGCACAGGCACTTTTAGGGTGTAGACTTTGTTATCCCTACACTGC
Organism: Daphoenositta chrysoptera; assembly: GCA_013397915.1. Lineage (NCBI taxonomy): Eukaryota > Metazoa > Chordata > Aves > Passeriformes > Daphoenositta > Daphoenositta chrysoptera. The sequence goes on from VZRO01002119.1 coordinate 1,701,601, forward strand.
TCAGACAAGAGCCCAAATATTGGAAGGCTGTCTGCAGATTTGGAGATTCTTTTGCCAGCTACAGCTGCCAGGCCTCTCATTTAAGTTGGTGAAACAGATGTGATTAGGTCAAACATTTTTGAGCCAAAAGCTTGACAAACATAATAATTTGAAAAGCAAAAAAAGACTAATCTTCTGTGTCTTCTAACTCATCTCGTGTTTTCTCTCAGATAGCAGCTGCTGCTTTAAGTTGCACACAGCATTATTATTTTTGTTTCCCTGGTTTGACTCATTTCTTTTGGAAAGAGATCTCTTAGCTTTTTTTTTGGCAAGCAGAATTCTGGCCTGACTGTGGATTTTTCTCCCACTCTCACTCACTCACACATGCTTTCCTTCCTTTGCTGCTCTTCCAGCTCTTTAGCTGTTCCTCCCTCTGCTGTACTTGAAACAAGCACGGGGGGTTCATGCCTTAGCATTAGGAGGTACCCACAGACTGACTGTGTCCTGGTACCTACGTGCTGCCTCTACTAACACTTGAACAAATGAAACCATATTAAGAGATTATTTTGTTTTCAGGGATGTGAAAACTAACTAAAAAAAAAAAATCACCATTTTGGGGGAGATGTGTGTGTGCATGTGTGTGTTAGAACTGGAAAACTGGAACTGTGGTGAACTGGAACAGTCCCTGGCTTTGGACTGGAGAAATGCTTTTGCAGTGTGTAAGCCGAGCCCCTTAGCAGATGGCAGCTCTTCAGCTGGCACGGATAGGAGAGGTAAGCAGCATTGTGCAGGCTGTGGAGTGTCTGAGCTTTCCTGTCCATCTCCTGGTTTTTTGGGATCTCTGTGAATGCCTGCTGTGGTGGTGCAGACTGTGGCATGCCTTGCCAGAGATGGAGACGGGGATCCACACAGAACTGGGAATGGTTTTCCCGTGGAGGCAGAGCAGGGGGAGATTTCCATCGGGGAGGCAGGAGTAGGGACTGTGCCTCTGCACCAGTAACTGCCAGCCAGGGCAGGGGCACGGGGAGCTTGGCCTGGATACCCTGTCTGAAGTCCTTTACATGTCTGTTGTGCCAATAGCATCCTACTGTCTCTGTTATCTGGTAATTATCTGCAAGTTTCCCTTCAATGCCACAAATCAGAGCCCTGGAGATTCAGCTACATGCCATTCTCTTCCTCCCAGGTCCATCACTTTATTCCATGGAATTTAGAACAACACTTAGACCAAATTTAAATGAAGAGAAAGTAAAAATCACTAAAGAGAAGTTAATCCCTGGGTTTAGAGTCAAAGGATCTCTCAGGAGTAAGGAACAAGTAAGAACCAAGTCCACTGGGGTTCCAGGAAATGTTCACCAGAGGTTTTCTCAGTTCTTGAGCATCACTCTGACCCTGGGTTGCAGCAAAAGCAAACATAGCAGGTTTTATTAAAAAGGTGATACAACTCAATGGGTCTCATAAAAATAAAGCAAACAAAGCAAATACCCTAGGAATTGTATTTTGATTTTTATAAAGGGGAGTCCCTTTAAGTTCTACTAATGCTTAAGTGTTGTGAAATGTTAGGCTCAGATCTGAGTTTTCCATTTGGATGAGCCTAGAAAAGCAAGCTAAAAGGATGGCTGTAAAAACAAAGAACTCTGGAGCAGCTGTAGGTACCCAGAGAGTAACACAGACCAAAGTGGCTCATCCTGAAGACTCTTTGCTAGACAATTGGACTCTGAAGATGCTGTCAGGCTTGGAGAGTGGCAGGTTGAGTGGACGTTATCAATATTTCTTCTCTTCTTCATTACAGGGTGTTTTCTTGAATTGATTACAACCTGGTGGAGCTGCTGGGTAAGTTAATGAATTTCCTGGGGCAGAGGGAGGCACAGTTTTTATTTATCCAACTTCAGATATCAAAACAGATCTGATTTTCCTAGTCTGAGATTCAGGCCACTGAATGCAGAACAGAGCTGACTGGAAACACATATATTTTGCTTCAAGTGTTGCTTTGTGTTAAGGATGTACTTAACTCTCTTCCCAAACTGGTGCTTCTCAGGTTTTATTAGCACTCTTAGCACCCTAAATAAGATTGGAGTAAAGAAACCAAGAAAAATTTCTTTGACGAATATGTCAGCTAAATGTCTTTCTTTTTCCCTGAAGAAGGTTGTAATGTGGTTTTTTATCCAATCTGCAGAGGAACTGAAGTGATACATGAGCACTTAGCAATAAACATTTTTAATGGAGACCCCTATCCCCAGCTTAATTTCTGCCCTCAGTCATATTCCATTAATCAGTACTAGTGACGTTCCTAGTGGTTCCACTGCACCCTGTGAACAATTCTGGTGCTTGGAATTAAAGAAATGTGCCTTGGGTGTATTTTGATACCGAGATTTAATAACAGGGGATCCAATATTGATTTTAATGGGAAATGGTTTGTGTATGTGTGTGCACATCTGTGTTTTCCTGTGCTCCAGTTTCCCGTGCATGGAACAGCCGTGCTCCAGTCCAGCACTTCTGGGTGTTACAGGACTGAAAGGTTCTCAGAAATGGTACAAACCATGGCAATAGTGATTAGAGGAAAGTGATTAACTGCCTAATATGATCTTGCTTCCCGGCAAAAGATGAACAAGTTCCCCATATGTCACATTCAGTGTTACTCACACACCAGCAATTTCCACCAAGCACTCTTGGCAGTGTATTGGCAGAATATTCACAACATTTAGTCTGCAACACTATCTGTCAAGTGATAGTGGCACTCTTTGTTTGGTTGAGTTCAGGTCTTAAATCTGGGCTTCTGAGGCCGATATTTGTAGTTACTTGCAATTCCTTTTTGGAGTCAAATGCACCCATGGGCAAATGGGGAAGAGGAACCTTAAACGTGCAAATAAATCTGTGGGCTTAGAATGGGCTTTCTGCTGGTAATATTTACAATTACTCAAAATTGTATAGTTACAATTCATTTTCAGTGAATTGTACTATTTCACCAGCAGCCAGAAAGAGACAGATCTGCTATTCTAAGCCATTTCAAGCCATTTTTAGAGGGTTTACATGAGCCATTAGGACTGCTGGGCAGTTCAGTCCTGGGAAACAGCCTTTGCATGGTGTCTTGCTTGCACCTAAACACAACAATGGGCTGTACATGGGTCCGAAGTTTTACCTGAGCTTCACCAAAACAGAAAAGTAATTTCAAAAAATTTCTTGAAGCTATTTCAGCAGTGAACTTAAGCATGTATTTTAAGAGTTTTTCTCAGACCATGCTAAATGCTACCACAAGGCACAGCACAGAAATGTTTATGAGTTCATGTACTTAGTGACTGCCGAGGTTCAAGAGAAAATATGCTTTTGACATTCACAGAAAATTCAGCCTCGATATTTCACAGCTGCAGTATTTAAGGAAAGGTTAGGGGTTCTGGAAGGGGTTTAGGGGAAGCCAAATTAAGGAGGAAAATTAAAATGGTTGGTCAACTTTACTTTTTAATGGTTCGTAAGTTTCCATACAATAAGCACACCTATTTTTTTTTTTTTAATTGAGAGCAGATTGTTAATTGACATATGGGATCTGAAGGTTCCCATATGTGTTCTTAAAGCAACTTTCCATTAAACAATGTGCTTTTATTGGGACACTTCCACACAGTGCTCCAAAGTCCTGCTCATCTATACATACCAGGGCAACACACCCTTGAGTGGGTCAGGAATACCACTGCCTTTCTTTTCCCACATGGTGGCATGAAAGCAGACAAGGAACACTGTACTGAAGCTGATGATCTTTCACAGGAGTGTGGCCTTAGACCCTCTGCTTTCTGTGTAGGTTAATAGAAACCTCTTCCTGCAGCTAACAGCCTTTTATGTAAGGGCATTTTTTGTTATTAGTAACAAAACCAGACATTCAACAGCTATATCTATATAAATTACTTCATACTGCTCCTATAAAAAGTACTTAAATTAAAATATAGCATGAATAACTGTTTGCTTTAATAGCAATACCTTACATTTATTAAACATGTTTCCAGTTACCAAACTTTCCTGTCACTTTTCTGAGACATAAGCTTTCAGCAAAAAGGACTATAGCCATAATTTATGTACCCCTATCATACAAATAAAGTGTTTGTATTCAATTTAAAAACTATTTAAAAAATGATTGCACAATGAGGGTGCATAAATCATTGGAATTTGCAGTATCACAGTACACATACATAAGATTTGTAAATGGGCTATACTCAATATTAATAAAATTAAAGAAAGTATTATTAAATCACAGAATCTCTACTACTATGGCTATAAAGTGCTTAGGCAATATTTACAGATGCACTTTTGTATATAGACTGAGAGGATTAAATTAATCCATAGATTTTTGGGTAGCACATAGCACAGACTGACTTCCATGGAATCAAGTTTTGCCATTTTGCATGACACCTTTGGAGTGAGTCATGAGCCTCCTGGGGCTCCTGGGTAACACTTGTTCTGTACTTGCTGCCGTTTTATCGTGGCAGCAGCAGGAGCTGCCACTGAGTGGGATTTGAGCAGCCTTGTCCATGGTGGAGGAACCAGGGGCTGCCACCCAGCCAGGACACAGCCAGGACACAGCCGGGACACAGCCAAGGACACAGCCAGGACACAGCCAGGACACGGCCAGCCTGTTCCTTGTGGCATCCCAGGCACTCTGGGGGCTGCTCACCCAGACACAGCAAGGATTTTACTGTAAGCTGTAAAAGTAAAGTAACTAAACTCCTCTCCACAACTCCTGTGAGCTGCACAAGGTCTAATGTGTCATTCTGGCAAGTGAATTTAGACATAGAGAAACATCTTCCAAAACACAGACAATTAAGCACTACAGCTGGGTACCTGGGGATGCTGCAGGCAGTGAACCAACAGAGGCTTTCAAGATCATGATGGACAAATGGCTCTCAGGCACGGCAGAAGAAGGCGTGGTCTTTAGATCTGGCCCAGGGACAAGATTCGATCGCTCTCAGAGGCTTTTGTTGGTTCTGTTCTATGAGTTCTGGCCCAAGAAAGACAAGCACTCAGCCTGCACTGAGAGTCCTCCACTTCCCTTTCTTCTTCTTCTTCGTTCCCAGCTCTGCTAAATCAACCTCCGTCTAGTTGGACAGATGTGTATTTACATGCATGCAAAAGGGGCACAAAAGGATTTGGGCCCTCGTGTTGAAAACACATCTCACAAAAGTTAAGAGGAGAGCAGTGTACTAATCGTCAGGAGACAAAGCAAATCAGTGCTGCTGAGCTTGAAACTCGAGTCGGCAGAGCAGATCCGGAGAACAGTGGCAGGTCTGCTGCCAGCAGTAAGTCAGGCCCCAGGTCACCTTTCCTGCCCCGGAGGCAGTGAGAGGTGACCCCGGAGCGCCCGGAGAGCGAGCATCTGCTGTCCCGGCCGCCGCCAGCCCTGCCGGCTCCTTCCCGCGCCCGGCGGAGCGTCCCTGGCGCCGCTGCCCNGCGCCGGCCTGGGGGCAGCGCTGCCGCCCGACGGCGCTCCGGGCCCTCGGCCGGCCGTGGAAAGAGCGGGGAAAAGCTGCGAGAAGAATCCTCAGGAGGTGGAATGGCCCTGGCAGGTGACACAGGCTCTGTGACAGACCCGGACAGCCCGCAGATCTCCGCTTTACCCGCCCGTGATGTGGAGTTTGGGCACTGCCTCCCGGCTCCGGCTCTGAGGGACGGGCTTTGCCGGGCGTGAAGGCCACACTTTGCCCGGGGGGAAGGACAGATTTTGGCTGGTGTGAAGGACGGACTTTGCCCACTGTGAAGGACTGGCTTTGCCCAGTTTGAAGGATGAGCTTTGCCCAGTTTGAAGGACGGGTTTTGCTCAGTTTGAGGACAGGCTTTGCCCGGTTTGAAGGACGGGCTTTGCCCGGGGAGAAGGCCACACTTTGCCCACTGTGAAGGCCAGATTTTGCCCACTGTGAAGAACGGACTTTGCCCAGTGTGAAGGACGGGTTTTGCTCAGTTTGAGGACAGGCTTTGCCCGGTTTGAAGGACAGGCTTTGCCTGGTTTGAAGGACGGGCTCTGCCCAGTTTGAGGACAGTCTTTGCCTGGGGAGAAGGCCACACTTTGCCCACTGTGAAGGCCAGATTTTGCCCAGTGTGAAGGACGGACTTTGCCCAGTTTGAAGGATGAGCTTTGCCCAGTTTGAAGGACGGGCTCTGCCCAGTTTGAGGACAGGCTTTGCCCACCGCTCTGCACTGGAGGCGGGCAAGGCACTGCCCGCAGCCCCAGGTGGCTCCTGGCACAGCCTTTTGGAAGGCTCTTCCCGCTCTTTTGGAAGGCTCTCAGAGGCCCTTGGCTCCACCAGGGTAAGGTGGTGACCCCACGGTGTCAGGAAGGTGGTGACCCTCCTGATCAGGGGGGAAGGGGTGCATTAAACCCGCCTGCCACAGCAGTGAGTCACTGCGAAGGAACATTTGGGCCAAGGACACAGTGTTAAAGCCCTTCATTTTGGGGGTGGAGTTTTGATGAAACAAGAACCTCCCAAACCTTCAGCAAAACAATTCTTTGCTGCTGCTGGTCATCATTTTGCTTGCCATCGTTGACAAAATACTTTGGAATAGGATGTGTTTACAGCCTTTCTACCTACACACTGAGCATCCTCAGCATTTCATAAGCTCCAAACACGTCTAAATATTTAGGTGCTTTTGCAAAGTACTTGACTTCTAGAAATGAGCTTCTGCTGCTATTGGCAGTGTCTACTGAAGCAGAACAGGAAAACCCAGAGTCTGCAAAGGTAAATTTCAAGTTATTAATCTACTGGTTATGTTTCTCAGAATGAAGAGGAAGGGTGAATTACAATTATTTCATTTTTTTTGCATCTGTACCCTTGGCAATTGCTGACCCATCTCTCCCATTGAATCCAGGATGGCATCTTTCATGCAAATTAAATTACCGTAATTCTTAGAGTGGTGCTGTTATCTAGAATCTATTCTTTGTGTTACATACCTTTTGATTTTCCTAGAAAGTCCTTCTGGTATTTAGTGTGAACTATTTTTACTTGCTGTAATCTGCAATGATGACTGCCTTGTACCTACTCTATATGTGGGTTTTGTCTTCCTTCACTTATTTCTTGATGCCAGGGGAACTAGCATGTGCTGTGTTTGTTAATAATTTTTTTATAAATCTCTTTTTAATCCTACACCATGCAATTCCTATGACTGTCATGCCTCCCATGTGGGCTTCGTGGTAACAAAATTCAAGTAATCATTTTTCTTGATGAATAGTAAATTCACAGATAGTGGAATATTGAGGAGATCAAACTCTTACCAGTTTTGGATTGAATTCAGAGAACAGCTTAAGCCAGAAACTGATTAGCATATGGAAAAGCTGAAATGTTTTAAAATTTGAAGTATCCGGGCATTTAAAAGTTGTGTTTTAGTTGAAAAATGAGTGCAACTCAAAGTTTAAACAAAGCCTTTAATGACTGCAAAATATTAGGGTTAATGGAACACTTCATAAGGACTGTAAACAATTCTTCCACCCACCTCCATCATCAAAATAAGGGATCAGCTGGACTGGACACCATTCCGTGGGGGGAATCTGCCACACATCCCAGCAAACCAGAAAAGAAGAAAAAATCGGCAGTGCTCGTCATCGCTGTTTGCCGGGGGTGTGGCTGGGGCGGGGCTCGCCCCTCACCCCTCAGTGTCTGGGTAAGTCTATTAACATTGAGTTCCAAAAGGTACCGCGCTTCTTGTCAGGGGTTTTGGATGTTTGAAAACATCTACACTGGAGCAAAATCAGGATAAAATGAAACTAAGACTGTTAAATCGGTTGGTGTTTTAGTCTTTCTCTCCAGGTAAGGATCCTTAGTGGTGTAATGTGGCTGCAACTCATTAGAGCCCAGCTACACAACTATTATGTTAAAGTATATTGAAGTCAGTGGAGTGATGCTGCTATGCTCTGGCAGAGGATCTGCTCTGCTTTTTGCCATCATTTGCTCTGCTGAGCTGAGAAAATATGGCAATTTCTTGGATTGCCAGTAAGAAGGTCACTTTTACTCCTCAGTTCCTCCTCATCCACTCTAATTCAATCATTCAGTTCCAACTTTCAAACTTTTTCTCTTTAGATTTGACTCTATGACCAGTGAAGGGGAAAAAAAGGTCACCAGTACATGTAAAACATACATGTGCCCATGGCAAACCGAGGAGCTTCAGGTTCTGCTGCCAGTAGCAAACAAGGAATGCTGCTGCCTTTGGCTGCCTGGCTCAGACACCTGTGCTCCATGTGCAGCCCAATAAAGAGCTGCCTTCGGATCTGACACCGCTTGCAGACAAGACCAAACCTCGTGTCTCTACATGGAGAGCCACACTGTCTCTCCAGGGCTCCTTGTGTGAGATTCAGTTGCCTAAATACAGGTTTGCAGCAGTGTTTTCTGAGCCCGGGTGGAGGTGCTTGGCCTCCAGCTTCGTCCCAGGAATGTGTGGATTTCCCCTGGGTCTTGTGCCATATCTGCTAGCCACATCCAGATGTTTTGAATACCCTAGGACATTTAAATAACTCTATTGGTTGGAGGGGTTTTTTGTCCTTGAATATTAGATCTTATGGTTCTGCAGGTTTTGGTCAATCATTTGGGCCCCTGGCTCAGAGCCCATGTGCTCTGCAGCCATCTCACTGCGTTCTGTGCAGGGACAGCGTCTGCACAGAGCTGCAGGACGCTCGGCAATCTCCATCTGCCCAGCACAGAGGAGGAACAGGCAAGTTAATCCCTTTGCCCCACTCCTTATTGAGCAATTAGCCCACTAAATAAGATCTTGTTTACTGATACCCGCAGAGGCTGCGATTTACTGGGTCTTGTAATAAATTTACATTCATCAGGAGGTAGCCAGAGGCAAGTCTGGAGTTTTAGCAGTGGCTAATTTGTAGCTTCACTCTTGGGATGGGAACAGAATTTTAAAAGTTCCCAGTAATGAAGCAATTTGTTTAAATCCTTAGTCCCAAAAAAAAAAATGAATGCTTGCTTTAAAAAACTGTATGAAAGGAAAATTCCTCACTCTAGGGCCCATCCTTGATGTGATTGGAATCATTAACAGCATGGCTACAATTTATCCAGAGAACCATGTGTGGGCTGGGCCTTTGCACGGGGCAGAGAGAGGCAGCTGGAGTGCCCCAAGGGTGGTAACAATGCTGGTTTCGGTGCTGTGGCTCCTTTTCAGTAAGAATTTTGCCTGTTGCTGTGAAATGTTCTATGTTCAGGGCCGAGTTGATTCCTTCTCACATGGTATTCCTATAAAGATCTGGTATACCAGGTAGAAACTAATGAATGAGTTATAACTATCTTTGTACTTTTTAGAGGTCATAAATAGCAATATTTTGTCATTGTGGTTTTAAAGTTTCATCTTGTAAAGCATTGTTCTCCAGAATTATCTTGCATATCTTCTAAGAAATGCTGGCTATGTCTGCTGTGTTTTAATCCTGTGCACTTTCCGTAGAGAACCTCAAATTGATCTGTTGACTAGAAAGTGGATTTAGTGTCCGATTTGAAGCAGCTGCTCATTCAACTCTGGGACAAGAACAGTAACGACTAAAGGTTGTTATCAGTTGATTGTTACTGAGAGGTTTAAGTGAGATGAGGTTTTGGAGGATCAGTCGATTTTCCTGTGGACTGCTTTCCATGTAGCACTTGGCACCCTTGCTGGCCCTGAGTGGTGTTCAATGTACCAGGGAAAATCCCCCTCTGGGTCAGGAGTGAGGAATATTGGCAGATGGGGGTGGAGAGGGGAGCTGCATTATTGTTGCTTGTATTTTATATGTTGCGGTTTTTATGCCTAAAGTCCTTTAGCAAAAACCTCAAAGCATCACTCACAAAGACTACATTAACATAAGGTATTTACAAACCAAGGGAGCTCTCCTTCCAGAGTTGTTTTAGAAGTGTTATCAATGGTGATATGTAAATAAGGAAGGAACCAGAAGAACGAAAAGCCCAGCTGATTTCAGTTTAATTAGAAGTATTACTAAAAAATGGGGATGGAGCATAGTTATTGAGAGGAAAAGGACAAAATGGGTAAAAAAATAATGGTAGTTGTAAGCAGCTGCAGCAATACAGGCTAAAGAAAATTGCTTTTTTTTTTCTTTTTTGTTTGGCTGGTTTATTGGTTTTATAATGAATTACACAGAAATACAAGAGAGAAAACAACAGCAAAGACCTGCAGTGAAATACTGTGGAGATTTATAATGCTGTGGAAATGCACAAGTGCTCAAATACATTGTCCCATTTTGATTGGAGGTTCATGGCTATAACCTGGCTTATCTCCTTGCATCTCACACCAATGAATTTAAGCCTGCAGAGTATAAAAATGACTGTGCATTTTGCTCAAGCACGTTGGCAATCCATCTTGTAAAATTAAAAAAAAAAGAAAAAAAAAAAAAAAAAGAAAAAACCCCTCTCAGCTATGGGAATACTCAACAGTCTCGTTAATTTTCAGAAGTCTCCAGTGGGACATCATTTTCTTTTATCTTCTCACAAATGGCCTATAGAATCATATGCATCTTGTGCTGGTTTGGTATTGAGTGTGCTATAGTTATATATTATTTAACATTTTGGCCAAGTTTTGGTTTCATGAACAATTTATCTTCTGCTGTGCATTTCTGCCCTTGTGATTAATGAATATTACCAGCCTATGATTGCAAAGTGCCCTGGGTTCTCTCTCCTACCTAATCCTCTTTAAGTGCATTTTGGTATAATTTTTTTCTATTCCTTCCTTTGAGCTAATAATTCTCCTCAGAGGTGCTGAATAATGTCTTCATGGTGCATATTGCTCTGCTAGTGTCCATAGGGAAGCTACAAAGCTCACTGATGCTGTCATGCCCTGTATTTATTGTCAGGAATTCTGGTAATGCAAAGTGCCTGGGGTCAAAGGGGCTATGGCTTTTAGTTTATATTTACAGAGATTCCACAGCTTTTCTGATTTATTGACTTTTGTGATCAGTTTGACAAATGAAGACATACTGAAACCATGCAAGAAATAATAATTTGTTCAGGCTCATCGTGAACCTTTGCTAGTGTAGGGTGTTGTATAATAGCCTGTTATTCAGCTATTCCCCAGTTTCCACAGCAGAAAATAATTAGTGTTTTAAGACTAACCTCCTTAGGCACTTTTTTAATGGACTATGAAAAGTATATTTGCCTTACTTTCACAGCTCAGATATTTCAAAGGATTAGTCAGAGCAAAACAGCATCTACAGTGAGTCCTTTATAACCTGTGAAGAATGATGCTGATGTGAGGATCTTCGTCTTTTCAAGTGCAGTTGTGGTTTTTAGCACTTTATTGGTTTTGGTGTAGGTGGGTTTTTCTCCCCCTTTGACACGGTTCCCCGTTACCTCTGTCCCAGTATGTTCGCAGCTGCGCAGGGCATTTCCACCAGATTCTGGTGTCAGTTTCTCCCAGAATGAAATATCCAGCTGAGGCTAAAGTGTAAAATTAATGCGTAAGCCAAGTCAGTTGGGGCTTATTGGTTAAATTCTGGGAGAGCAGTGTCCAGCTTGTGTTTCTCCGGAGTGGGCTCCTGGATCTCACTCAAAATGAGTGGAACCACGCGGATGCGAGCGGCCTGGGCTCTGCCCGGGGCCCGCCCGTGCCGCGCTGCCTGCCCCGTGCGAACCGGCCGCGGAGAGCGGGGCCGCTCCGGGTGCCGAGAGCCCTCCCTCGGCCGAGCCCCGGGCTGCTGGGGCTGCCTGGCTCCCTGGCCGTTCCCACAGCACCGACCACGGGAAATGCAAAGCTTTGTATCTGCGTGGTTTTGCTTTGCATTCCTTGTTTTCCTGCCACCCCGTGCGTGTGACACGCCCGAGCGCTCGTGTGCGCACACGGGGTGTGCTGGCTTCGTGAAGCTGGGGGAGCATGGCTCAGCCGTGGTTTAAAAGCAGGTGGGAATCCGTGCATCCACACAAACATCTCTCAGGCAGGTGGGAGTTGCAGCCTTTTCATAACTAAATTATTGCTCTCTCACTTTTTTGAACAGCTTAATAATAATAAAAAAAATCCGGTTCCACCGTGCGAGATGATGTTCGGAGCAGCAGAGAGTTCTAATGGCTGATTTCAATAATAAAGACAACAGGGGACTAAAAGGTGCAGTGCAGGAATCTGGGAAACACATTCCTTTCCCCAGAGGGTGTACTTAGCTTTGTGCCTTTGATCACTTGAGAAGTATCATTAGAGCACAAAATGGCAGGCACTAGGGAACATTATGGCAATTATAATGTGAGAGCTTAAAAAAAAATATATATCAAAAGAAGTTCGAACTTATTTAGGAGTTTACTCCCATGAAGGTCTGATCACAGCTGAAGGATAAAATGCTCTAATAGATAAAAGATAGAAGCTCCAGTGGGACTATTCTTTGGATATTGACTCCCAAGTTAGCTCTGGTACAGAACAGGTTATATTTACAGGTCCAAGAAGTCTAATCTATGTACAAACTTCATCATTACTTGCTATTTGTACTGCAGTAGCACCTGCAAGCCCTTGTTACTCAACTAGATCCCATTGTGCCAAGAACTGTAGAGATACGGAAGAAAAAAGCCACAGGCCATGGGACAAGAGAAGTCCCAGAAAGCCTTTAGACCATGACACTGCAGCATAGTGGCTAGCACTTGGAAAATCAAAGTATTTGTCTTAATACCTTGCAAATCACTGTACAAATATTGCTGTAGCTTATTACTGCGTACTGTTATGGGGTGGGTTTGTGTTCTTATTTCTTAGTTCTAGGGAACAGAGGAATTTTAAAAACAGTGTTTATTCTAAAAGGGTTTTTTTGAGAGTGCCTTGGCAATACAAAACCAGATTTTGCTTCTTTGTGACCTCAAAGAAACCATGTTTTCAGACAGAGGAGCTGCTCTTGGTTGGGGCAGCAGGCCAGAGGAGTGAACATTTGTATAGGTTTCTGCAGTGTGCCAGGACTTGGATGTAAAGCTGAGAGAAAACAATGCAATACCTGCGTTCTCCTTGTGGTGAAATGCCTGTTCTAGCAACCAGGGCTCTGTGTGCTTGTAGGTGTGAGTAGGAACAGGAGCGAGGGATTTTCACACTTCAAGCTTTGACTTCAGTGTTCTGAAAACACATTGTGTGGTGTTAAGTAAAAGGTGTAGTTTGCTAATAGAGCAAAATGCAAGAATCTAATATAAAACAAGACAACTGCAGACTCAGAGGGGCCTTGTGCTTTACCTGTAAGATGTCTAGAGAAACCCTGCACAGGCACTAAACTAATGCAGCAGTCTCGTGTCACCTGTGTTCTCCTTGTCTGTACTGCATGAAATCCAATAATAAGCACAGCTTTTTAATATGCCTTTTACTGCCTCGGCACAAGCTGTATCGATTGTGCTCACATGCAGCATCCTTAACATAAAATACAGCACAGATAAAATGAGAGAAATAACCCAATTTGCTTTTGCAGACGGTGGGTGGGGGGTGTTAAACTTCCAATTGGACACATATGGAACAAATCTTGTTGTAACGTAGCAAAAGAAAGCGTTTCAAAGAAACCATCTTATCATCACCATCAACCAAAACAGGCAGCCCACACAGCTTTGGCATTTCAATTTTCTGCTCATTTTCTTTTGTTCGTATCAGATGTGTTGCCTATTTTCCCTAGTTCATAGATGTCTCACTGTGATAGGAGCTTGGAGAGCAGCAAGTACAGCCCATTTTCAGAAATGGCAGTTGCATTGAAAAAGGAAAATGTAATAAAAATTATCAAGTTGCCCCAGCTTCTGCAAATCATTCAATCAAACCTGAGTTAGAATTGTTTCTCCTTTTACTGGTCCTCTACCCTTCCCCTTTCCTTCTGCAGCCACTCAAACATGGAGTTGGTGGCATATATAGCTACGTAATGCTTATCTTCTGGCGTACTCACTTGACTAGGAAGACTTCCTGCTGGAGAAACAGTTAGCATTCCATAGGGAATGGCTGGAATGCATTTGAAAAGTGGCATTCCATTTGCCAGGACTAGTTTAACTCCTTTTTCTTGTCACTTCTAAATGGCAAATATATGCATTTGGTTGGTATACAAGAAATGTTAGAGAAGAGATCATTACTTATGGAGATATCACACACATCAGCACCTGATAAAGAAGCAGGAGACTACTGTGTTTTTCCAAAACAAGTCTCTCCCAACCTTTATTGTAATGACAAGTCACTTGATTCTCTTGCCATTGCTTCTGCCTTCTATGAATGGCATATGATTTCTTTCTTTGCTTTTGGTGCTGGGAGCCTATATGTGCCCTAGTGTCTCTTACTTATAAATGTATTTGTTCCCATTACCCACAGCTTTTGGAGTTTTGCCTTTTACGCGTGAACGGTCTGAGATCTGCAGCCTCACTTCACACTGAGCTCCTGTTTTGGTGTCTGACTTGCCATATGTTCCAATAGGGAATTAATTGTTTCTGTATCTTTGTGGGCCTGCTACTGAATGATTTGCCAGAGAGACACTGGAAAATACAGCGAGCTATTTCTCCAAGCTCTTATCTCCTAACTGAAGGACTGGATCACACTTCACCACTCACAGTATTATAATAAGTCTTAATTCATTAATGTGTTTGAAAGATCTTGTAAACCTCTTAGGAGCAGAGTTTTGAGAGTACAAAATGCTATTTTATTCATGAACTTCTAAAGCCTTTTGTACATTGAATTTATTTAAAAAAAGAAAACACAAATGAGACAGAGAAGGTAATAGAAGACAGAGTTGGACATTTGCAATCTCAAAATTTCGATGTAATTAGAAAAAGACAAGAGATACTGGGAACACAGAGTCGTTCATGTGACAGGGTAACGGTGAAACCAGACTGAGCAAAAATGGTAAGGATGCCGCAGTGCTGCCCTTACACAAATCCAGGTTATTTCTCTCTGAAGTATTTTCATGTTAATTCTTTATCCTTTACCAGATTTTAGGGCCATGAGAGCAAAGGCCAAAGCAGTCAGGTAGTTTTCCTCCAATCCAGAAAACATAACCTTTGCCATTAGCAGCTTCTGCATTGGAATAATTTAAGGGGAAATGTATTGGAGCTCAGGACTGCAGGTTTTAGAGGACCAGAAGAGGGCAAAATAAAGATCATGGGAAAAGCCTGCAAGACCAGAGGTTATAAGAAAACAGGAACCAATAGTAACCATGTCCAACATCTTTGGAAGCTGTAGAGGGCATAGTCCTAAGTCTTGGGAAAAGCTCTTCATCAGCATTTCCTACTTGTATATAGTTTGCTATAACCTGCACTTTGAAAACAGGTTCTGTCTCTCAAAAACTCCAAACTTCAGGATGCTTTCTGTAACACAAAAGGAAACTCCAACAGGCCAGGATATTATGGGCTGTTGCCCTTCCTGAGCCATGGTAGGTTACAATATTAAGAATTTTTCAGGACAAAATTGTAAGTGCAATTGGTGGTACCCTGATTTTTTTTTTTTTAGAGACATTATTTCTTTAAAGCTAATGGGCTACTCTTCAGTGTATGGAACCATGTGAAGCAGGCTGCTCTCATTTGGAGTGCTGGAATGCTCATTTGCAATAACTGCAGATAGGTACTTCACTGTGCTGAGATAAAATTGTGGGATTAAATTCAACCCTGGAGTAATGTTTTTCAACACTTTACATTTTGGGAGCCATCAAAAGAGAGTGAACAATCATGGAGTGAAAAGCCAATTTAAAAAGCGGTTTTCAGGTATGAATGTCCCCACCTCACACACCGGCATTGGCTCACTCCTCTCCATTGCTCTAATGAAAATACTGACTTCAATGTTGCTTCAGCACATACAGACTCCAGAAAAAAATGCTGGATGACTATTTCAGGCAAATTGGTACATTCTCCAATCTGCCAGTTGTGCCTTGTCCTTTTCCAAGGTTGGTATCAATGAGAAGAGTTTAGTTTCATTTATTAAAAGCTTTGAGATAGATCACGTTGCATTTCACTTTCAAAGTACCAGCACCTGCCTGGAGTGATCTTCATGTCCATACTTTCCTCTTGGCTCCGTTTACGTCAGCAAAGTTGAACTTCCTGTTGTCAGCATCATCAGAAAATGAAAAGTAATGGCAACACTCATTCGTTATACATTTTAATTTAAACTTTGATGTCTGTAACTCCCTGCATCACTCATCATAGAACAAAAATATGCTCCTGGTGTCATATGTGAGTTATGGCTGCTTTGACTAATAGGCGTAATGGCAGGATGAATTTTCCCTGTGCAGTGAGGTGGCTGCGGTGGGAGCTCTGCCAGCACACCAAACCGAGCGGGAGGTCTGAGTGCAGTGTGAACGGGTGTTCCGTATGCTCGAGAGGCTTTTGGAACCAGCCCAGCCTACATATGCTTCTGTTGGCAAGCTCTTGAATAGAAAGGAGGATATTGTCCTCACCCTACCTAACATACCTCCCACTCATTTGAAATGCTCATTTGCAAATGGAGAGCATGCAGATCTGAGAATGATAATGGCACAATCCCAGTCTTGCTACAGCTGGATAGGAGGAAAAAAAAAAGTAAAAATCATTGAGTGGATTTTTAGCAGAAAATGTATTGACGTAAAACACGGTAAAAATTATCTGAGATGTTCTCCTATCCATGATCTGTGGAGTAGGAGAATGATTTTTATCATTGCATTAAGGTGCACAGACATCATTAGCCAGTCCAGGGTACTGCAGCTGGCTGGAAGATGCTTTGATGAACAAAACATCTTTGATGAAACAATAATATCTTCCCCTGCTTTTCTGTGATTGCAGTGAAGAAGCTATAGTGGAAAACAGTCCAAGTCAAGGTGAGGAAGAGGATAAGAAATACAGAGAGAGGATTTTAAGCATATTGCAGAGAGGAAATGGAAGAGGGAATATCACAGGATAGAGGGATTTGCAGAGGTTAAGAAGCAGAGTGGTGGGTAGAGGAAGAGATGATGGAGCAAACTGATTTAGTAAACAGGTTTTCCCCCAGGATGCCATAGCTTGCCATCTGTGTCAGCAACCAGGTGTTGTAACTGTTCCATCTTCCTCCCTTTTGAAGTTTAGTCTCATGGCTCCCAACGTCATTCTTCCTTTTTTCCTTCGGTATCACTGTCCTCATCTTTTTGAGTTCTGTGAATGCCAGGCATGCAGAGATGTGTGCTCTGACCTTGCTCCAAAAGTCCCCGCTTTCCCCTTCAGATGGGGAAAGTCATTATGTGAAAGAGCTGTGGGGAGAGTGGTGGGTAGAACCTCAGTGAATAAAGCTCTAATGACCAAGAACTCGATCATTTCTCCTCCTCCTCTGCTGCCCTGCTGCCTTGCAGCAGAATGGCAGGAAGCTTTTCCAGTGCCTGATTTGCAGCACAAGCCGTTCTGCTCCTACAGGTGTGTCAGTGCTGACTCCAAGGCACTGAATGCAGTTGTTTTTCCCCGCTTCAGCAGTGGCGTTCCCTGCCACTGAAAACTTCCGTTATATGTTCTTGCTCCCTGCTTATTCTGCCTTGTACCCGTGACAGAGCCCCTTTCCCCTGCCCCCCTTACAGGAGTGTAATTGCCATTTACAGAGTCCTGGGTTCTCTCTGGTAATCCTTCTCAAACCTTTAATTTACCCACCTCTTCTTTCCTACGTGTCTTTGCAATTGCTTGGTAGTTAAATAGCCAGAGTGGGAAGAATATTACCACAAAGCCTGTGCTGCAATTTCACATCTTCAGTCTTTTGATGGTGATTTTGGGTGAATTTAAATGAACCCCTCCATTTCTGCGAAAAGAACATCAAAATATATAATTTACTAAATATATGATAATCTGTTGTCTTAATGGATATTTTGAGAAAATCTTTTAGTACAAAATTTGATTAAAGTATGAGGAGAACTCCTACAGAGGGCATTTCCAATTATGAAAGGGCTTCAAACACTGCTGTTATTGCAGGTTTGGTGAAACTTGAATATTTGATATATCTTCAAAACTCCGTAGTATTTATAGCAGAAGTGGCAATATAAAGCATGAAAAGGTCAAGGGAGAGGTCTGTAAATCAGGTGAGTTTGCTTTAGATTTTGTTGGTTTGGGGAATAAAGTGGTCTTCCAGTCACCCTGTGAAGCCTTACAGATATAAATAGTTGTGCTGGAAGAGTGATTCAGAGTAATACCATTAAATGAGTATGTATGTGTTTATGCCACTGGGCCCTGTGCCAGAAGTGCTCTGGGAGGGCTGTGTATTTTGTAAACCACCTTCAATAACACTTAAATTTTCCTTTAACAACTGTAATGAAAGGGCCAAAGATGCATTTCTTTGAAACAACTCAAAAATAGTTGTTTACTTGTTTTCATGGAAAAAAATTGCTGTTCATTTTTCTATGAAGACTTTTTTTTTTTTCCCTCTACAATCCATTGGATTATAATAGAAACAATAAAAGTTGGTGCAACTAAAATGGCTCTGAGAAAGCAAAGAGCTACTTCTGTGAGCTTACTGCAATCAGCAGTGATTCTGGCTTTGAACCATCTCTAGTGCAATTGCTTTTGCTTTGTTTGGGTTTTTTATTTTTCTTTAATTCATACTTCTGTAGCATTTAGGAGGTGGGGAAATCTTGTGTTCCTGAGACTGGCCTCTTGTTCATATCTGGGAGTGTGTGTGTATATATATATGTATGTATATATATATATGCATATGTATGCACGCACACACAGGCACATACACGTAAAGTCCTCCCACTCACCACTGCCTGTTCCCTCTATACTTTGCCCTTGTTTATCCTTTCCTTGAGAAACACAAAACTGAAACCATTTGGAGCTTTGTAACTGTTCCACTCAAGAGCAGAAGGCTGTGGCCTGCTGTTCCCGCTGCCGGCGGCTCCCCGCTCTGGGAGCGCGCTGTCCGAGCGTATGCCACACATCGCGGCGCGAGTCCCGTACGCAAACAGGTTCTTCTGCGAGGGTGGCACACCCAGAACCAGCTCCTGGCAGCACACCCCGCCGCCTCAGTCCTCTGCAAAGTGCTAGGGAAGAAAAAGTGCACCAGGTGAGGGTAGCACCCAATAAAAATGCGGCTCTGTCAGTTTTGCCTCCTGAGCAGGACTGAGGGATTCCTGTTGACTTTCGGGGTTTGCAAACCTCCTGAGCCATTAGCAAATCTCACAGGGTCTGCAAAACCAGTTCCAATCCATGCTGTATTTTTCTTCCTCTTTCCCTGAACTTATAAACCCTTGTGGTTTCCAAAGACCATTCAATATAAAAGGAAAAGAAAACTAGCTAATGGGGGAGTTTTGTTGAATTGGGATGGAAGGCAAATCCAAAAAAAAAAAAAAAAGACTGGCATGAGTTTATGGCCTATGTATACATGGGATTTATACTGACAAGCAGACTTATCCCTGCTGGCATGAATCCCAGAAACTACAGTGGCTGGCAGGTCTGCCCAGAAATGGATTGCACCAACAGTGTGAAATGCCTGTTCCCCCATCTCCTGGGGAGAGCTCCAAACATGATAACTGCTGAGTAATGGGATTTGGCTGAAGAAATTAAAAACGACGCCCTCTCAAGGGAGAGGATGGGAGATATTTGCAGAAGATTCAAGCTGTCAAACCTTTTTCTTGATTTGAAAGTTCTCTTCACTCTTCCTTACCATCCTTCTATGCTCTCTATCAGCAATTTTCATCCTATATGCTCATTGCTAATCTGTTTTCACACTTTACATCTGGTTTTTTCCAGGTCCCTTCCAGGCACCCTAAGTCTCCTAACCTTGACAACAGCCCTGCTAGGAATCAGCTTTGTAGCCTATTACATCAGCAGTTTTAAAATGGATTAATGGTGTTAGGAATGGAAGACTTTTATCATGAGAAATTTCAGGGTATTTTTTTCTCTTTTTTTTTTTTTTTTTGTGTGTGTGTGTGTGTCCAAAATGATCATCTGGGTCCATAGCTTCAAATTGCATGTGGATTTCTCAGGGTGTCATAAAAAAACCAAGAAAACCTCACTACTGTACTAAGCATTCTACAGGCTGTAAATTTTTTTTTTTAATCCTCTTTTTGGTTAAATTAGGAGAAAATTCTCTTTAGAGGTAAAAATCTGAAAAATCATCATTTTAGTAATAATAATAAAGTTAGAATAAAATTGTGCCTTCAATAGCTATAGTGTCAGCACTCATCCTAAGAGGCAGCATCAGGCAGCCCCCTCCAGGACCCCAGATCTGCCAGTGAAATGCAGGGATCTTGTGCAGCTTCCCGGTGACTCTGGAATCACCGATGTGCGGGCTCAGGGCCGGCACCGGCACCGTGCTCGGCTCTCCCTTGGAGCGCGCCCCGAAACTCAGCGGCTCCTGTCAGAAAGGCCTGGTACTCTGGCAAGGAAGGAGGCAGCCCTGGCACCCTCCCCCTTAGCACCTGGGCAGGAGTTTGCTCAGGCTCTCATTTTGTCACCGTCTCTCTGTAGAAGTGAGGTCGCTACTCCAGCTCCTTGTCAGAGGTGGGTTTTGCAGCTGGTCCTCCTCATCTACACAAGCTGAGGATGGAGCTGCTAAGGTGTGTGACTATGGGCTTTGAAGAGTCTAGCAAAGGAGAAAGTTCAATTGTAGGCTCTAACATTTTTCTTTCTGCTTCCCACACGCTCTTCCCACCACCACAGGTGTAACATTTCAAGTAATTTTTCAATAAATGACATGTTGTTCTTCCTTCTGTTTAGACTGTAGAAAAATAGTGTGAGGTCTCTTGTCTTTGCTAGATTCTCAGTACTCAGTGATATTTCCAAAGTTCAGCAGATAACAAGAAGGTAGAATTAATTCTTCCAGGATTTGGACAGCCTGGAAATCTTTTACTGCCCTCTGTCAAGCTTGGCATTCTGTGTTCTGTCTTTCCTGCTGCCTTCTGTTTCAGACCTATCACAGCTGCCTCTGCAACCATGTGAAGCAATTAAGAGTAAAAAGTTGACCAGGTGACAGTCATCTTTATTTACAGGTTCCAAATCAGAGCACAGATGACGTTTCCTTGTAGGATATTAAAAAAAGATCTCAGAATTAGAGTAAGACATGAAGAGTAAGTCAGTCTCATCTCGAAAGCATAAAGGGACCTTGCTAATCAGGGGGTGGTCCATGGATTGAAATGTGTTACACAGGGCAAAAAAACCCCTGTTAACACTACCAAGGCTGAGCTCCAGGTTCCTTTCACATGGTGGATGCTCACAGGCCTTTCAGCAGCCTTTCAATTATGATTGAATCTTAAATATGTGGTCTAGTCCTGTGTACTTGGAAAATGCCAGGGTTTTGTTTATTCTCACCTGGCTGCTCTCTTGGTACTTGGTGAACTTGCCTGTTGCTACAAGAAAATAAATTATTTATTTGTGAGCTTTGTATATGCTGTAGTGAAAGGAATCTACATGCAGAGACTGTCTGAGAACAAATATTTTCCAAAGAGGTAAAACATTTGTATCAGTCAGTTGAGGCCATTCTTGATCTCATTTTAGTTGATAAAGGAGCCCTTAAACCATGGTGAGAAATGCCTGTTTCCTAGAAGTATTCATTTTACTCACAAGCTTTTACAGTAAGGAGTGAGTAAAAGGAATTAGACAGCTCTGTTATTCCTCTATTATTTCTATCCTGGTTTTTTTATCCATATATCATAGTAAGTTTTGATAGTTTTTATTTTTCCAAACTAATCTGCATTTTAGATTAATTTTTACATTTTTTCTTATTTTCCTAAATGATGTGCATTTGATAACTGCTTTAGTCACTTGTGTGTTCTTTTGCCTGAATTGAATGACTTTGGCTCTTCAAATTTCTAACATGATTGAAAATTCAATTTGCTTCCAAGGACCTCTGTTCCTAAAGTGCCTGTTATGGTGAATTCTTTAAGCAAGCAAAGTTATTCAACTCAAGTAAAGAAAAGAACAATCAGTCAATTTATCTGTTTAATAATTTCTCATATGAGAGATTATTCTTGGCTATATGGAAATGCAAGATCCATGAAACTATATTCCTCTGAAATTAGGGTAGCTTCTCTAAAAGCAATGATTAGATGATCATTTTCTTGGAATTAACTCTTTCCTCTTTATTAATGCTGTCAGGAGGTATCTGGAAAAACTTGGTGTGCTAGCTGGATGTTCCAATGCTGCAGTTTCACTTAGAGCTGTGAAAATACTGGAGGGAAGAGCTTTCTTCTTCCATTAGATTTTCGTCAAGTTTTCAGATGCTCGTATGCCCTTTCTGCTTATGTCTTCTAAAAAAATCATATTTTTCTTGATTTTCCTCTCCCTAGTTCCAAAGTTGTTCCATCACAGACTGTGATGGGATGAGGTCCAAGTCATGTTTGCTGGTTGTCATGAATGAGTGATTCAGGTCACTCCATCACTGTCGAAGGTATTAGCAAAAGTGCTTTTAATGGGAATTTGTAAGAGTGTGACTAATTTGGATGGCAAGGTTCACTCTGTTCTCTGCTTCTCTCTTGCTTCAAAGGATTCTCTATCTAAACTCAAGGTAGTCTGTGGTCAGATTTCCACACGTTACCTTTCGTGGTGAGGCAGACATTTCCAACAGATCTTACCTATTTTCAGATATGCTTGCTTTTCAATAACACTTTTGTCTTTTTTCCCTTCTCTCTTGTTTTTCTGTACTTGTCTCTACATCCGTGTTGTTTTAATTGCTGTTCTCTTTTGCTTTCAAAAAGGTTTTGTTGGGTTTTTTCCCCTGGAATTATTGTTTAGCCTTTCGTGTACCTGAAAGAAAACAAATTGTGAATCATTCTTACTCAGATGCAAACGCAATTTATATGAATGTGTATGATGTTTGAAAACTTCTGAAGTTTAGAAACCAGTAAGTTTCGTTTGAATACACTCTACACATATGAAGAAAAGGCAGATTTGGTGCCTCCTCTTGGTTCCTTGAATTCAGGGGTAGATTTACGATTGATTTAGAGGAGTACAAGCAAGAATTTTAATGCAATAAGATGGAATACAAAACAGAGGACAGGACTGACATTAATTCATTGCACAGCCTAATTTTCCAATGAGAAAATATCTCAGAAAAGCTGTAATAATTCTTAAATAATTATGATTTTTGTTGTTGTTTAGGGAATTTTTATGGGGTTTTGTTGTTGTTGTTGTTGTTTTGTTGTTGTTTTGGGTTTTGTGGAGTTTAATTTTTGGGTTTGTTTTACCTTTTTTTTTTTTAATAAAGATCCTTGTGATTAAACCTGGTCCATCAGTGCATTATTGCATCTCCTGGCACCACTGAGCAAATAGGCTGACACAGCACAGCTCCCCGCTGACCTCCCAGCAACGGCTGGAAACATTTGTAATTTCCTGAAATGACTCCAAAGCATCACATCATTTTATTTCATATTCATGTTTGCTTGCATCAGTTATTTTGGGGGTAGGAGAGGAGGGGATGAAATTGTTTTATAGAAATAATTTGAATGTATTTCATAGCGAGCAATGTTCTGACCCTGGCAGTGTTGCCTTTCTACCCTTCTGTATTGAAATAGGATTTCATTGTGCTTGGATAGCTCAGGTTTCCCAGAATCCCATCTGTTTTATTTGTTTTGCTATCAAGAAGTATCATTATAGCTCACTTTATGCCTTTTGTTAAGAATTAGCACTCCTGGAAATCAAAAAAAATGATGAGGATGTGAATGTTCAGACAATTAAATAATTGCAGGTACTACAATGAGTTGTCCACCCACAGGCTCAGCAGGTGCTGGAGCAATTGTCTGGGAAATGGACTATTTCTGGTACACAGTCTGCACATACTTTGGTTGCTTATTTTCATTGGAATCTTGTTCACAAAAGAAATATAGTAAAAAGGACTTTGCTGAGCCCAGCTGCTTGTAATCTATGGAAGACCTTAGAATTTCCCAATCATGACTAATTTGATGTACATTCTTCCACTTTTTCAGGGAAAAACAGTGTACAGAACCATGAAAAGCACTTTATAATCTGCAGTGGGCTTGGGCACAGAAGTGTCTAGTCCATGTCACAGCTGTCTCTTCCTATGTGACAGCTTCCAGAGGGAAATCTGAAGCACATGTAAACGCATGTGTGATTTTTTTCTTTACAGGGCAAACTCTGCTCTGTTCAACTTCTACTCTCTCTGTTGATTCCAGTTATTTTCAGAGTAGTGGTTCTGTCCCATACTGTGGCTCTAATCTCAAAAATTGGTCAGTTTGATTAAGGTACACTGAAAGAAAACCCAACATCAGTGTTTTAGGGGGTATGAGACTGAAACAGAAGTTGGTTGCTCCTTCTGCCTCAGACAGTGATCTCTATTCTCCCTTTCCTCAGTAGTGCCACAAACACAATCCTGGGAAAACTTAATGAGTTTACATACATCAGATGGAAAATAACATGAGAAAGCATGGTGGGGAAAGGACTTTTTCTCTTCTCCTTATGACTAAAAATTGAGATATCCTTGGGCATGTTTTCTCCAGTTCATCACTACAGGCAGTGAATCTTTTTTTCTGATCTGATTATCTTTCTTTAGGTGACAAGTGACCTGTCAATTTGAAGGTGCATTTTCTAGCTAGATGGACCTGTCATCAGGCTAGAATTTCTTGTGTTGGTTATGGCCTTTCAACCTGAATTCCTGAGCTGAAATAATAGATAGGTTGTAGCTATGAAATATGGTTGGAACTGCTCAGTTTCTGTAGGTGTAAGTGGTGTTGATAGCTTGGATTTAAGTGTTTCTTGTTGCAGAAATTCTAGAGGGCTCAAAAGTTGTATTCCCTCCTTCATTTGTGGAACTCACAATTCCTGGATGCCATATCCTATAAAATTCCATGTGTAGCACTTGCCCCTTGCACTCCTGACAGAAAGCTGGCCCTGGCAGTGGGGGGATCAGAGCGTGCATGTCGATGGGCTTGGCAAAGGCCACACAGCAGAAGCAGGAAAGAGAACCCTGTGTCAATCCGAGGATGGAATGAGAATTACTGCCTAGAGTAAAAATTAATGAGGACTCCAGCTAAAGCGAGTCAGGTGAAGAAACTTTCCTGTTTATTATGTAGACCCCAGCACAGGAGAGTCTGGCTGTGCACTGTCCTTGCACCTGGACTATGACACATTGCATTCCAGGCACCCTGAAAACCCAGCTGACAGTAGGACTTTGTCTTGCAGGATTCAAACCAAGGAAGTTATCTATGGCCATTATAACTGTTCTGTATATTACACATATTGCCAGAAGTTAAATAAGGTACTTTAATATTCTGGAGTCAGCAAGAGCACAAGAAAAAGAGGCGTTTTTCATTTATGATATTAAATCTTTGTGTATTCAGAGTCTATTAAATTGCATGGAACAAGGGAAGAGGAATCCTGCTGCTCTTTATGAGAAAGCTCAGATCATTTGGTAGCACCAGGGTTTCAGAAGACAGGCTCCAAGTATTCCACTGGTTGCCAGCAGTAGGGCTGAAGTCACTTTATCCAGGTTGGTTTGGTTTTATTTTGTTTTTTAACTCATAACCTCTTTTAAAAGATATTCATCTTGTCCTTCTTAGGACAAATGCAAAAATCATCAGTAAGCAGAGGAAATAACTTGCACTAACAAGGGAATGCTTATGCCTTCAGTCTGAACAGGCATTTAGAAGAGCTTTGCTGAGTAACCTTAGTAGAAAGCCAATGTATTCACATTGCAGCACAACTAATCAGTGAAGCACATTTTAAGATTTTAATTTTTTAAAATATTATTGTGTCCAAAACCAATGTTTCATAGGGCAAACAAGCGTGTTGGTTTTGTTTGGGTTTTTGGTGGTTTTTAATGTGCTGTATTTAGGGTTTCAAAAACAACAGAACGATCTAAACCAAGAGAGTTGACTCAATTTTACTGAAATACAGGAACTGGATAAAATGTTGAAAACTTAATGGTAATGGCAAAAGTACTGCATTAATAGCTAGAACATGAGAGCTGCCTGCCAGCATACATAAGAAATTTGGGGTCAGAGGATGAGTAAGAAGAAAGTAAGGCAGAAAAACACTGAAATGTTAGCAATAAAACAGCTTTTATGGGCAGGAGTAGAAATGCAGAGTGTGTTGGAAGCAGCTCAGTCCTGTGTGTTCCAAGTGCTCAAGTTCCAAATGTGTAATAATTTCTGTGGCTAATTCTAAACACTTTATCAACCCTGCACACACACTCACAGTGAAGATCCAAGCAAGCAGAAGCACCATTTCCCCTGAGCAGCAGGCCAGATGAGCTCGGCATCTTGCAATGCTTCAGGAAGGGGTTTTGGGGTGCCTTTCTGGACATGACTGGCAAAAGGACTGGTGTGTGTGGGAAGTGATTTCACACATGAGGAGAATACAATCCACTGATCATTCAGATTTTATGGCATTTGGCCAGGAGGGACTGTGAAGAGCTGAGAAGGGTTCCTGAGACTTCTCCCTGAGTGAGAAGCAAAAGCTAGAGCGTGGCTTTGATAGGTCCAGACACGGTCTGGAGTCCCTTCAGGCTGAAACCACGTCCTGGCAAGGGCTGTAACCACAGAGCCACGGGATGGAGAGGGAGATCCTTCCCTGGCTCCTGCTCAGTGCTTCAACAGGCTGGATTATGTGCTGGTGTGGCAGGAGGTCTCAGGGCTTGGAATGCCACTCTGGCACCGAGGCCCGTGTCTCCTTGTGCAGACAGGGAAGGGTTTAGACAAACTCCTCCCTTCAGAGCTCGTTGTCTGCTCTGAAGCTGAGCTCGGCACGGCTTGGGCCTCCGGAATTCCGCTCTGGATCCTCAGCATGGAGGGGCTGCGCTCGTCCCCGGGCCCAGACCTTCCTGCCACACCACGTGTGGGCCTTGGGACAAAGCTCTGAGGTGTTGCCTTGGCCAGAGTCTGCCCCCGCTTTGGGATGCAGGTGTTCTGCACTTACAGAGCCCTGTCTCAGAACCACAAATAATGGTCACAGCAAGGAGGTCTGATCTGAGAGAAATAAATTGGCCAGTAATTATTTATAGAGAAAGGCCAGCTGCATATTAATTGGAATCAATGGCAATTACTGCGCTAGGAAGAAACAACTTAAGATTAAATCAATTAAAGGTAATGCCTTGAAGGAAGGACAGTGATATTTAATTTAAATTGTTTTAAAGGGTATTTCACACTCCTAAGTTGTTATTTCCATTAAGTTATTTTAAACATTTTACACTGAAAATTGAATTGAATTTTCTCTTCAAAGGCAGAGAGTACAAGGAATATTAGTAGCTTGTTATTTCCCAATATAGAAATTACACAACCCACACTTTATTTTACAGTTCTTTGCAAGTTAAAAAAAAAATATTTGTGGGGATGTCTAAATGGTAAATAATGTACATGGTTTAAAGGAATATATTTTAAGTTCTGATTTTTTTTTCCCTTAAACTAGTATTCCAAGAAAAAAAAAATTCATCAAAGACCTGAGTTTTTTTGGTGGTGGGGGGTTGTTGGCTTTTTTTCCTCTCATGAATGAACTCCTTAGATCCAGTATCTACCAAAGTCTATATGGTCCCTTTATTTGTAATTTTTTATATTCAGAGCTGGAGTTTCTAAAGTTACATATTTTTGTTGTTGTTTAGCTTCTAAATATGGAAACCTGGAACACTTGCATACAGAAATAGTTCTTTGCTTTCTTTTTTCCTTTTTTTGTTAAAGGGGGAAGTGGTGGAGGGTGCAATGTCCTGAGAAAGAACCATGTTCTGTAATTGGTCTTGGTTTTGACTAGCTCCAGACTGGTTTTCAGCATGTGGGAAAAAAAGGATGGGATATTTTCAAAATGTGTTAACTACTGCCATCCCATGGTCCCTTTGCAGAGATTTTAACGTGCTTGTATAAGAAATATAGCATATTTCATGGAGTGTGTCTTGATCCATAGCACGCTCTTCCCTGAGCTTCCTGTTGTACTGATGGAAGGGCTGGCCTTGCAGTAATACTTTCAAGGGGAATGTTCCCTGAGCGGTGTGGTGTGCATGTTGCTCGGTATCTTGTGTCCCTTCTCTTCCAATGGCAGACCCGTGCCCCCGTTCTGTGCGGACTGACAAGCCAGCCCCTTTCTCTCCTGCACGCTGTAGAGCCCCTGGCACACATGGCAGTGCTCCCGCAGCCCCTGCTGAGCCTGAGAACGTGGCTTGGAGCAATCCCAGGGGCTGCCTCGGCACTAACCCTGCTGGCTGCACTGCTCTGCCACTGCCTGAAGTTCTGGTGTGGGGAGGGAGGAAGGAAGCGCCATGCAGGCCTTGGCTCAGGGTTTGCAGCAGCTCCGCCTTCTCTGTGGGTTGATGTGAGTGGAGCTGGTTGGGGGGCATCGCATGCTACCCAGGGCTTTGTCAGGTGCGGCACTATATGGAGAAGGTTGGAAAACATCATCCCAAGGCAGACCAAGCGCATCTTTTTCAGACCTGTTCTCCACAGCAGATCAGTCTTCAGTCAAGTACTCAAAGCAGTCATTACACAGCAAAACTCAAATTGCAGGTGCCCTTCTTCTGAAGCGTTGCCCCTTCCCTGGATGATGCTCATTTTGAACATGTCTCCCATCTGCTGGGGGATCCCAGCAGCTCGAGCTGCTGCAAGGCTTGAATTACTTGTAGGTATTGTTTATACCTTTGCACTGTCTTGGTGTCGGTGCCCCACTACAGAGGTTTAAAGCTGGCTCTGGAGCAGGTGCTGTGTTTCTGACATTTCCTGCCTTCGCTAGCAAGGTGAGGGAGGGAGGTGAGGAACCTCTTCTCCCCCTGCCTCTCCCTAAACCCCAGAGCCTCCAGCCAAGTGTCACTGCAGGGCCACAGGAGCTCTGTGCTCCATTACCAGCAGTTGCTTTGCCTAATGCAGACAAACTGGTGTTTGGGCTCTGATCACCTTCAGGACTGTGCAGATTAGTGCTCTGTAATTAGTTGTTTACAGCAGTGCAGCAACACTGTATTGGTTTGGGCTGAATTCAGGGAAACAGTTTTCTTTTTATTTGAGAAGGGAGAAAAAAAGATCTTCAGCTGTTTTTTACCTTCCTCCTTTTACATAAGCTTTTAAAAGACACCACTTTTAATTTACTCTCCATACAAAGTTTCCATCATATTTGTTAACATGTGAAAAAAATTAGTTTTAACAGTTTAAAGTCTTCTTAATTTATTAAATAGAAATGTCATCAATACATTTGGGAAGGTGCCTCCTTACTGTGCTTTGATGTGAAATCTGTATAATACTTAAACCATTTAGACTTCAAGAAAGGCTACTTCTGGAACTCAGAGCAGATTTTGTTCTGGTGGAACCTCTAAAAACTGAGTTCTTCTGTAGTAGTAAAAAATCTGGTCTTTCTGTAACATCACGTACTTGGAGGTTTTCACTTAAAATAGTTTTTCAGGGATGGTAGGTGCCTAAATTTCATTGTTATTGCTGATTTAAACATTGCTGAAATTCAAGCATAATGTGGTATGGAGTGTACGTGAAAATTACAATGACCTTTCTTTTAATAGGTTCAGCAAGGTGTTTATCAAACTTTCTCAGTAAACAGCAATTAGGTAACAAACCATTTCACAGAATAATGTCGTAAAACTCTTATTGCTATAAGTTTTGAAGATTTCCCCACACATTTGGTATAACATTTGTAATAGGTCTGAATGGGGTTTGCATTCACTGTTTGTAAGAAAAGTGATGTTTACTGCCTGCACAAGCCTCCAGAGAAACATTCAGTGTAGCTCTAATTCAAACTGCACCAGCTGGGCAGATAAATCATGATGTAAAAATACATCATTTCTATTAGAATATTTTGTAGAAATGAACAAAACTAGGTATGCTTCCCTTCATGAATTTGCCCTAAAAATGCTGAATTTACTATAATTAGTTTTGTTCTCTACAGAAGCTGTCATTTAGTAGTAACACTATTAAACAAGTGAAACACAAATTACAAGTGACATTTATATGATCATAATCGCTCCTTTCTGGCTGCCAGGAATGTTTTTTTCAGAGAGGAACCTGCATTTTTGCAGATGGCATGAAAAAAAAATGAAGCTTGCAGAACACACCATTATTCCTGCGAGGCCGTCAGTTCGTTAGTTGAGGCAGCCAAGTCTTGACGAGCTGCAACAGATCAGCAAATGGGAAATGAGCAGGAGTATAAATTCCCAGCAAACTGAATCATTAACATTTGCTGCCTGCATCCTGGAAACACAGTAAATCAAAAGTGTCATGATATATCAAGACAAAATATCATTACTAATTGGGATTAATTTCCTGCTGTGGGATTGCTGACCTTTGCTGAAAGAAAAAAACACCTTCTCGTTAACTCCTGTTACTTAATTTCTTTTTTCTTTTTCTTTGAGGATATAGTAGGATTTTAGGATACAGGCTCTTCTAAAAAGTACCATTCTTGTTGCATTTTCCCTTTTTGATGGACAAATATGATATTTTAATTTAAAAATAACCTTTTTGTGGATGTGAGGGTGCAGAGGAAGGATTGGATAACGAAGATGAGATTTTGTATAACTTTAAGCAGTGTTAGATGGACTTAATTCCTTTCACTTGTGAAATGGAGGAAGATCCACTGTCAGCTTCATTGAGCACTTGTTAGCGTTTCTCAAAATGCTCATTGATATTTGCAAAAGTTTCTGAAGCGCTCTCCTCTGAAAGTGCTGCAGCTGCAAGGCAGCTCCTGCCTCTCCTCGGGCCGGAGCAGGAGAGCCGTGGAGGCGCTGCAAGGGCAGCTGGAGCCCACTGCCATCCCCAGCAGCTGCCACCGAGGGTCCTGGGACACCGCCCACCGCTGGGCCTGCCTGGGGCAGTGGGAGTGCAGAACAGGCTCCCAAAAACGCCACTCCTCTACCCCGCCTCTACCCCTACTGAGACACTTTGGCGTGGTTTTTACCCCCTTTCTGCTTAAACAAGACAGAAGATGTAAGAGACAAGCTGGACCTCGAAGGGGAGCGATGGGACTAGGCCAGGCTGATGGAGGTTGTGGAAGGAAGCATGTCACTGTTCTGAAAAGGTGATACGTGGCTGAG
Source organism: Daphoenositta chrysoptera (assembly GCA_013397915.1). Lineage (NCBI taxonomy): Eukaryota > Metazoa > Chordata > Aves > Passeriformes > Daphoenositta > Daphoenositta chrysoptera. Next base: position 1,732,375 of record VZRO01002119.1, read on the forward strand.
GAGGGGAGATGGGACAGCTGTGTGTGGACAAGGGGCCAGGCTGCCCACTATGTCCCAATTGCACAGGAGTATAGTTTGGGTCAAAAATTGGCCCAGCCCAATTGACCTGGCCCCTTTTGCGTGCTCCATCCCTCCCTATGGTAAGACACCAGGGGTGGGAGAGGGAGGAGAGTGTGGCAAGAAACAGAGCAGCATATACCTGAGAATGGGGATTTCCTAACCCATCTACTACCCCACTGCACTCCAGATCCCTTTCCCTCTGTCACCTCTGTTCACCCACCTGCAGAACAGAACTCTGGGAGTGCCACAGGCTCAGCTATTTAGATTTCCCACATCCCATTTTCCATCCTTGCTCTCATCTGTACCGCTCTGGTTTGTCCCTAAAGCTGTTCCTGTGCTGGTTCTTTCTGAGGAGATAGTGCATAGTCAGTTAAACTGACAAAATAATCCTCCTGCTCTTGACACCATTAGGCATTTTGGTGCTTGTTTCAGTGCGAAGTCACCATATGCTTGAAACCTTTCCTGCTGACGAGTTGCTCCCCAGGTCTTCCTTAATATGTCCCCAAGCTCTCACCAAATCGTAGTTAAGCATCTATTTAGTCTGTCAGGTTTATGCATGTTCTTCATTAATTTCTGATGCTTGCTCCTTTGTAGTGATTTCTTGACTCTCCAGCACAGACTAAATCATGATGTCTCTGTAAATACAGGGCAATATGAAGTTATTATAGAGCTCCATGGCTGTAGTGGAAGTAGAGTATCACAGTTGTAATGTATTTCTCATGTGATTTAGGTTTCTAATATTGTAACCCTCTTCTTTTACTGTCTCATAAACTATAGTAACACAAAAGGCTTTTGCCGTTTTCTTCCATTTCTTTTGGTCTGGGGTCATTACCCTGTGTTTATGTCCAAAAAAGAGGCTGTGTTTTCCTGGTATAAGTAAACCTTCTCCCCTTCCCCCACCGCCCTTTTCTTTTCCTTTATGATGGTGGGAGAAGCTGCACTGTATGCAGAGATCAAACAAGCACACAATAAACCGATATCCCCAGGTTCTCCATCGCTCTGAGACCATGTTACTAGAACTGTTATATCGACTATAATAATCCAAACATCCACACTGACACTAGAAAGGGAAAAAGGACAGTGATCTATAAATAATTAAGAGAAAGAAAATCATTTGTTCTCTGTTTAAATGCCCAGAGATAAGCTCCATTTCAGCTGTAGACATGTTACTGCCAAAATTGATAGGCCAAGGTCAGTCAGGGTTTTGCACAGAGGTCTCCTTGAAATAATAATCTCCTGTTCAGAGGAAAGGACTAAGACCAGCTTTAGGATAAAGGTAAGGCCATAACAAGGGGGCTCGTTTTAGCTGATGCCTGTGTGAGCTCTGGTGTGAATTTCCGTGGTTCTGTCTCATGTCCTCTCTTAGGCGAGTCCAGTGGTGCAAGCAGGAAATAAAAGAGTTCTCCCATGGCAAAAGTCAGATTGGGTGACTACACGTGCAGTTTTCCCACAGTTTCTTGAAAGCCCTGTGGAGTGGGGGATGTTGGCTAAAACTGGAAAGAGATATCAGAAATATGAGAGGGTGCTATGACAATTAGAATAGCTTATAGAATTGGCCACTTAATTGGCTTTGCCTTCAGAGAATGCAAAAGAGCTTGGACTGATATGGGGTCTTTTTCAAGGATCCTCAAGTTGAGGAAGACTGTACTTCTGCAAGTGGTACATTTAAATGGGGGAAAGAAGTTTATGAGGAAAATGGAAGTCCACATATTAAGCAGCGTGCCAGGTAAACAACAGCCTTTGATAACACTCACTGCATATTCGACTGTGGTGTGAAAGATATGGTGTGTGACTGGATGGCATTGCTGTTCACAGAGATTAGTGAGCTTATCAAAATAGAAGACAAATATTAAGAAATCCTGTGCTTCTATCAATGACTAAATGAAGAAAAAAACAAAAATAATTTTCTCACATTACAAAGTGCTGCATCATACTTCTGTGACTCATTTGTTTGATGTGCGTATAGGATGGCTTCATATCCATGATAAACTACCAGCTTGCCTATTGAGCTCAAGCTGACTTCATTAACATCACCAGCAAAAGCACACACACAGTACTGCATGAACTTAAAATAACCAAGCTGCTTTAGTTTCTGTAACTGAGCCCAAAGTCCCCATTTCTTAGCCCCGGGTTCAGTCACCTGCAGTGTCTCTGAGTATGGAGAGCTGCACAGTGGCTCACTCGAGATACACAGGCAAAGCCTCCAGTGAGCACTGCTTGGGTCAGGGCTTCAGGCTGGTGTCAGCAAACAGCTGTGGATGGAAAGCCTTTCTGGAGTCAGCTCAATCACCCTTACCCGAGCTGACAGTGCTCCATTGTCTGTAACACAGGTTGCTGCAGTGGATGCCTTCACGGCTTCTAGCTCTTCCAGCACTTAAAATCTGTGTACATACCTGCATGTGAATGCATTCCCATTATTAAGATGCAGCAGGCTATTTAAAATCCTTGTCTGTCATGGATTTCCTTTCACCCAAGCATAGCTGTTGACACAAATAATTGCTTTTTTCAACTGATTTCTGCTGTATCAAACAATGGCAGATGACAGCATCTGAACACTGCTCTGGGCTGGGGAGGGTTTTGGTTTAACAGAGCCTTGTCTGCCTGCTCTCATTTTGCTATATTTCAACTTTCAAAAGCTCCTGCTGAAGAATAAATCCGTACATTTCAAATGGAGTCACCTGTCTGCTTGTCGTATTGCACCTAACGTGTTAAGATGACCCTTGTTTGCAGAGTAATTCTACCTGGACCCCCTCAACCCGTGTAACACCTGGATATTCTAAAGACCTGCATTTGCATCTCTTTCCTGTTGACCTCACTGGCCTCTTGCAACTGCTGTGTTATTCCCAGGCCAGGGTTGTTTTAAGTCGGTCAGGAATTAATAACTTATGGACAAATCATCTTTCATGTGTTGCTCTAATGCATCTTCCTTTTCTAACTTGACATGGTGTAAAGTTTTGTATGGGCACCATTCTTGAAAGCTTCATCTCTTGAGATTAACTGTTTGGTTCATTGTTTTTCATAAATGGATCAGGGTGTAATAAATCCATAAATGGGTCAGGAAGTACAGACCATTTGGAATGTTCCACACAAAACAAACTGGCTTGTTTCAATCAGGAATAGCAACCACTGAGGGATGCCATGTGAAAGTGCTGGAGAGTCACAGGGATGAACTTGAGCTTTTAACCACTTAGGAAATGTGTCTCTTTACATTTTCCATATATGAAAAGAGACTCTACTTTTTCATTATGACCTCTGTTATTAAGGAAAAGATCCCTAGGAACATCATGTGAATTCAACTGAATAAATTGAAAAGCAGCAATGAAAATGCAAGTATTGATGAGTGCATAACTGAAACAGAGATAGAAACTGCGTTGTTTTTCTGTTTTCCCTACTCCTTTGTTAATAAGCTTCCATATTTTTACCCGAGGGTGGTGAGACACTGGCACAGAGTGCCCAGAGAAGCTGTGGCTGCCCCACCGCTGGACGTGTCCAAGGCCAGGCTGGATGGGGCTCTGAGCAGCCTGGGCTGGTGGAAGGTGTCCCTGCCCGCGGCAGGGGTTTGGGACTGGGTGGTTTTTAAGGTCCCTTCCAGCCCAAACAGTTCCATGGTTCTATAAGAAGCCTTGGTAAATAGTTTTACCAACAAAATGTAAAGATTTTTTTAGTCATAGCTCTTTTAACAAAATGTCCAATCTAAGAAAGGACAAATGGAATTTTTTTGGGATGACTGAGTGTGTGCTGCAGTGCAGTGTGCAGGCAGCAGCCTCCTACAAATTGCATGAATTCATGTTTAGGACTCAGCATATAACTATGAATGACTATGGGGTTCTCTAGGGTAAAAATTAGCTGGTGCCACATGCAGCATGCATCTTGTCTCCTTGCAGAAGGGGAAAGCTTTTTTTTTCTCCATGACATGCTGCAGAGAAAAACATGTAAAATTTCAAGAGTTTTCCTGAGCACTGTGTACCCAGCTTGCTTAAAGGTGATGAAATAATTAGCTAAAACACAGAGAAAGACTTCACCAATAATTACAGTTACTGAGCAGTCAGCATAAATTAATTTGGATTTTCTGGGAATGTTTTCTGGAAAATCTCTTTGAAAAGAAAAAAAAAAATTAAATCCTGTGCCTAAGATGCTTTCATTTGTTGTTTGGGGTTTTTTGTGTGTTTGTTTTGTTGTTGTGGTTTTTCTGTTTGGTTTTGGGGTTTTTTTTGTGCAGATGAAGAAATGTCTGCTTTCTTAAGAAACCTGGGGTTTGCCCTGCCCTCTCTTACAGGGTTGCATATGGCTCCCTTTGTAAATTGTATTCAAAGGAAGAACTCTCCTGGCAAGCATTTTGCACCTCCAGCTGTCACCACCAATACTGTGGAGTCATTCATAAAGCAGTTCATGAATGAATATAGGGGATATCTTCTATCCTCGCATTCACAGCAGACGAGCACCAGGAAATGGAACAGGTTCATCTACTGAAACTTCCCAAAGGTTCCCCATGGTGGCACATTCTCTCTATTAGAAAAGAAGCTTTTCTTTTTTTTTTCTTGGTTCTCTTTATGTGCATAAATTTAAGTCAATTCAAAGAGAATATGAAGTCAGGCAAAATGTGTGTGTAAGTCTCAGAGTGGATCATATTTGTAAATTTTTTTTTTTAATATAGTCCAGTAATTTTAAGACTGCTTCTGAAAACAAGTTTGTCTTGTTGCACTCAAAAGCCTCATCTGAAAAGTACTGACTGCAGATGTAAACTATAAACACATGTACTGAGTATTTGTGAGATTAGGCTGCCAGATCCAGAGTGTTGCACTGGTGGATGGATTTTTGGATGTTCTTAGCCAAAAAAAAATGGCTTGATGTTTCTAAGAGCATCTTCTTTAATCTTCTCCATATATATAAATATATATACATACACACACACACACCCCAGTACTTTTATACCTGTGTGCACACACACGTGTGCATACAGAGGTGCAGATATGCATTTATCCACAGCATCTCTCAGTATCTAAGCCCGTTGTTACATTAGTTTTTATTTGCAGTGTATCCTCACAGTCTTAAGAGATGCTCCACTGAACTCATTGAAACACACACGAAACCTTGATTACTTCCTTTGAAAATGCAAAGTTGTCATTCATTTTTCGATTGCTTTAGGTCAAAGCTACAATAAAGGGAAAGGCCAGGTGTTAACAAGAGGGAACCGTGCTACAGAACAAGTAATTTTTTTGCGGTATCTTGTGACAATGCTTTTGACAGAGCTTTTGTTTCAAGCACAAAGCTTTGCCAGGAAGATGCAAGAGATCTGATGATACGTTTGTGGCAGCCCTTTTGTTTCTGCAGCTGGATCCCAGTTAGAGCACTTAAACATTACAACTTGAAGTAAAAATATTCATTTTATCTCAAGTAATGAGAGGTAATTTTTATATCACTATCTACTTAAAAGGAGTGAGCTAACTTGAAGACGTATTAGTAATCCCTGGCCTTTAAAGGAAACTTCTCAATTTCTGTCACTAGACAGATATTGAAAAGATTTTCACAAGTAGCCAGTCAATTTCATCAAAGCAGTTTATGGACATGCAGACAGTGCTTTCTATTCAGTGACATGAAATACATGCTGGAATGACCAGAATTATATTCTTCCTTGTTGGTTTTAGGAAAACATGATGGAGGAAAACCATGAGGAGGTAGTTTGAAGGGCATTTGGGTTGATGTGTTGTTTTGGAGATTTCTCGGGGGATTTTTGGGGATGTGTGTTTATTTTGGATAACCAAGATAATTTCAAATCTTTGACACAATGAAATTACGATTCAGCCTAAACAGCAAAAGCACTCCACATCTTCCTGATTTTGAGTAGCAGTTGGTAGAGGGGCTGAATTACTTGGCTGATGTTTAGTCTTTAACATATTAGTTTTTTCTGCAATTTGAAAGCTTTGCCTGGAATTTACATTCACAAATCCTATTGCACAAGGAGTTCAACAGCAAGTTTCCATTACGTTCTGTGGCAACCATATGGCAAAGCTTTACACAATTAGGTGCAAGTTTGTACATTTTTCAGTACTGATATCTGAAGACTGACTCTTCTAATGAATTGCTTGATGCAATAAGGTGTGGTAATTCTGGTCTGTAGAAAATACTGTTTCCAAGGGGAAAAGCTCGGGTATGGCACGTTGTTAACGGAGCTCCAGCATCTCTCAGTGCCGTGGCTTTCACTGCTAAAGCCATTGCTGCTTTAGGACCTGCTGCTGCTTTTGGTCTGGGGCTTCCCTTTGCTTTTAAAGTTTCTTCTGTCCCACCACACACAGTGGTGAACGGCAGGCTTCAGGAACTTCTTATTCCCTAGAAATTGAAGGGTGACTCCTGGCTTAGTAAATTTGTGGAAGTTTTACCATTATTGTAACTGAATTTCATTCTCACTGGAACCACCAAAGAGTGTCCCTTTTGGTTTTACAAATGAAAATTATAGAAAAAGTAGGAAAGGAAGATTGGATAATCTGCCTGTGGCTGCTGAAAAACATGAAAATATAATGTGAAAGTACATTTTGAAATAATAGATATTGCCACTGCAGAAGACTCTCCTTCTCTTCAGCAAGTGCAGTGTAGTCCCATCCTTTTGTCTTTTGTCCTACAGTGTCCTTATATCAGATAATGAGCTCTAATTATTGTTATGGCCTTCAAATGGGGCATAATTTCATACACTATAGAAAACAGTAAGTGACAATTTTCTCCAGGTCTTGAGATAGTTGTGTTGCATTTTTACCAATCATGGCTTACTTGAGGGATACATTGTTTTTGCAAATGTATTTAACACTGGAATATCTAACAAGAATTTACCTTTGTTACTCTCATGGATATGTTTGATCATTCTATCAAATATACAGACATGCATTTTATAGAGGGCAGGGTCCATGAAATAATTGCCTGCTTTTACCACAATATTTAATGGACTTTTGGTAAAGCTTGGCTCATAGTAGTTACCCAGAAATGAATTAAGACAATTATCCAAGTTATGAAATTAAATTTTGTAGCTCAATGGCTTGACTACCTTCCCAAAAATAGAATATTTTAACTTATGGGTACTGAAGGAAAAACTCTTTGGAGAACTGCTAGGTAAGGCAACAATTTCGAGAATGGAGCAAATATGCCCCCGCCCACCACTACCTTCTGTCTGTGGAGAAAGTGGCTCCCGTGGTGAATGCAAGGGTCCCAGGAAAAGGCAGAGCTATAGAATGATCACTGATTTCTGCAGAAACAAGACATAAAAGGAAAAAACTTAACAAAGTTATTTTACATTTCCTAGAGTGCTGTTAATGCGGAGGAGGTCTGTTCTTCAGGCTCTAGAGCAGATAAATCGTATATTATTGATAAAAGGGATGTATTTTTAATTTGTTGGAAGAGGTTTTTGTGCCCTGGTGTGCTTTTCATTGAGCGTGTTAATTTTTCATTATCACTATATGTTAGCTCTGCTGTACCAAGGGGGAGTATTTTCTACTTTGATTTCTGAGCAAATGAGAATGGAGAATGATGCTGCAAATAGTCAATGAGATGTGAAGGATCTGGGTTCCCCAAAGGCAACCTCATTAATGGTGAATCCAAAATGGATAGAAAGGTGACTTGAAGCCCACCCCTTCTGGAGGTGACCAGTTCTGGTCGATGCTGCTGTGCTGGATGTGCTGTGGTTCCAGACACTCCTGTCTGATGTGAATAATTCTCCCACTCCCACAGCCCCAGCAGTGTAGGCTGTTAGATATTTATAAGTGTTTTACATTTTCCTAGTTAAATACTCGTAATCCTGTATCTTAAAGCAGTGTTCCTTCCTAAAATCCTAAAACTGTTTTATTTTAATATCTGCCTCCTCACAGGGAAGCCAGTATCCTGTTGTACTCAATTTATCATATTTGTAAGGTGGTTCCTTTATATCCCCTGTTCTCTGAGATAGGAGAAGGTCAGCATTTTAAAATACTTACAATTCTGGTCATTGGCTTGACTCAAGGCATGAGAAACTTCTGATTTCCTGGGAGTCAGATTAAAATCTCAGAGCTTTATACAAACTCAAAAATGAGCTTAATATTTTGGGATGCATTTGAGTATGTTTTTCAGGTTTTGGGGGAGGTATATTTGGGAGACGACCATTTCCTGAAGCCTACCAAGGAATGCAGCTGATGCTGTGTTATGGCCAACTCTGTAGGACCACTCTCTTTTCACTCATTTTTCACCATATCCTTTGTTGTCTTTGTGTGTGTCTGAAAAATGTACCAGGGATACAAATGGAACCCACTCTGAGCAGGTCTGATCAGTGGCCTTGCAGTTAAACTGATAATTGCTGTGGAGAACTCTAAATGGTTTTAATGGGACTATCTGCTATGAATTTAAAATTTGTATTTAGCTCCTGTAATTCCCCGAGCTCAGATTCTCTAATGAACTACCACTTAATGTAAAGATAAATTCTCATCACAAAACACAGCTCATAACTGTTTAAGTTCAGTTTATGGTGTGTTGATTGGCTAAAGCCGAGTTAATTGAAAGTAATTATAAATAGACAATTTGCAAATAGAGAAAAAGAAAATCACAGTGAAAAATTAAGCCTCTATGGTACAATTCAGTGAGTCTTATGGTTGGAGGAAAGAAACTATAATGCAAACGTAAATCCTCAACTGCAATGTCTTTCCCACTGTTATTATTTGAAAAATAGATGTAAACAGATACTACACTTTCTACTGAGCAGCTGGTCCTATTGCCACTAAATCTCTCTTTCTTCCTTTCTAGACTTGTCCTAAATGTGATCCCACACTCTGCACCCAAAACTCCTGTGGGAAAAACACAAATCTTTAAAAAAAAAAGTGTCTTTCAATGTGATTGCATTAATATCACCTCGGGCTCATGGCTTTGTTTATTGAAGGAAGCTTTTTGGGATTGCTGATTCTGAGTGTGTTTGGATGAGGAAATGTGATGAGCATTTATCTCACGGTGCAAATGTGCTCAGGGTGGTTCTTGCAGAGGCGTTTATCCATTATAGGATTGGGCAGCTCAGAGGGAACCAAGGGATGAGAAACGTGGCTTGGCATTGTTTATGTGCACAGCCTGGGAGACAGCAGGGCCTGGCGGTTGTGGAGTGGCACTGGAAACCAGGGAATGTGTCTGACACGAGCCCAGGGTGAGAACTTTGCCAGATTGCATCACTTCTCACCTTATCTTAACCTGGAAGTTTTAAATCTTAGTTTTTTCATTAATGGGATTGCCTCTGTCCGTTGCTATGATAGTCAGACAACCATGACTTGGATTAGGGTGGAGTCTCTGGGAATTTTGTAAGGTAAATAATGCTACTGAAGAAGAATAAAAAGAGAACTCTTGTCATCTTCTAGAAGTTTATAAAACTCCAGACATAGCCTCAGTGTGATAAAAAAAGAAATAAAAATATAAATACGGTATGGGGCAAGTAATCCAGTGGCATAAGGGCCTGTGTAGACTCCAGTAGTTTCATTATGTGTATACTTATTCTACAAAGTGGTTTCAAATGAGCTTTCTAGCCACTCACCTTCTGTGCTGACCATCAAAACATTAACGTGAACTTTAACTGCACAGAACTTGCAAGAAATCTCGTGGGCACTTGGCTTATCTTACTCCTTTCATCAAAAGTCATCATAACTACAGAGAAACTTTATTAACAGGGACCAACTACCTGGATGTCTACAGCCCTGCACAGTCATCCTTTTCCTGTGAGAGGGATACCTTCCAAATCCATCTGTCAGCTTTGGTATCACACAGGTCCTGGAGCACTGGCTTACTTCCATGCTGTTCCCAGGAACATTCCTGCTTCTAAGAGAAGCAATAGTATTCTACAAGAATAGTGCAAAGATCTAGGAGCAGCTCTTTAACTGCTAGCCTATCATTCTGACATTAAAGAAAACAACCTTACCTTTGGAAGAGCTCCCTCAGTCGACTCTGCATTTCTGGAATTGATAGAGATAGAAAGAAAACCGATGGATTTTGCAGGCTATAAAACAGTGGGTTTTGCAGATGTATTTGGCTTATATCAGCAGTGAGTCCAAAGCCACAGATATTCTGTAGGTGAGATCAGACCTCTAATTGCAGCTGCAGAGTGCTAATGGGGAGCTTTGGGAAGATTTGCAACCCATCCTGAGTTCATCTGAAAGTCTTATTTATAGATTTCCACAACTGAGGCTCTGCATCGCCCTTGCCCTTGTCAGCTGTATCACTGCTGCTGCCTCACCCCCTTCCCCCTGCCGTCCTCATATGCAAACAAAATTGAACTCCCAAGAAAAAGAATTTTGGACTTTATAGACTCTAATTCAAACCACACTGTATAAATCAGTGAGCTGTATGTATAGCTTTAGAACTTAATTTCTTTTCATTTTTCTTTCTGCTTGCAGCCACTCGAGGGTATGTATAGCCCCTCTGTCAACCAGTCATTTAAAGGCAAAAATCCAAACACTGCACTTCTGAATATTTCAAAAGCTTTATATTGCAGGCTTTCTTAAAAATGAATCTTAAAAGTAAATTGCACAGTATGAGGAAATCATGTAATTTCTGGAGTGTACCAAGACTGATTTTCAGAAAGGCAGATTATAAAAATAGAGAACTGGATCTGCCTAGCTGTGCTTGACCCCACGAACCCAGGAGCTATTGCTGGCAAACCAAGTGTGTCCAAGAATATACAGCTCATTCCTAATTTAAAATCAGATGCTCATCAAACTTGGTGAGGATATTTGTATAAGTGAAAGTCAAAAGAGGAATCTCTCATAGGTGATCGTTTCATCAATATCTTTACCATCTTTTCCTCTTTAAGTGATAACTCTTATATCTTGTTTCATTCATGCCAGTAGAACTTAAGTCTTCTGTTTCATCAAATCTAGGCTGTTTTTTGTTTGCTGGGAAATATTGCAGCAATTTTCTCTTTAACAAACTTCCCTTGAGCAGCTGAAGTTCTTGATAAATGGAGGGCTTCAAACCACTGATGTTTGTTAATGCCTAGCATAGGCAATCATTAGATGCAGAGCTGATCTAGTTTACTTTTGGACTGAAGATAAATTTCCTGCAAAATGTAAAATTTGAAAGTTGGGGCCTTTTTGGGAGGAGGGCAGGGGCCACTATTAGTAGAATAATTAGAACTATTAGAATAATTAGAAAAATTATTATTTCAGTAATAACTTCTCCTGAAAGTGGTTTTTCACTAAGAGCACATTTCTGCTTCCTGTCTTACTTTGGGACACGTTGACATTGCAACCCATCTGCATGTGGCACCTGCAGGCAGAGGTGGTTTGTGTAGCTCGCTCTGGGTTCCTTTCTGGTTTAGTTCTCCCATGATCTGCCAAGGTCTGCACTTCAGCTGATTCCCAGCTCATCCCGGGTGAGCCCGAGACGTGGCCCTGCAGCCAGGGCAGGTGCCACCGAGCACTTGCTTGAGGTTTGCCATGCTGAACATCCTCATTACAAACTCTCTCGAGCACAATGACCCAGGACACAAGCATGGAAGAAATAAATTGAAATTTAAAAAAATATATCTGATGCTGGCTCAGCTCTTTAGTATTCTGGGGCTAAGGATGATCTGAATCACAGTCATAATTGCAGCATGCTAGAAAATGCAATTTAACTGTAGCCTAGTTTGAAAGGAAACACCGTACAGTTCTAGCCTACGCAACAGCAATCAGTATTTTTTGGTATAGCTTTTNCCCCCAAAATGAGCATTCTACCCAATTCAAAAGGAAAACTGTACTAGAATATTGAAAGAGACCATAATGCAAAATTTTATCGTTTCATCAAGCTCTGTGACAAACATGTTGAAAATACAAGTTGTTGGGCAAGATATCTGGCTACGTTTGGTACTAGTTTGCTTCACCAAAACAAACACGTTTCAAGAAAGAGACATTGATGTTATGAGGACTTTGACAATAGCTCACTTTCAGGAAAGTAAAGAGTGATGTACATTAAAGCATGGTAAGAGGCATTTTACATCATCTAGAGATTAAAAGTGTGAATTTAAAGCATCAATCTGCAAATAAAGCCATCTAATAGCAAGTAAAATGAGAAAGGTGATAAGGGTGTCATGATTCATGGCATGAGCCAACTGCATTATGAATGATCAATGAACATTATCATCAGAACAATGTCATAGTCTTACAATTATGGTGCATCGTAAATGCAAATATAATTGCTTTGTATGTGATGAAATACAAAAGCCACATTTAAATAATAATGTTAAGGTTGTGATCCAAACTGGCAAAACCTTGAATAGTCAGCTAAGCTGACATGATCTCATCTTAACCTTTTCACTGCTGTCAGGGCAGAAATGGGGTTGGAGAAAGTGTGTTTATGAAACATCAGGATTTGCTGATGATATTGGAAATGCCTGTTTGTTCTTAGTAGAGAGGAGGCAAAAGCAAATAGATATAATTTCTTCTCCTCTATTTTGAGGTCATCTTATTGATTTTGCAGTTGCTTCTGTGTGGCTGAGAGAAGAGGTGAGCCAAGTTATAATACAGTTGATTATGGGGGGGAAAGAGGCTGCAAGAATTACAGTGCAGCAACAGAACCAACAGTAAAAGAAATGGTAGCAGATGCCAAAAATCGCTGTGCACATCCACTGAGTTTTTGTTTAATTCTTCATACCAGTGCAGACGTCATACTGCTAGAAACTGATAAAATGATATTTTAATCTGTCTCTCATTTACTCAAGGGTGCCCTCCTGTACAGGAGTGTGCACACTCTGCAGTCCAGGTGTTCTGCCGTGGCACTTCAGTGGGGAAGCAGGAGGGCTGCAGTTTTCATACCCCGATTTAAAAAGCCACTGTACACATTTCTAATATTGGCCTGTGCAAATAACCAGGGCTTGGAGAGGGACACGCAATCAACTGAGCAGCCCAGGCCTATTCCACTCCTTTTGTTTAAGGAGCAGAGAGGAGTAAGGAACACAGCACAGATGAAATCTTGGCATCCTCCAAGCTGATTTTCCGAGGGTCAGGAATTCGTCTCAACAATCCCTTCTGAATGGTTCTCTCTCGTGCTGGAGTCACAATGTAACTTTGCAAACACTGATAGTGTGGTTCTTAGCATTCCTCGTGTTACTGTGCATTCCCCTTTCCTTGTTTACCCTGGTATTTTGATAAAAGCATAAAGTAATGTTCCATTTGAAGGCAGAAGTACATATGTTTAGGAACTCTGAATGTTGTAATGGCTTGCAGCACCTTGATTTCCTGATGCAGCATGTTATTAAAACAGGTCAGAATGCCTCAGCTGGCTGGCGACTGACAACTGCTACATCCTGACCATGCAGCAGGAGAATAATGATGTCATGCTTCAGAACATGTATTCTGACAGATTGTCCAGAACTGTGGCATTGCAAAGTTCTCATCTGCCATAAATGGCTCCAAATATATAAATATCCTAAGTTAGTGTCTACTCATTGCTATGGGTATTAATAGGAATGTTGTATCAATTTACATGTAAATATGTACAAGCCTAGTGAAGGGCCAAAACACTAAATTTATCAGAATTCTCACTAATCTTCTGCACATAGGAGTCTTCAAAAATGCACAAGGTCTAAGATCACCTGATGCCATACAAGGAGACGTCAGTGTAATTTTGCTGTGCAGCCAGAAGAATGCTGCCTGTTAGAAATACAGTTAATAAAAATAGCAGAGCAGTGATGGCTGGGCTGCCTTTCGTGGCAGTATGTTAAATTGTCTAAAAGTCTCCACTAAACTCTGCATGAAAACACTTGACCCTTTATTATTATTAAAACTTATTGGATTTTCAGCATCTCAGTGGCCAAGCACTGGAAAGAGCAGTTAAGTTAGAATAAGGCCTTGCATGAAGATAATACCTCTATCTATAAAGTACAAGGAAATTAGGAATACATATGGTAATGAAGTGCTTGACCCTTCTAGTCCTACGGTTTCTCTAAATTTATAATGCTAACGTTAATAAGAGCATTGTCATTACCAAGAATATTTTATTTCTAGGCGACTTTAGTTTGGTTTAGAATGTATTCATTAAATATCAGAAAGTGTTCATTGCTATAAATGTACTCTAATCATGTGATTTACACATCTCCTAATATGCAATTCCTGTTAATAACACTTCCTTAAATTGGCGAGGTGTGATTCAAAGTTAGTTGTCCATGACAGGGATCTTGGAAGAAAAAGAGAGATGCAAGTTCCATAAATGTCTTTGCTATATATCCCAAAAAGACTGTGGGCTGAAATTGGTAGGTATTTAAAAACCAGACATGGGTTAGGATTGTTTTATGGGACAATGGCTCCAGTTTCTCTGTCAGAGCATTCTAGGATGATCAGATTCTTCTCAGATGAGACTGCTGAGAGACACAGGCATGAGTGTCAAGGCTGGAGCTGTACTTAGAGACTTAATAACCTACAGACGATACAGTCATGGTGTCCATAAACAACAATTACTGCTGATCAATGAAAAACACAAAGTCTCAGCATTTTGAGTCATCAGATCTGCAAGATACAAAGCATGGGACTAGAAAGATCTCCTGCATTTTCAGGTTCTGCCTAGCAGTCAGTTGTCACAAAATCTGTGTGTGTATTAAGCTCTACCTTAAAACTAATGAGGTTTTGCACAGTCCTGTTGTTGGATTGCTTGGCTATGGGGCTGTCACATCTCTGATACTGTCTTCTAATTTCTAAGTTAAATGTTTGCAAGCAATTTAAATCCACCCGCTGTTCTACCTTCTCAGATCAGATAGTTCTACTTCTTTAGCAGTTCTAATCCCCAGTGTATTTAGAGAATATTATTATTATTTCCTTATCTTTCTAATTTGCTAGGGTCTGGTTAAGCCCGTGTAGACTTATCTGAGGTAGCTCTAGAACCAGAAGCAGAATAATTCCAGGAGAGTGAGGCCCCAGTTATTACAGCTCTGCTGTGCCCACGTTAGCACAGGGTTGTGCCCTGATAGGTGACGTGTATGACACCCTGACCACATGTATGAGAGTGCATCTTTGGGAAACTTCTTGTGAAACAGGTGTTATTTATCATGTTGGTGTTATACTGCACCTCAGCTGTGGGGGAGTTTCAGGCATTCAGGAACAGACGCTGTTGTCCAGGACACTCACAGTCACTGTCCTGATCCTGAGTGGAATGAAATCGTTTCTCTCCTGGTGCCATCTGATTCCTGCAGGAGCCCAGGACACAGATTTCCACCCTGGCAATATGCACTGAAGGACAGATGAATAGAGAGCCTGGGACATTAGGAATAGAAGCAAAAATAGCCAAGGAAATTATGCACAAATGAACTCAATTTTCCTTAGGTTTTTGAAAGAGACTTTTGAGAGGGTGACTGTATGAAAAAATAATTTCAGATAAGAGGAAGAGAAAATGTAGCAGAAAGAATGATTGTGGTAGAATTATGTTCAGTTTTTCATAAGTTATATGACTAAATGAAAACAAAAGTTCTTCATTCGTGCATCAAATACATCACCTGCATCTCTCACTCCTAATTGGTAGCAGATAGGTGTGTGTGTACACATACTGGTTTTGATTACTTCCGATGCACAGGGGCTGAACTGTAGACCCCAGTCAAGCAGTATCTGTTCATTTTTTTTTCTGTCAGCACCTGTTTCTTTCTACCATCTCTTGCCTTCAAAGATGAAAACTTACATGAAAAATAGAAGTTAGGGAAGATAGAATTCAATCAACACAGTAATTCCCAGTAGCAATAAAGCATTTTGTGATTGCGCTCTCTCTGATATATAACTCTCATTTAACAAAGATTTTTTTTTTGCATGGAAACTTTCTTATCTTTAATAAAGGAGAAGAAAATGCAGACTCTGTTTTCAGTGGCCCCCAGGGACGAGGTTTGTGCAGCTCCCTGGACTCACAAGGAAGGGCTAAGTTCCTGTGAAACCACAAGCCTCTCAGAGCCTGGGGTTACATTTATACTGTGTTAGTGCAACCTCTGGGAGGTGCCTTTCTCCTACTCCTGTGAGCTTGTACCTTGTGACCACAAGCCCCATATTTCTTTATGGTTAGAAACACATCTGAAACCCATTTGGAAGATCTGTAGGCATCTCTCTGTACCAAACTCCTCTGGACACTGGCAGGTTACCTGCGGTTCGCCCCGACTTTAATGCCATGTTATTTGCATGATGTGGAATTGATCCTTGCTGCATTGATCTGGGAAGAGTTTCTGGGACAGCACTCTTTTTTTCCTTTAACAAACAACACAAAGGACGTGTGAGTCAGTAGTTTTTTTTCCTAGCACATCCATGGCCAGCGAGGAAACGTGTTGGCTGAGTTTGGCATGTGCATCTCGGGAACACAAAGCAATTTGCAAAGACTAGAAATGAGCTTGTATTTAGGATGTAGCTTCTGGGGATGCATCCAAGTGCAAGCTTAGATCAACTATTCAATATCCCTTTTCCCTGCTTCAAACAGAGCTGAGCACCAAGCATGTCTGTCTGCCACCCTCTCACCCACCACAGAGAAACAGATACTGCTGATAGATTTGTGGTCAGGTTTTTTTCTTGTTTTGCTCACATATTTTATATGTATCATAGGATTTACAGTCTGTCCTGATGCTTGACTACGGAAGTATCACCGCAGAAAGCTTTTAAATTACATATAGACTGCAAAATTGGTCTGTATAGGAAAAAATACAGGAAAAAAGTGTATGTAAGTGCAAAAAGGCAGATATTCACCATTGCCTTCACAAAGATTAAGCTTTTTTGGTGGGAGTGGTTTCCTTCAGGGGGTGTGGGCTTTCAGGTTTTTGGTTTTTCTGGCTGGATCTGAGCAGATTTCAGCAAGGTGAGCCCAAAATGCCCCTGAAAACCCTTTGCCCCCAGAAAAACCCTTTCCAAGCTGTTTACCTTGAAGGAGCAACCTATTGATACTTTTTCAGGAAAATGCACATTTCTCCCATCATAAGCTATCCCCTTTCTTTCTTGCTGCTTTTTCTACTTCATCAGGATGACTTGGCTAGAATCAAAATAAGTTGCCTGTCTTTGGGGCTGGAGAATTCCGGACAGTAAAGTGCTATGATTTGGGGGTTTTTTTACATGGTTCTTGCTGCTTAAATGCTGGTTTATACCTTTCAAGAAGCATTGGGACATTCTTATTCAACAGTTGTTCCAGAACTGTAAATGTCCTTTGTCCCCAGGGCTGGAGGGAGAAAGGTTTTGGTCTTCACACTGCTGATGTGTGGAGGCACCTGGGAGAAGCAGAAGGGTTGTTCCTCAGTGTCAAATACTAAGGAGTAAAAAGGGGTTTAACCATTTCAAGTTCCCTGGACCAGAAGCACTGCTGTACTTCCACAAGAACCTGTAATTCAGATCATAAATCTGTAGTATCACTTTATAAATCATTCACAAAATATGCACCATGATTCATTCCCTTCCTTATGGAGAGTATTATGAGACGATATGAAATAAATGCATTTTTAATAGGGTCTGAAAGCAGAGCATTGTCTCTTCAGGAGAGGCCAGACTACCAAAGTAAAACTCTGCTTGCCTGTGTGTTAATTAAACTGGCCCACCCCCTTTGTCTCTATTTCCTTTCTACCTGTTCATGGATAATTGGCTTCTGGGAGTAGAAAATTAAATTGGAAGCTAGTGAATGTTGTGAGGGATAGAAAAAAAAAAGTGTCCCCACATGTGGAAGTGGGAGGAGGTAGAGAGATGCCCTCTAACTATGTATTTGTATAGTTTCTTGTGATTTTTTCTTCCTTTACTTTCCTCTTCTTTGTTACTGTTCCATGTACTGAGAGACAGGCTATTCTCCTGGTGTTCTGGGTTCTGTTATAGTCAAGAATTTTCACAAAGCCAGATTTTCAGCCTAGAGAGATTTAGGTGTCTCAAAGTAAATCTGACCTAAAAGTATTTAAAAGATGTTTATCTAACCTCAGCCTATAAATCTCTCCAGCTTTCACCTATTGCCTCCCACACTCTGTATTGTGAGCTCTACACAGCCCATGTCCTGCTTCATCTGCTTTTGGGATTCAGCACCCTAAAGGTCACAGCTTTGTGGGTATGCTTGGGTCATCTAAATGTTATAAATTGTACCCACAGCTGTTTATGCCCAAAGTTCCCCTGGTCTCAGAAAAACCTGAGTCAGAGTCTAAATTACTCTGTTTATGATCCTGCATCCCCTTGAGTAGGATTGTTCTTTAAACTGAGACAAATTTCATTATTTTATGCAGCCATTCCATGACAGAGAGAGGGACTCTTCTTCCTTGGCATTGCTCTACATCAGATAGAGCAGTTGTACCTAAACAGCCATTATTTTGTACACTAGAGCTACAGTCACTAAAGTAGTGAATTATCAGAGCCTCTACCTCTGAAAACCAGCTGGTTGTAGCAGGTACCTAAAACTCACACAGAAGTTTTATCTATCTATGATTTCTATCTCTACTATTTCAACTAGCATCTATATCACTCTGTCAGATTGCTGTATGCCTTACTCTGACATTGGATGCTTTTATTTTTATTTTCTTTCAAGGTATTAAACCTCCATGAAAAGAAATACTAAATTCTACCATCATTATATGTTATTTGTGACTTCCATCCTGCATTAAACAGCATTTTATATCCTAACACAGTCCCAAATCTGTATATTTAGTGCCTGATCTAAAGCCAGTTCAAACCCACGAAAATCACCGTGGAACTGGGATTCACATGAGGCCTTTAATGCTGCTGAAATAACCTGTCCCACTGCAGATGGCTGTGGGCAGAAATTACTGAGGAGGAATTGCAGGGGCTGAGGGCTGGGCAGAAACACCTGGGCTTCATCTGGAGCTCCAGGAACATTCATTTCCTGCTCGTGGAGAAGGCCTGTCCTCCCCGAGATACAGGCAGCCAGACTTCATTGTCTGATGCAGTCTTTGCAATTGTGCAGCAATTCTGTAAATGCATGAAGCTCTTAATTAAACGAGCAAGAGTTTACTGCACTTGGCACAGTGACTGCTGGGCTCTTTGGTGAGCTGCTAAATATAACTGGGTTTATCCGTCTCCATTTTTGATGCCAATGTGTTTTGGGCATTTGCAAACAGCTTTTCTGTTACAAAAGCTGCTGAGGAGAGAGCAGTGAGGGGGGCTGGTGGCATCTGAGGGGATGCTGCATTGTCCTGAGGCTCTGAGCAAGCACAGGGGCCACAGGTGTTCTTAATACCGATTGCACTGCAACAGTTAACAGTGTAGGGATGGGGATCTCAGGTGAAACCCTCAACAAATATTTTAGAAAAACAGACTATTTTCTGCTTCCCAGGGCTATCATTTCAAGCAGGCTATCAAGAAGAAAGCTGAGTGAGTTTATGTGTATTTCAAGTTCTTGAGGTTGCTCTTAGAGATGCAGGATCTGGAATATGCCTAAAATAAATAAGTAGCTTTATAGAATGATTTGTGGCAAGGAATGAACTTTGCCCACGAGTTCCAGTGAATAGAAGGAAGCAGGGCAACTCTCTTAATCCTGGTTTTGTTCACAGTGTCACTTCCATGGGCCCTGGGATTATGCCACGGTGAGTACAAAAGATGTTCTTCCATGGCACCAATTTTTCTGCATAGCCGGAAGGTGCTGGCTTTTATTGTCCTGTACTCTGTGGCTTACAAAATAACTCAAGGGAGCAGCTATATAAACATTACAATCAGAGACTGGGAATGCAGGAATAACCTCTCAACCCTCTGTGAAGGATTTACAGGGTGAGGCAACCTTTAGGAGCTCAGGCTAGAAGGGAGCTCAGGCTAGAAGGGAGCTCGGCTTGTCCCGTCCCCTCGCGCTGCGACAAGGGCGAGTGCTGCCAGACCTTCCCTGGAGAAGGTTTGGGGAGCAAACATTCATTCCTGTCAGGCTGCAGGAGTGAGTCTGGCATTGAAATAACAAAAACCTGCCTTTAGGATGCCATCCACATCCCTCCCTCCTCAGTATAAAGCCAGTATTTTACTGGGGTATCTTGAATTTTTCTCACCAACTTTGCAAAATCTGAATCATCTGAGTTTTTCCTGGTTCTGAGTAGATTGATTGGTAAAGGCAAAGTAAGTGTAAGTAGTACATAAGGCAAATAAAATAAATAAGTGAAAAATAATAAATAAATTTTAAAATGTAAGGAAAATCCATCAGAATTCTCTGACTGCTACAGACATTTCCCCCTGTCCTTCTGGTGCAAGGGTTTCTTTGGCTGATTGGAAATCCTGCCTTTGGTTTGACCCTAATGAATTCTAAAATAAGTTAAAAGAAACAGGCAAAAGGCCTGTAAAACTAGCTTTCCTTCCAAAATAGGGGAAGAGCTATTCATTTAACTCTATTAGCAAACTGATGAAGCAGCTACTTTGCACAATAGCAGGAATAAGAAGACAGATGGTATAGGAGAAAATAGTTATTTTAATCCTGAAGTTTACTTACCCAAAGCATTTAAGATAACTAGGTTTTACAAACTAAAAAATCACTAGGAAGTAGCAGTGATTCTGTTTTACAGAAATTATGTCAAGAAGGAGCTAAGGAATTGGTCTGTTCTGTCAGTAAATAAAATCAGCTGGCAATTGAATTTAAGAGGATCTGTTTTACAGATACTGATTTAATTCCTCAAAGTTATTCCTTACTGATACATATATATATAGATAGATGTGGAGGGGGTTGGTGGGTCTGGTTTGTTTGTTTTATTATAGCTGAGTTATTTTTGAGAAAGTACTTATTTTCCTTTTTTTGGGGGGTGGATTTTTTTGTGTAGGTGGGCATTTTTTTCACTAGACGGTCTTATTTTTTTAAAAATGAGGTTTTGTGTATTCTTATACCTGGTTTTCTATATCACTGAGATATAAATGAAAAAAAAGATTTTTTCCTTTTTAAGCACTTCTGTTTTGCATCTTTGCGTAAAAGCAAAAGCAAAGATAATAAAATCAGAATAGAGGCATGTTCTACCCAGCCTACTCTGATGCAATTAATAATTAAGAACAAATGGCTTGTAAAATACCTACCAGTATGATTAAAATGCTATGAAAAGGTTGCTGTAAGAATAATTGCTTTTTGTTTAATGTAACCAAAAAACAAATCCATGGTTCAATATCTTTTGTGTTGTATGTTTTCTGTTTTTAAAATTAATGTGACATAAGGCATTCTTTATGCTAATGTTATAGCTCCTTGGACGAGTTTAACACCATTATCTTCTTTAATGAATAATTCATTCCCTGTTGAAAACTTAACTATATCATTTTTACAGTGTGTAAATGAAACTTTGAAGTGCAATTTAACTCTAAGGAACTTCAGATTGTAGAAAATTCTCGTAAGCCACCCAAAAGTGCTGTGCAAGGAATACTGTCTTGTACTAAAGTATAAGCACGTTGTGATGAGCATGTTTGCAATTTTTAATTTTGCTGCTTGTTTTAAAATGCCTTGGAAAGGGTTCCTGGTTGGTTTTACTTTATTGGCATTTTATACATTTTTATGTCTTCTTTTTGAAAATAGAAATACTATCTGTAAGCACAGCAAGGCTCAGATCCTCGTAATTCCTGATAATTCAGGAAGATCCTCTGGGGGAAGGTGGTAAAATGGGAGCAATACCCTTATTTCCCACACCCAATTCTTGCCTTCTTGTAAGAAAACCTCTGACAGTCACAGTCCTTGGTGCAAGTGAGAGCTGAGATGGATCCTAGGAACTTCCCATATTTTTCTTGTGTCCAATATTCTTCCCTACCTAAGGAGGCAGGTACTGAAATTTCATGTGGAGTTGTTTCCCTTTAGTGATGCCTACTTGTTAACTGGGAAGATTAGATATGAGATCACTGGTTTTTAATTAATGTGGGTATGGGAGAAGCAGAGAGAGTGGGGCATGATAATGCTGAAGAATTCTTGGCCAATTAATCCCAATATTATGTTGACCCTGAAGCTTGGTCACAGTACCTGATAATCGATTTCAAGTTTCATGAGAAATACTCAGTTAATAAGTGAGTCCCATACTGTCTCTTAATGCTGGAATGTGCATGTTCATGTATGTGCATCACTCTTGAACTTAATCACAGGTTTTGTGGGTTTTATTCCATATGTGTACATTCATACAGATTTCAAAATCCTGGTGTCTGAGGGAGAATTTTACGGGGTCACCGGGCTCTTTCTTCGCGGTCGTTGCTGTGCCCAAGGAAAGAGGGTTCAGTGGCGTATGGATTTCTGTCCGTGTGGCAGTGGCAGTTTCGCGGTGCTGGCGGGGCTCACCCGCGGTGAGCCGCGGTGGTTCCGTGCTCGGCGGTGCCGCGGCCGAGGGGCGCGGCGGGGCCGGGTCAGGCAGGGGCGCTGCTGCCTGGGAGGGAAATGCTGCCACAGGGCACTGCCGACAGAGAGGCGCTGCCCGCGCGCTCGTTCCGTGCTAAGCCACGGCTATGCCAAAGCTTTCTGAGATCTCTAAATCAAATCTGGAAGCTGGGGATGCGTCTTACTGTGTGAGTTGTTCTTGTTCTCAGTGGAGTACTGCCTTCTGGGTACTGGGGAGCAGCATGGGCTCCTTCTTCCTAGGGGAGCACATTATCAGCTTCATTTTTATTATGTCCTTGCAGCAGATTTTCATTTTAGACATTTTAAGACAGAGAGCTGCAATATTTTATGAAACCCTACTTAGCAAGTGCGTTTCTGATTCTTTGTTGGGTTTTTTTTCTCTCTCTCTCTACCCTCCCCTTCCTTTTTCCGAGGTGTCAGAGCTTGTGGGTCAAAGGACTCTAAGGAGGGTTATTGTTTATTATGTCAGGGAGCAGAAAGAAAACAGGTACCTCATTCATTTATTTATTTATTTGTTGTATTTCTTCTCCCTGTGTTAACATTTTCTGTATCTTTAGGTGGTGATGTCCTCAAGCAGGTACCTGTCCAGATCTGTGTTGTTTTACTGCCTTGCGTGCACTTTCCTCAGGCAGGAAGTTCCTCAGACACTTCTTGTGGCACTGTTGTTCCTGGTTGAAGATAAATCATTTGCCAGGGACATTATCCACAGAGGAGAGCGAGGCTGGGGCGGGAGGAGGTATGAATCATAGCACTTTGTGTAATATGCTATCCCTCTGAACAGATCTGGCTGTGGACAGAAAACAGTATTTCTTCAAATGAAAAATAAATCCTGTGGTATTATAGGCGCCTAACAATGGCAATTCAGCAGGCTTGGCTTGACATCTGGATTTGTGATATTTTTGTTTTATTTCCATGAGCTATCATTACTGAAAGCTTTGCACTTGTCCATCTGCACATTAGGAAACATGTGAGCATTTTCATTTTCCTCTCAAGTCAATCGTTTAATATAAGAAACGCTTTATGTTTTTCTAACAACTTTGGATTGTACAAAACATTGAAATAATCAGAGTTTATCCTCCTTTTCAATCCAGAGTTCATGTTCCTGTCTCCTCCTTTATGTTGCCTTCTTTTTCTTTTAGTCAAATAAAATCCTTTGAAGTTGAGCACACAGAAAAATTCATTTTTACCTTGAATAGCACAAGCACTCATCATCATCAACTGTTACATAGGAGATTAGCTTTGTCATTAAGAGGAATAATCCCCATAATACTCCTATTCATCAGGTAACTGTTAAATGAAGAAAATGTGTGCAATTTAGTCCATGGTCCTGGCAATCATTATTAGAATGTTATATAGAACTTGGGTAGGCTAAGTGAAAAAATAATTAGCACACCTTTTTTTCTCTTTGACATTACGCAGCTTTAGATACTCAAA
Source organism: Daphoenositta chrysoptera (assembly GCA_013397915.1). Classification (NCBI taxonomy): domain Eukaryota; kingdom Metazoa; phylum Chordata; class Aves; order Passeriformes; genus Daphoenositta; species Daphoenositta chrysoptera. The sequence continues at coordinate 1,756,087 of VZRO01002119.1, forward strand.
TGTAATATACAATGTCTCTTCAATGGCTGCATTTTCCATACCATTATTGGGCATTTGCTGGTCTCTGAGTTGTATTTGGCTCTCTCTGTTCAGGGGATTTACTGATCTGTGACATGTCTCACTATTTTCCTCAAATGTAAGCCAAGGTAGTACATACTTGTGATTATAAAAGGTAATTCTTTGTCTTCTGTCATTGTTTTGATACCAAAAATACGCATGAACTTGAAAATAGAGGTGTCATTTCCTTTGTGCCAAAGAACTCTGCTTTAGTAAGATGGGCTATATAATCTCTTCCTACAAACTATGGGAGATCGGTGGCATTCAGTGAGCTGAGGTAAATGCATGTTGATGGAGCACTTGCTTGGGAGACAGGTTAATGTCAGCTACAGCAGCCAATGCAAGACTGTGCATAAATTGTTAGAACGAGATCTGGATTGAGGCACTGCGCAGTCTGGAGAGAAATGAGATTTTTGTGTGCAAGCTGATCATCTCTGCCTGATAACTTCTGAATTTGCTGGTCAGTTTTGACCAGCGCTTGAGGAAGAGCCAAAGTCCCAAAGGCCATTAGGTTCTTCTATAGGTCCTGAAAATCAGCAGCAGAATAGAGGAGGGACATGGAGTTGGAAATTCCTTCCAAAGGGGTCTGGCACTGTCAGACACTGGGTGCTAGTGTCCACCACTGCCCGGCCACCCGCAGCGCCAGGACAAGCCTTGGCAGGGACACCACGGCAGGAAACTGCAGGGGAGAGGAATGTCAGTGTGGGATACAAATCCCATGGGAAACTGGGAATGCCAGTACCGACGCTTATTTGTTCTATTGCACAGTCTGCACTTTGAGCATGGGCAAACATCCTGGCCAAGGCTGAACGCAGAGCTGAGCAGCAGCAGAACAGGGAGTGCAGGGCTGTACATTGCAGACAAGCGACCTGGGAGGGCCACAAGGAGTTTCACCCAGGTTAAATCCTCCTGGAGGTCCAGTTGAGTGAGAAAGAATTACCTGTAAGGAAGAGTAGTGCAACAACAGCAATCCTTGTAACTGGAAAGGATGAATCAGAACTCAACCCTGTTGACTGAGGCATAAGAGGGTTCTTTGTAAGGTATGAATTCTAGATCAGTCTGGAAAACAGAGGGGAGGGATCATGTAATTTCACAAACATGGGTAAATTAAAATTGAAGAGACAACGTGTATTTCAATCCCCTGTAGAGCAGGGATCATCGTGCAGTAAGAAGGGCAGGGAGGAGGAGCCACTACTAAAATGGAAGCACAGTAACAAACTTAGTCTTGGGACTTAAGAGTGTGGTGGTTGGGGGGCTGGGGNGTGCCCCCGCCCCTTGGTCCCTGCTGCTCTTCCCACCCCCATATATAAGTCACGGATTTGCCTTGTGCTTGGTCTTTGCCTCTGAGCTCCCCTTCATGGCACTGTGAATTGAACAGATTCGTGGAAATCCTCGTGCAAGGATCCTTCCTGTCTCTTTGCCATCGAAATGTCATAGCCAGCTGGGCCACAGCTGGCTGCAACATTAGAGAGTAGAAGTTTCATATCTGGTGAGCAGGGAAAAAAAGTGTTAGTTTTCTTGTTTCCCTTATATTTTTGCCTCACGGCTGCTGATGGTATATTGCTGTTTGACTGAATACCTTCCAGCTGAAAAGTAATCTTTCACTGTTGATTTATAAGAAGAATTTAATTGAAAAAAAGTTGGCAAGGTGACTCAGTGGATGGAGACGGATTCATCTGTTATGCTCTGATGCAAGTCCTGGCAGAACTAGTTACATTATCATTATCTCTCTGGTGTCAAACAGCCAGTGTTCAGATTTTCTGACCTTACTGATATTTTTTTTATTTGTAGAGAGTTATGTATGGCTTGTTGATTGAGTTCAACAGCAGGGAAGGCAGCAGTGATCAGTTTTGCCCTAACTGAGAATCATTGCAGTCAATGGGAATTTCTGTAAGAGGTTTCCAGGGACAATCTGCCAGCCAAAAGGCAAAGGCAGAACTAAATTATCATAGAAAATTGCAGCAAACCTAATTAAGCTAGGTTTGTGGAGAGAGATATTGGTTTTAACCACATGCATATCTACTATCTGCAGTCACTAAAGATGCTTACAGCACAGCCGACTCCAGCAAATCATGCAGGACGTAGCTGAAGTCTGCAAAGACTCTCTCTTGTGTGCCTCCGTATGGTAAAAGGTGTTTAATATTAATCCCTAAGACGGCGAGGTTTTGTGACATTTGAAAAATGCTGCCATATGCTCACGGTGAGGACCAGTATGGCTACGAGCAGCCTGGGCAGTGGGGATGGCACAGCAATCTGCTCCCTCCAGCAGGGGCTTTGCAGCACAGGAAAGAAAGATCAGGGAAGTATTTCCTGAGCAAATGCAGAATGCAAAATATTGTTCCTTCAGGAACTGGTGTATAATACACTGAGAATCCCATACACCGTTCATCACGGGCTCTCTCTGCCAGAAAGGGAGGACAATAAAATCCCATTGTAATATTTTCATGGAGGTGGATGCCATAAGGGACAATGTGACCTTATGCTAATCAGAGAAAACTCTATCAGTGTTGCACAGTCTCAACCAGACTCTTCACTGAGTGAAGAATTGATTCTCCTCTGCCCCTTTTCCTTTTCCCTGTGGCTAGGATTAGCATCGCTATTGATTAATGATCATTATGAAAACACTGTCCAGAGACCCCTGTGAAGATCAGAGCCCCAATGCTAAGAGCTATTCTGTCCTGAGGGTTTTGCAGATGGTGTAAAATTGTCTTCGTTCTTATTGCAAGCTGCTCTATATTCTGCTGTGCACAGCCATGAGTCCTCCAAAGACTGGTTGTCAGCCATTCTTGTGGTGTTTTTCCCAGTATATTTACCCTGATCTAGAGAATTGCAATCTATAGGATTGCATCTGCCAAGACTCTAACGTACTGGTAGAGGAATATAAAGATGGTCTCTTGGGAAACTCTGCTACAGCCTAAATAACACCAAAGATGGAACACCTGAAGGTAATCTATGATTCTATGAAACCTAACCACCTGCTATTTATTCATTTCTAATTTGCTTAGAACATTTGGAAAGGGGAGAGAGGGGAGCTGGAAAAGATCAATGGACATCCCTGTGACTTCTTGATGCATAGTTTTACAATGCCTGTGTATTAATGGCTCTGAAAGCCATTGCCCTGTCTGGTAATCAGCAGAGGACAAACAGAGTCTGGTCCAGTTCCAGGTGTTATTCTGAGAGCTGGAAGGAGGGGCATTAAACTTAGCACTGAAGTGCCAATATGACTTTCACAGGTTTTTCAGGAGGATGTCTTAGGCTCTTCACATTAAGATTTTCTAGGGTGATTATTTTCTCCTCTTTTTATGTTACACACATATTTTGGAGATGAGACTGTTGTTCCCAGAGCTATTACTCTTGGCCAAAAAAAAAAGCTACAAAATGTTGTGTACCTAGACTCAATGAAAATGTTTACAAAATGATAATTGGAGCCACATGTTGAAGGAGTTGAAGTTACCCATTGTGTCACACAATGAAGATCTTTCTGTCCCTTGTATCTGTGCAAAGCACAGTCAATTAAGTCAGCACAGCCCTGTCAAAGCTTCTAGTGTCTTGAAGAGTCACAGTTTGGGTCAAAATGCTTCCATAATAAAATACACACAATGTGCTGACTAAAGAAAATATCTACATTGTTTACCCCGTCCCACATTCATTCTTGTTTCATTGTAAGGATTGCTACCATAACTTCATTCTTCTTTGAATTCAGACATAAATTGCTATTAAAGACTCACTGAATTTTAACAAGCTTATGTTTTTGCAGCATAGCCTTGAATTTACAGTGCACTTTACAAAATTACATAATTCTGAAAATTTAGAGGGTTTTTTTGTAAAATTTATGGTCACATGAAAATGTCTTAGCCTCTTAATATAAAATCAACAAATACATATGTTGATGTAGCCACCTAAATACTAGATCTTGTATCTGCAGAGAAATGTATTTGTATAAAAGCAGAAGAACTAGAGGCCTTTTCATGGTCTCAAAGGTGTTAATACAGGATCATATTTGGAATAATTCAAGTGACCTAGAGTGACCATTTAGTCCATCTGCCTGACCGCTCCACGGCTGACCCAAAGTTAAGGTGTATTATTTAGTGCGTTGTCCAAATGGCTCTTGCAGTGACCTGGGGAGTGGACAGCAGGCTTGGGGAGCAGATACCCTCTCTGGGAAGTGTGCTGCACTGCTTGAGCACCCTCCTGGTAAAGCACTGTTGGCTAGTGGCCAGTCTGAACCTCCCCGGTGCAGCTTTGAACCATTCTTTGGGGCCTGTCACACCAGGAACAAGAGCTCAGCACCTCTTTCTCCCTTTCTGCTCCTCAGGAAGCTGAACAGAACAGTGAGGTCGCCCTTCAGCTTCCTTTTCTCCAAACTACACAAAAGAAAAGACAAAGCTTGCAGGGGATTCCAGTAAAAAGCTGCTATATAGAAGCTTATGTTTTATAAATTCAATTAGTTCCTTAAACATAGGAGGGGGAAAATGACAGATCCCACAGTGAGAGGCCCATGACAAGAATAACCAAAGGTCTGTTGCACTTGCTGCTGAGGGCAAATCTGCTCTGTAGTGCTCAAGCTGACTGATGAGATAAGGTGATTTTAGCTTCCTGAAGGGTTTTATCTCAACTTAAATCCACCATCTCTATTAGGACTTTGTCTTAAATACAAGGCCAGTATAAACACACTGTCTCATTGAATACAATAGCTGTTAAAAAGGAGTCAAACTTTTTTTTTTTTAAAGGAACTCAAGTCATTATATCTGTATTTGCTGAGTAGGAGACTTGACAGTACAAGCAGCTTAAGAGGAAACATGAAAAAGTCAGTAATTATAGGTCCGTTTGCTGAAGGATACCAGGAAAATACAGAAAGTGGATGGCAGTCATAATGTTACTAATTATTAGGGGCCTTTTTCAAAATAAGTCTTCTCTACCTAAAGAAAATATACCCACAGCCAACCTCTCAAACTTTAAGGCTAAAATGCATGAGTAGAAAGAAAGTGATGACCTTTCAGAAGTATATAGAACTCCAAAGAGATTTAAAAGGATAGATGCTACAAGATGATTTGAATTTATGTCAAACACAAGAACAAGAGGCATGAACTAAAGCCAAGGAAGGGTCAAATCTTAAAGGAATGCGAGTACAGTGTCTGTGCACAGTGTAGCCATGCTGCATTAAAAATAAGGCAATCAGATGAACAGTCATTGCGAGAAATGGGCAAATGTCTGGGGAAACAACATAATTGTGGGATGTAGCAATTAGCTCCAGACAATGCAGTGATGCTAAGAGGATCTGATGGCTGCTTCTGATTTCATAATTGCCTTGCAGTTTGTATATTTAGATTAACTGCATTTTTGTTAAGCAAGAACTGCTCTTCCTGCTCGAGACACTGCCATATGTGCAGCACTGGAAGCAGGAACATTGTGTGTTTGTGCTGCCCAATAAAACCCCAACCTTCACCCATGTGCTGCTGTGGGTAGAACCTGTGCCTGTGAACTCCCTTTGCAGAATGTGCTCACCATTGCTGCTCCTCCAATGCATCCATCGCTGCACCAGACTTCTTTATGGCAGCTGATTGAACTGAGGCTAAAAACCCCCTGCAAATTCTCCGCCCCACCCATGTTATGCTGAATGTAGGAAAGAAAACTGGGTAACTCCCTGGGTAAATCAAGAGCTTTCCATGAAGGACTCATTTCCAGTAGACTTCCAGTGACCTTAGAGTTCCCTTCACTCACAATAGGATGTCTGTCGCTGGTGTCTCTCCCACTTCCTTCCTCAGTGTCACAGGACACCCCAGAGTTCAATGGAACTTTGAGCCATTTGTATGAAATGTATTTGTATGAAATGATACATGTATACATGTATCCCCATGTATTCTTGGCATGTGCAAGGGCAGGTTGACAGACCACAGTCCAGCTGAGGACTTTTTGGATTACTACCTTTGTAACAAATTAGAATCAAGGTAATGATGAAGATCTTTCAAGAAACGTGATAATTTCCAAAGACTGACTGTGCTAATAAAAACACCCTGCAAAACAAATCACTTTTCAGGGCACAGACTGTCCGGTTTAATGATTAATTTGCACTAAACATCTCATTAATAGCACAGATTGTTTTGCCAATGCTTCTGAACAAATATAATTGGAGAATTTATCAAAAATTCCTTAATGTATTTAGTGCTTCAAAAGACAAAATAGAAAAATTAATAGCAATATCTAATGATTTATTTGCATATTATGGTATACTCCTTTGTGGCTGGGACCAGAGCTCTAGATCTATGTAGCTTGCCAGTTCCAGCAGTGGCGTTTCTCCTAGCAATGTTTTACTCTACCCACTGTCCTGTGTGAAACGAGTCTTAAACTCAGTCTTAGAACTGAAAGAAGTTGGTAAAGCTCCCATTATCTCGAGGAATGCATAAGTAATCTGAGTAAGCGAACTAGTTAGTGGCCAAGGCAGAGCCCTGCTCTCTGGTGATGCAGTTGAGGACGCCAGCTCTGACTCTGCCAGCTGTCTGAGCCATGCTTCTTGCCTTACAAGGGCTGAGGAGCATCTCACCCTCTGGAGTGCCCCAGAGCTGGGCACCAGGGTGTGACTGGGGTGCTCACCTGGCAGCAGAACTGCCCTGCACCTGTCCCTCTGGAGCTGCAGGTCTGACCCTGCTCTGGGTTGTCACAGACCACACGTGTGCCCCCAGAAGCTGCTGTTCCTGCAAAAAACCCTGCGACCTTCAGAAGTGTCTCGTTTCTGTTTGCCTTGGTGTCATACCAGCAAACAGGGCTAAATACCTGTATTTTCTGGCTTTCCTGGTTTATGTGATTTACGTTCTGTGGGATAGGGATGGTCTCTGGGTACGTAATGTACAGAACTCCACAGGAAGCCATCCAATTTGAGGTCACTGGCTGCTATAGTAAGAGGCATAATTTTACTCAATAATATACTTAATAGGAAAAAAAGTAATATTAAGACTTCTGCAGATTGTAACTTTTGGGAATTGTTCTAAAAATAATGCAACAGTGACTGCACCAGTTAATCAAGTTGACCTGATATTTCACAGAGCTGAGGACACACTTCATTATGCCAGAGGACTAATATAAACAGTCTATCTGTTAGTGCAGCCAGCTGAAAGTGCACAGAGATTCCAATTCTGAAGTGACAGCAGTGGGATTCAAGCACATCCGGAAGTGCAGTGTAAATAGAGGTGGATGCTTTGGGCTTACATCTTTTAACTGTGGTTATTAGCTCGGAGGTAGATAATGAGATGAGTGTGTATTCATGCACCTTTTTTCTGGAGATCTCTAGGATCAGACATAAATCTTCAGATGATATAAGATAGTCAAAATGGTATTTTCTGGTTTTGATCAGCATTAGAAATTTAGGAGATACCTGAGTTGCTGTTAAATCTGTAACTGGACAGAGGAATAGGATCTCAGCTGGTTTATGAGGTTAACTACCTCAGCAGAGAGCTTTACCAGTTACAAACATTCTGTTCTATACTCCCATTTGGCCACTAGTGCATCTATGCATTTTCATATCTTATTTTTCTGGCTGAAGAGCATTTCACACTGTGCTTTACCTCCCAGCCAGAGACATCACAGGAGTCTCTTACACGTTCAGCACCACAGCTTGGATATAGGAAAGGAGGATTCTAAATTGATAGCAATTGATAGCAATCTCTGCAGCTGCTTTAAAATCAATGGCCTGTCTAAGCTGATGCACATGAGCTGAAGTTCTAGCCTTGATGCGTTTTCTGACGTAGTTTTGACATGTTGTCATTGGAAAAATTTTCCCAGTAATTATATTTTACAGCATTTGTGCCACAAAGGTGCTGATGATTTTACGAAGTAGCTTTGGAAGTTCAGCCATCATCAAAGCAATACTTGAATGGTTTTGGCAAATTTATGGTGGTTTATGAACAAGCCAGCCTGTGCTGTTCCTCTTTGTCTAGAGTCTATGAGACCTTACATCCCCCCTGTAGGAAGATATTTTATCGTTAAGAGTGCTGCTCACAAGAGCAGATGATTCCATGTTTATGGATGGGTATGTAACTAACTAGCACCCCTGAGTCAGGGTAGGAGCCAGAGACCACCTTACTGGAATGCCACAGCAGGAGACCCTAACTTAGGCAGTATCCTCTATTTTGTACATCTACAGTGAACTTGGAAGCAGAAGTCACAGGGCTGCCTGTGAGTAGAACATCTCCTAGTAGCAGCCACCAATAAAACACCAATCCAGGTGGGAGCACAGAATGAGGTCAGTAAGGGGTCCCTTTTTCCTCAGCAAAGTCAGGCAAGAGAACAGAGAGGCTCTGTTTGCATGAAAATTCATTAAATGCTGGACATCATCTAACACAGACTTGTCCACAAAGTATGTTTGTCACTCAGTGTGCTGAACAAATAATAGTTAATAACAATAAGCTCTTCTCATTGCTATTTCTATGTAGTAATATCAGAATAAAAAACCAAACCGTTGTCTCTTGAAAATCATAAATACACAAAAGAAAACCATTTCCTCTAAACTGGAGAGAGATTTTTCAGCCTTATCTTTGCTGGACTTTCTCCAAGTCCTTCAAATGCTTGGTCCCTCTTCGCAAAAACAGTAACACAAGAGGGTTTTGCATAAAAGCTGGAAAGACACTTCCACTTAATTAGACAAGAAGGAATATTTTTTCCCCAAAAAGGACCAGGAGTCTTGCTTTTCTTTAATTTCATTGTGCCACCTTCATGCCTTGATTCCGCTCATTATAAAGATAAGGCTGAAAGAGGAATTCAGTGCTGGCATTTTGCAGTTGGACTTTGGTTCTGCTTTTGCAGTCAAGCTGTCTTTGCAAGGGTGAAATTCAATTTGCCATGCATTTCCTAACACTGTGGGAAAAGTAGCATGAATTCCATATTTTTAAAGCAGGGGATCTTGAACTTAATTGAAATGGAGTGCTACAGGGATTGGCTAGATTTTTTTGATGCTGTGACTGCAGATTTTGCACGTGGTTAAATTGTCACACATGAATTGAGAGGTGGGTGGTGCTTCCAGGAGGAGAAGATGGCACTGCAGACCCTATTCATGGTGTCCCGTGAAATGCATGTTCTGCCACGTTTCTCTGGAGGATTGTGCTGATGCTCTCCTTCATTACAGCCCCTAGTGACCCCAGCTGTGCCTGTGGTTGTTTCCAGCGGAGTATAGGAAATAAAACAAACATACTTAATGTTATACCTTTGCTTAAACACGGCAGTGCAACAGAATTTTCTCATCAAAGGCTTTTTGGGAGGGGAAAAAAGAAAGATGGTGTACATCATTTAGAGCTACAAGTTAGAATTTAGGCCTTACAGAGCCTGTGCATAATTATTCCTTTAGTTACATTTATCTATCTGGAAGTGTCTTTTTTCCAGTTGACCAATATGCACCTTTCATATCCATCCTTCTTCCTTCTTCTTTTAATGAAATGTATTTATTAAATCCTTACTCCAGGTGATTCTTTAGACTTATAGCATGAGGGGAAAGAAAGAATATTTCACAGTGATATTTTATTGCACTTGTTCCTTAAAATGTTCAAGCCTGTTATATTGCTCAACCCCCAGGTGTAGAACATGAACTCCTGAGGTTGAATAGAATGATTCACTTGTTTCACTATGAATTCAAAGTGGATATGAAGCATAAATCCCCTTTTTCCCTCTGTAATATAGTAGCCATGAATCACAATGTCACACTGAGTCGATCATAATCTTAACACTTCACGCCTCAGACAACAACTTGATTTGTCAAGAGAACAGGCCTGCAAGCTGCCAATAGCATTGATTCCCATTGGAAAAGAAAGGATAATTAAGTCCTCAGTGAGCTAATTTCTTTCCTTTCGTAAAAATAACATATATTTCTATTTTTTAAGTAAAGAGAAATGAATAAATATTACACACATATAGAATCAGTTAAGTGTTTGCTTTCCTTAAATAACTAGTATGAGTTTTTGTTCCATTTCCATCTGACAAAAAGTTCTTGGGATCATTTTCTCATTTTATTTCATCATACAATAGCACATTGTGCTACATCTCAATTAGGGATACTGAAACTAAAATTAATTACACGCAGTCTGCATGCTAACTGGCCTGCAACAGGATGCCACCATTGCTGGGATACAAGTGTGAAGCTGTCTATCTCTGATGATGGACATGAATAATCCTTGTGCTTTGTTGGAATTCTAGTCTTTTGCAGTGAGGTAATGAACAAAATGTGCTTTGAGTCTTAAATATGGCTCATGAGTCCTAAACATGCACCAAGGTCACCACACGTATTTTTAATATACTGTGATATGTTTCCCATATGGAGACGTGGTACATGAATAGATCGGTCTGTTACAAGAAAAAATTCCTGTTGTTTCTTGAGGAGAAAGGACACTTTGATGCTTTTATTTCCACTGCTTGTGAATTTAGCCAACAAGTGGAGGCCTCTTTTTGGTGCAGGGAAAAAACTTATACAAATAAATATCATAGTGGCATGCAGATATTATTTGACTATGCCTATGAATATTTACATTGAAATTAGATTTGGTTCTAGCATTTGTATCCCCAAGCTGCTTGGGAATTTATGAAACACATAATAGTTCATGCACAGCCTGGATAAACCCATTGATCAGACTGTAACAGATCCTTCAAATATTTTTCCTTTTCATTGTAGAAGAGAACAGCCAGTATTCATCCATCAGGGCCAAATCACTCCATCCTTCTTACTTGCTGAGTTTCCTGTTTGGCAGCACAACAGAAAAAGCAAAGCACAGACTTCCCAGACATAAGGTTGGAAAGTTCAATCCAGTCATCAAGTCTAATTTCCTATAATCATAAGTAATATTGCAGAAGACTCCTAGATTACCAGAGTCCCTGCTTGCTGTAGCCATGAAGCAGTCCCCAGCATCCTGGAACAAACTGCTCCTACAGTGAATGCTCAGAGTAGTTGTCAAGCTGGAAAACGTTCTCTGAGCTTCAGCAGCACAGAGCAATCTGCATCTCCTGCTTCCATGGCTTGTCCTGTAGCTGGAATCCTCTCTGCTAGACCATTTAATGGTTTTTCAGGGATGGGCATTTCCTGCTCTGTGTCAGAGGCAAGGAGCAGTTTGTATCTTTGTCATCTCTGGGCATCATGCAGTCCCAAGAGAAGAGATGTAAAGTGTTTGTATTTCTGCCAGCTCCTCTCCTAGCACCAGGGAGTACAGACCAAGAAAGCTCCTCATTTACAACCTGACAGCAGAGCCCAGCTTCCTTGGTTCAGCATGGTTATTTAAAAATTTCTGGTGATTTAGGGCTTAATCCTTTGCTTCCTACCACACTGAAATTGGATATAAGTTATGGTATCATGTAAATGAATAAGCTTTTGTCCTCCTAGTCATTTCCTCTTTCTTCCTACAACTCTATCTCTTGACAACCACTACCTGCTTTTCCTATTACACATTCTATAGTTGCTGGGATACATGCCATTCATAAGTCTCCAGAAACAAACTCGAGTTTTTTGGCATTGATCAAGCTTAATGTGGTCCAATTGTACTTGCCTTTTTTTCAAGCATTTGCTTGGGTTGAATTGCTAAGATACCACATCTCTGTGCCCTCCTTTCTGCTCCTCTGGAACAGAATGCAAACAGTCTCTTTGAATATGGCTGCTTTTCCACTAATATATTATCTGTATTTGTGTTGGGTTTTTTTCCTTTAAAGCTAAAAATTTTCCTCAGCAGCCCAGGTGCTATTCAAATTAAGCTGCATGCAAATCGTGCTTGGATAGGGAATTTAAGTGAAAATTTATTTTGACATCTGTTTAAATTTTCTCAGATTTTGTTTGTGGCTAAAAGCATTTTAAAAATCTGTCAAAAAACAAAAAAATCATCATCCTCTATGCATCTGTAGCTCTGTGGAAAAGCAACATTAAGTTAAACAGAACTGATGAACTGTGACCACCATGTGTTTGAGTGGTGTTTGGAAGCTATAAAGTGTATTGTAAATGCTGTCTACCTGTTATCAAGTCAGGATCACTTTATTCTTATAGAGCAAATTGTTTCTGGCAACGTGTCCTTACTCTTCCTACCCATCAGAGTGATGAGTGTGGTGTTTTGGGGAGGGTACCCTCTTAAACACATCCTTACAAAGCACCTCACAAAGTTTGGCACTGCTCTCTGAGGGGTCCTCAAAGCATCAGTGCATGTGTTGTGTATGGGCTGCCCAGCCCAGGAGCTCAGCTCCCTGCTAGAAGGGGCTGGATGATTTTATACTGCTAAGAAAAGATAAAATGGAATTGAATAGCTGCTCTTAAGTCATCTGCACAGAGCCTGCAGTAGCTGCATCACTGATAAACACCTGCCATTATTAGAGGCATGTATAACATTAGCTACAGATGACATACGTCACAGAATGGGAGGAGAAACAGAAGCTAAAATCCAGACATCTTCTTTATTCCTGCTTCTATTAAATCTCCCCGTTAACCTCTGATTTACTCCTCTCTTCTAATAGTCCTTGTAAGATCTTTGCAGTTCCTTCAGCAACTACAGACATTAACTTTACTATAACATCTGCAATTTTCTCCAAATTGTTTCTTTACTGCTGCAACTGAATAAGAGCTTATGTAAAAATTCCATTTGCCTCCGTGATGCCACCCTGAGTGAGCTGGAGGATGAGGAGCCCAAAATACATTAGAAAAATTGCATCTGAGAATTGCTTTCCCTTTTGGGTCACTTTACAAAGGATGTGAACATCATGGTGGAAAATCTGACCCTTAGCAACTTTTGGAAGATATTTTCAAGCAATATGTACAAAGTCTTTTACACAAAAGACATCTTTTATTTATTAGTTGACAACTGCAAATGTTGTTTTTTGTTTTTCATTTAGTGTCTCTGAATTTTAACTAAGGCAGAGATCAAAACATGAGTACTCCGTAACTCTAGCTAAAAAGCACTTAATAATAATCAAGCTCACATCTTGTATAAAGATACTTTTTTTCCCATAATTCATCATCTCTCTATGGAAAATAAAAGGACCTTGAAGAGAGATGTGTTTGAACTGGGGACACAGGATTTTCATCTGATGCTTTGACTTGTTGTTTGTGTAATATCACAGACATTTTAGGTTTTGTCTTCTGGGAAAAAGCTATATAAGTTTGTTCAGTGCAAAAGTTCAATGAACATTAATATGCAAGAACACATCTGAATTGCACGGAAGTTACCCTTCAGTATCTTTGCTTGTTTAATGTGGTTTTGGATTATGCAAATATCCACATTTGCTCAAAGTATAATTTTAGCTAATATGATATTTCTTCTTCCCCCCCCCCCAACAAGACAACCAGCACTTTGTCACTTAGGCAAAGGACATCATGGAATTCTACAACACAACGTAACAATATGGCTCACATCAATGACAACACATTGACTCCCTTGACATATATTTATAGTATTATTTTTACTTATTTTCACCTGGGAAAACTGCTTTTAACTGACAGAAGGAACTCCCAATAGACGACGTGACAGTAAACCTGTAAAACCTAAATATACTAGAAACCCAAATATGATACTGTAAATGGTAAGCTTCTTTGCAGCTTACATCAGTCAGAAGTGAGTGTAGTCACTGAGGAGTGCAAAAGGGCATGGAGTACTGTGGATCCCTCCAGTTCAGCTCTTCCTGAGTTTTCCCCCTGGTCAGGAAAAAACTTTGGATTTGTCTGAAAAGTGTGAAAGATCACGGAAGTGCAGTACCCACAACTGTCGTGCCAGCTTGGATAAGAGACTCTTTGCCTGTGAATATCATGTCTTTGGGTGGGTTCCGGAGAGGAAAGAATAACAGGCCAGAGGAGATACTACATTACCAAAAATGTGGGAGGAATATTTAAAGCTGAGCATCCGTGCCGGGGTACACGGTTTCCAGGATTTTCACCATTTTGAGTGCATTTGACTCTTGGTTTATGGAACCTCGGGTAGATACTGGAATATCAGATAAAAGAACTTCACCGAAAGCCCAAAATCTGGGGAAATTGGGCTTTGGTTTGAAGGAATTGGTTTCCATATCAGGCTCATTCAATAGCTTTTTACAAGCAGAGATTGTGCAATCCGTGCATATGCACAGACTTCCCAATAATCCTTTAGGAGGGCCCATACCCAGTGTCTTCATCGTGTTCAGTTTTATTTACCCAGAGTAAGCTCCTTCTGCCTCTCCACATGCCACTGTTTTTCCTCTGAGGGTCAGTCTGGCTTCAGAGGGAGCTGCAGCCCAGTGAAATCAGCAAATGCCATTTCTGAGATCCCCTCAGTGCTTCCTGATCTTCTCATGTGGAACAAATGAAGTTGCTTTGTCTTAACAAGCATATGTCAATATTAATAAATATGTAGCAGAGGAGGAAAAGATGGCACAGCAAGCCACCCCTAGACATGAAAATCAGAGTTCCACCTTTGAGAGCAGGGACTGATCTTCAGTGAGATGTCCTCACAGAGCTCATTCATGCCAGGATTATGGCCCTCAGAGAGTGATGTGCAGGCATTGAAATTCCACCAGCCATCTACACTCCTGAGCACTACTGAAACTCTATAGAATAAAATTTCCTGGCATGTTTTCAAGGCATGAATGCCAGTATCTCTGAAAATAAGCATTGTGGTCCTCTTTTCCCATAAAAACAGTCAAGATGATTTAACTACGTTCAAAGTTCTGCTGAGGACAAGGAAGTTATAAAAGTCATACATGGCGCATTTCCTAAACTTTGGAGTAGAAGATAAATTCAGACAGATAAAAATGGTCCCAGTTCCTCTTTTAAATGTCAGGTTATTCTGTAGCTTCTGCTAAGTGAGTCTGGATTTGCATTGGTGTAATTGACAACAGAGTATAAAGGAGGTGAAAGGAGACAAAAGGGGTATGAAAGGTGATTTTTAAGCTTCTTTTAATAGGTTTCTAATGGAAGGGACTTCAACTGAATTCTTATGAACACATTTTGCCACAGGAATAAGGCTCTAGTATGGTAAAGACTTTGATTCAGGAAGTTAAAAATCACTTTAGTCTGTCAGTTCATGTTCATGTGACTAGTCTTTACTTGCACAGCATGTGGACATTTTCAGCTGTTGGGATTGCTCAAACAGAGGGTGCATCAGGCACCAGTTGTAGATTCTTATATTTGTGAGAGAATCCTTACAGCCACAGGAGTCAATTGCAATTTTTTTCTCTCTAATAAGATAGATAAGCATTGGTAGCAAGCAAGGGTTTAGTTCAGTATCAAAACATGAAGAGACTCTTCATTTTGAGCAAGGTGAATTACAGTATTAATTCAATTAAAAGAACTTTATGAACAGCATTTGACAATTTTCCCTCTATCTCTATTAAATATGCTTGAATGATAAGCCAGATTGTGCTCTCAATCCAGATTTCTACCTGAGTAACTCCATTGACATCCATGAAATTGCTCCTAATTTGAATCAGAGCCAACAAGATCAAACAAAGATTAAAAGCTTTCTTACTAGCAGTTTTATCCTGTATTTGGTGAGCTTATTATTTTATTACGGCTCTATTAGGGTAAGCTCATTACCTGCTTTAGTTTTAGTTTGTGCACTCCAGAGCCAGGCCTGCCCTGTGGTTCTCCCTCCGAGTTACCCCAGCTGAGTCCCCATCACCCACTCCTGAAAGCAAATCTGCCAGGTAGGGATTGCCCTCAGAGTCAGCACAAACACTGCAGGTGATGGTTCTGCCAGGCAGACGTGGCAGAATTTCCTCATGGCCTGTGTTCGTACAGAACCTGCTACTGCAGCTCTCTGTGCACTAACGGGGTCCCTAAATTTCACAGAGTGTCCATAATGACTGCTAATTGCCTAAGGAGAAATGACTCAGATGAAAAAGCACACATTTCCTACGCTGCACTGGGGCGCTTGAAATCTCCAAACATGCTGAATTTTGAATCAGGGCAAAAGCCAGGTTTCCCATGAAACTAATTTTGAAAGACATCTACTTCATGTCTAGGTTATGCAAAGTGTTTCTCCCTTTTTCTACAAAAAGAGTCACCAGCCTTAATTTTCCCCTCAGAACGTTTTATCAAGGTGTATGTGAATCTGGACGAGAGCAAGTGTGGCAAGGGTAGGTTTGCCCAATAAAAACTTCTCTGGTGGTTCAAAAGCTCAGTCAGTTTGAATGATATATGTACAGAACAATCTGAGTGAGGAAGTTTAAATGTTCCTTGTGATGGACAGGTGTCTGAAATGGAATAGTACTGTTTATTTCATAATTAATGGCTGCAAGTTTGCGTGAGTTTAACTAAAAGGGCAGCTGATATTCCTAAAGTTCTATCCCAAAGACTCATGAGTTCTTGTAGTGCTATTATTTTTGTCAGAGTATTTTCTGCTTTGTTGAAATGAGTGATTACTTTTTGAAGTTCATTCATGAAAATACATGGGGGCATTTCACAGTTAAATATATTAGTCTCTTTTCCTCAGACCAGGCACTTCCTTTAATCACATTTTCGAGGCAACTGTATTTAAACCAGACCATCCATAGTGATGTTATGCCAACAGATATGTAAAGAAGCTCATCCAATTATCTTACTTTGATTATAACAGTGAGGTATTAGAGGCTACATATTGTCCTTCTGTTTTTCTAGGCAGCATAAAGAATGGAGCAAAAATATACAAATTTTGTTGGCAGTGAAAAAAACCAGAAATTTTTAATTTGTTGTCTTTTGAGAACCACATATAATCAGGTCTGGAAAGTGTTTGAGAAGGAAGCAGCTTGAAGAGGAAAGAAAATGTAGCCAGGCTTGTCTGAGGGAAGCAGTTCTTCATCTGTGTGAGGAACCCAGATAGTTATGAGTTGTAGCCTGGGCAAAACCTTGGGCAGAATAAGACAAGGATCTGAGTTGTACAAATGGGAGAAGAAGAATGAAATTGTGAAAATAATCACACTTTTTTCCTAGATGACAAAATAGAAAAGTTACTGCTTTCATTGGAACACAGACCTCTGCTGTGTTGGGTGCAATGTGCTTGTATCAGCTTACCCAAATCTTTCAAAAATGCAATGCACTTTTGTCCAGCATTTGTGTCACAACCAAAATTATTTTTTGTAATTTTTTCTTTCCTAGCACGCATAGCACTTCACTGAATAGAATGATCCTAAGAGCTATCACTGAAATAAATCAAGTCCTTTGATTTAATGCTAAAGTTCAAAATCATCTAGTTCCAGTCTCTACTTCCAGACACCATTGCCACCCATTCAAGTGAAGCAATATGATTTAGAGATGATGCTGCCACCTTCTCAGTACATCATCTCATTTGGAGCAGGTCCTTGAGGTTACAGTGCTGTTGATGTGGCATTTTCACCGACGTCTAATCTAATAGAAAGATCCATCCTACCATGGTTTTTTTATTGAAGCTGCAGCTGGTACATGCACAGAGTGTCACACTCATGGTAGAGACTCATGGATCTGAAAGGCTACTTGAAATTAAAATTCACTTGTACATCTCTCCGGGACCATGAGGAAAAATATCCAAAAAAAAGTATGTAAAATGGGATGATTAAAAAAAAAAAAAATACAAGCTGATCCATTCAGCAGCAAAAGTTTATGTTGACCTTAAGTCTGTGAAATGTCACATCAATTTTACATTGGTATAAGAGAGGTCAGAGGTAGGTCCCAGTACATAATAGTGACAGATTCATTCATGCAAGTTAAAGTTGGGTCTCTGCTAAAATCGTCACGGGATCAAACTGAATAAGGAAGAACCTGGGGAGGTATTTTTTGATAGGATGTCAAAGTCTAAATTCTTCATCACTGACTCTGTTACCAGAACTGGAGAGGAACAAGAAACTCCTTTTTCTTGTCACCATGCACCCCGAGGCAGGAGCACCCTAGTCCATTGTCTGCAATAAGGAAAATCGGGCTCTGCACATAGTTAACTTGATGATGTTTTGATTGTCTGAAGGAAATAGCTTGTTTTGGAAACAGCCTCCAAGAGGCTATTAGCATTTTTAATTACATAGATTCTGTTTAATGCCACCCTATTTCCACTTCCCATTCTTCTCATTCTCTTTATTCCGTTGTGTGGAAATAGCATCTTCTTCTGCTCAGACGTCTTGTTTGTGCATTGTTAACTCCACTACTACTGCCCAGAATTAGTGTCTGTCCTTGGGTTTTCTGCCAGTTTTGTTACAAAATACAAGTCTGTGCAGTGCTTTCATCAAAATGATCTCAAAATGCAGCCATGGACATATAGGTGCACTTACTTTCACTTTCCTCCCCATTGTCATCTGCTGTCCAACTCATGTGTTCTCTTGGGAATGAAAATACAACTCCTGGTTCACTTGTTTTATTCTAAATGTTTGTGCCTGCAGTTTGCCATGGTTCTCCACTTTCTAACTCCGTGTAGGCTGCCATTAATGTCCTGTCATTGTGATACCTCATTAGAATTCATTTTTTCAAGCACTCTCATGATGTTGGAAACCAGAGAACAAGGAGGAGTCATTCAGCAAATATGGTTGATAAACTTGCGTTATTGGTGTCACTGACACCTTACTGCATCCATCTAAGAAAAAGGGTAAAAGATTAGGGAAGAAATGGTATGGGCTTCACCTGCTGAGCTTTCTTCATGCCAGTGGGGATCTCTGAGGAGTCAGCTCTTGGGCAGACAGGTTGTAAGGAGGGATACACCAAATGCTGCTGTAACGGGCAGGGAGTCAGAATCCCACAGGCACAGGTGGCAGTTCTGGGAATGGAGCAGGAGCTGTGTGGCTGTGAACACGTCACCTGAGAACAGAATTTCCCTTCTGCATTTTCTCTTCAGTCAAGTTCCCTTCCAGCACATCAGTGGTGCATTACTTGCAGTGCATCAGAAAGAAGCACACGATTCTTGGGTGCTGAGTAGAGTTTAATCTGTTCCACTGTTGTTATCCTGTCTCTGTTGGGATAAATCCTTAGCTATGTTAGTCAGTCATTGGACATGAAAAGAGTTGGCTCTTGCCCCAGTGTTTAAGATCCCAGCATGATGACAGGCATTTTAGGGAAGGTGGATAATAAAAAACCTGAAAACAGATCTGAGTGGTTAGATATCAAGAGAAAGACAACAGGTAACCAGTGATGTTAAGACTGCACTGGGACACAGGTTTTTAGAAGCCTTTAGGCATTTGGAAGCTGTTGACATCCTTGGGAATTAGCAGTCTAAACACCCAAACTTTTAATTCCACAATGAAGTTCTCTCAACATTGGGGAGGGGGTAGTTTTCTCAGGATAATTTTTTTTCTTTTCATGGGATGTTCCTATTCTCAAAGTTTTCTACAGAAGTGCCTGTGCTTTCAGCTCACCAGACTGAAGCTGTGAGAAGGTAAATTCAGCTGGGTAAATAGGCAGATGCAGGTTGAACTGCCTTTCCTGAGCCAGCCCTGTGAGACCTCCCTTTCCAGCTCTTGCACAGAGGTGCACCCCGGTGCACCGTGAGCACACACAGCGCTAATAACAGTCAGAGGAGAAGCCTTTGGTAGCGCCATAACTGGAAACAGATGCTGACTGCAGACAGACACTGAAGAAAATGAACAAGAACTGCTCTGCAAGCTGATAATTTGAAGGCTTAGTTTGCTACAGGCATTCATCTGTGCATTGGTGGTGATCATCGGTTCTGGCCCAATGTTTTACTCAGCTCCTGATAGTGCAAGGAGAATCCAGCAGCATCTGAAAGTGCTTCCAAGCACTCCTCCAGATGTGGGAATAAATTACTATTAAAATGGCCTGTTTGGATGCTGCGCAAAGCACCTCAAGCCATAAGACATTTCATGATGATTATTCATCCCAACTTTGGTAATGGAGGCAGTGAGTAAAGAAGAAAAAAGGAGGCAATTCTGTGAAATACTGAGGATCATGAAATTAGATACCTGTAGTCACATCTAAAAGAAAACATGCAAATGAGTGCCAGCCTTCAGGATTCTATTGTTTACAGTGTGTGCCTTATATTTAAAAGGTTCATTTAGATGCAGTAATGGGCCTGTTTTCTGGGTCTGTCTAAAGATGGCAGAGTAACAGTAATTACTCACTTCAAGAAAAAAATGCTATGCAAAAGATTTCTAGAAGAATAATAGAAACAGCAGTTTGCCAGGATAAAAACGAACTTGTTCATCTGTATCTAATAAGATTGGTTTAAAATGATACTGCTTCAAATTATAAAGAACTCATGTGAATATGTGCATGCATCTGTTTTCTTTAAGGGGAAATTTGTGATTTAAAATATTCAAAATGTATTCCAAATCTGGATCCCAGGAGTCATTGGCACAGCTCACAAAGCATTAGGAAATGGGCAAAACTTGGAAGGCTTTCAGTTTGGTTTCAGTTCAGATAAGCCTGCAAAAGTGTGGAGGCCTGCAGTTGCTGTTAAAAAGTTTACATTTGGGAAAGCCCTGATTCAGCAAAACACCGTATTCAGCAAAATATTTCAAGTTAAGCACAATTTTATTTGTTTTGCCAAAAAGAAATAGGCTTAATCAGGTGCTTAAGAGTTTTTCCTCACAAATGCCCAGGTTGCTATGTAATGCAGTCTGAATCTGCAATCTCAGTTTCCCCTCATCCATATCAGGAAAGAAATGTAGTTGTATAAAATACATGAATTTTGTTTGGGTTTTTATGAAAAAATAAATTGCATTCTGGGTTGAATTTTGAAAGCATCTTGTACAATGATTATGATGCTCTTTATTGTTGTAAGGGACCTCTCAAATATCTTTGGATTGAAGAATCTGGGCCAGTGTTTCCTTTTAGCATGGCTCTTATTTTTATTGAAATTTTCATCAATCTCTCAAATCTGCCCTCTTCATGATGCAGTTTTAGTGTTACGAGTCAGGGCACTACTGGGTTATGCTCTGTTCTTTGTGGTTGTTCTCAGTCTTTTTAAAGAAATCCGGTGGTAACAGTGGTTCTAATATACTTGACAAGGTGATAAAATTGTGCCCCTAGGTATCCTGCATTTATAAACTCAGGAATAAAGCTGCCACTCACATCACTGGGACTTTTTTTTTTTTTTCCTGTAACCAGGAGTTGAATTTTCCCCTTTTGCTATGTTTTTAATGTTGGGTATTTTTATTTAACCTTGAGACTTCAACTTGATCTTTCAGATCTTGCTCTCTTTTCTTTTTCCCTTCTGATCAATGTTTTCGAAACGAAGTCATCCAACATTTGTGTCGCAACAATTATGTCTTCTCACTTGTCATCTCTGTTTAAAAATGTTGCTGCATCTGGATGAAATTTAGCTCAATAAGCAAATAATTTCTTAAGCCTTCAAAGTGACTTAGTTACTGACTTAGAGAGCACAAAGTATTTCCAGCATTTCTGCCACCATAGTTTTTAAAAAACTTGACAATCAGGAGATATCTGTCTCTTGAGGAGTCAATGCATTTTTGTTTTAAAGTAAATATGTATTCATCATCCCTTCTTTAGTAGTATATCTTTGTTTAAAATTGTTTGTTGAGCATCATTTCCTACGGTTTTCTTTCTGAGACTAAAGAATGCGTATTACTGTAATGTATTTATTAAAATGTTTAAATATTTAACATATTCTTCATCAGCATAATAACTACCATTTTAATTCATGTGCATCATTAGCAGAAAAATACTTCATTCTACTGGAAAATGCTATACACCCACAGGAACTATGTCTACTTAATTACTAAAGAATAAGCTCCACCTGGATGATCTGTCTTCCCAGTTCATTTTAAAATAATTCTCCAGATAATCTCTGAAACAGTCTCCTTAAACACACTAAGGTTTCTATGGTTATTAGTAGTAATTGTGTTGCAAAACCCGGGGAATTTTATTTAGCATGGTGGAGGAAGCAATGTCATTATTAGTTGATTAGTGTGAACAATCTTTGACAATATGTAGTACCAGCTATGGTTTCAACCACTGACACCTCATTATTCTGATTGCAGTTTGATTTGCAATGTTAAGAGGCACCAGGAAAAAAGCAATCATCCAAATCTACCTCTATCAGCTGAGAACAATGGAGGGAGTGTGTGTGCTTCACGGTATTCTAGAAATTTCCTTCCCACAAGAAATGAAACCCGTTAATTGACAAATGACTGACACTGTTTACTAATTAGCAGGCACGCTGCCACGTTTCTAACACACCCTATTGTGCGTGTGCTCTGCAGCGGCAGGATTTGGTAACGAGATTACAAGCGTGTTATTGTACGTGTTGTGTTCTCCCGAAGTAGATGGGTTTTAGAGCAAAGGCGGCGGGTCTCGAGGGGTTACAAATCGCTCATTCTTTGCTGTGGCTATAGCATTAAATTAAATATAAAGCCCTTGGGGCCAGGCTCCTCAGCCCGCCCGGGGGTGAGGGTGGCTCACGCTGTGCCAGCCGCCCTGGGCCGGGGCCTAGCACTGTCCGGAGGGCCGGCCCACACGGAACGCGCTCGGCCCGCCGCTGTCCCCCCGCTGTCCCGCCGCAGTGCCGGGAGAGCGCCGCAGGTTATCCTCTCTACCGGCAGGACGATATAAAAGCACTGCCCGTGCCGCTGTGCGGAGGGAAGTGTCCCAGCGGGAGGGGCCTGGCCCTGGGCGGCGGTGCCGGCGCTGCCCCGCGGCCGGGCCAGGCACGCCCGGGCAGGCCCTGCCTCCGCCGCGCTCGTGCTCCCCGGGCTGCTCGGGACAGGGCTTCCGTCCGTGGCGTTGTGTGTCTGAGGTGGTCACGCTGCCTGGCACCAGTGTATTTCACGGTGGCATTTGGGAAGAAGTAAACCGGTTGACATTGGATGCTTCTATGTGTGCTTAGGTGTCAGCCCGCGGGCAGGAAGATCTGTGTTTTTCTTGGGTCATTACAGTCAATGCTTCTCACATTAGCTTTCCCCTCAGAAGTCCCCTGGGCTGTAGGGGATGTAAACAGACCTGTTTAGAGCTCAATGCTCCAAAAGCTGTTCTGAGGTTTTATTTTAACCCAGGAGGACATTTTTGCAAAATGAAAATTCTCAAAAGTCATGCTAATTTGGATACTAATTTAGTGATTAATAAATGTCTCCATTGCTTGTCTTTCCCTCTTCAAAGAGCACTGATGTAAATGCTGTTTAATACTTGTTTAACGTGTTTGCCATCATTGAAACAAGTAATTAGAGCACGTGGTACAATCAGTAGCCAAGCAATAGACTCTCTATTAGTAATCTTGGGGGAAAAGGGGAATGAGGACATGGTGCTTGTATTACTGTCTGTACTAATTTGGACTTGGGAAAATCAGCATCTGTTCAACCTATACATATTGGCAGGAGCTAAAACTGAGCCCAGAAACAGAGTAGGAGCTTAGCACTAGAGATTCTGCATCTTTGACTTTCAGTAAGGACAAGGAGACTGTTAAAGGACATGATGTTAAAATGACAAAGCATGCCTCTCAGCTCTGAAAACTGTTTACTGGGGTAAACTCCCCTCTCTGTTGTGTGTCAGGATTGTCAAGGTACTCCATTAAATTAAACAGACTCCCTCTGCCCTGAGCTGCCAAAAAAAGCAAGAGCATCTTTTGGACACACCTCTAAATCAGACAGACCTAAGGCCCTCTTTTCACAAGCGTCTCCTGGATTCATAGGATACCTGTGGGCTGGGGCTGCACTTTCAATTAGACAGGAAATGCAAATTTTCAAATGCAGCTAGTTCTTACACTGGGATTGGACTGCTGGTACTAATAGCTACAAATACAAGATAATCAGCTAAATTAGTTATTCTTTCCCTGAATTCTATTGATTAAAAGGTACTTGAGATAATGGAAGATATTGAAGTATATGCAGTGTGATTCAGACAGTGCTATCCCGATTCACTGAGTCTTAGCCAACACTGGAAAGTGAATGCTTATTAATTTGACCACTGATAAAATAAGTTGCACAAGGAGTTACCTTTAGAATTTAAAGACAAAATGGGAAGAGCTGTGTTGTTTAATTTGCTTCATATGATGCAGAAGACCACCAAGGCTGCTGCAAGCAGCTGCCTGCCACGGGGGCTGTGGTGCGTGCTGAGCGCCAGGGTTTCTCTGACAGCAGCAGGCACTCTGTCACCTCTGATGTCAAGCCAGGCTGGATCCTGGCCGAAAACTGCTGATGTCTTTGCATATCTATTGTTCTTACAGGACTGTAATGGGCAAAGGAGAAGGACAGGAGCTTAAATATCTGTTCCTGGTGGTCAGTGACTTAGTGCAGAAGTGTGGAGAGTCTTCTCTCCCCCAGCCCCTACCTCCACTCTGGACTATTTTCTCCAGCTTCGGGGTGGTGAGATGATCTTTCTGTCAACGGGACACTGTGTGGCTACTTTATTGATTAAGTAGTTTCATCTCCACTGACAAACTTTGCACAATAATATCATCATTATTTGGACTGCCTTTTATGTTGTGAGAAGTACTTAAGAGTAACATTTCTGACTGACAGTGACATTCTACCCATATCAAATGTGCCCTGCTTCTTTTATTTAGGATTATGAATTCTGTTTTGGAAGAAGATATCCCACTCTGTGCATTTCTGCAGGGTTACTGCACTTCTCAGGTAGTAGAGTGCTCTGGTTTCCAAATTCCCACTCCATAACGACACCTGAAGAGTACAGTAATCACTCATTCACTGCTGCCTGGTGTGGCTCATTGCTTAAATACAGTGTATGGATTTAAAAGAATGTAGGAAACAAAGCCTGAGTGTGGCTGGGTCCAAGCACATAATGCAGTTTACTGGTTAAAATTGATTCAGTGCACTCAGATGATGGCCCTGGAAAGGCAGCAGAAAGAGGCTCGTGTCAATCTGAAGGCAGAAGGCAAGGAAATGTGGCAATCTCTGCACTCATGCTCTGCTGAGGAGAGCAGACACACAGTGAGGTCTGGGTGACTCTCCCGGGACACCCGGGAGCCCATGGAGTGCTGCAGAGCCCCAGGCACTCAGCTCTGGAGGGTGAGAATCTTGTAACAATCCTGGTTCTTTTTATTACGTTTGAAACATAGAAGTAGAGATTTATTTTCTTTTCTTTCAAATGACATTGAATCTACTTGGGGTCACACATCCCTTTTTAAAAAATATTTTTCTTTTGTCTGTGCAGCTTTACTAACATTTTTGGGTTTTTACAATATCATGGGCTTTGGGGACTCTGGGATTTTGCCAATGCATACTGCTAGCTGCTGCAAGACAAGAGGGGTTTTCAGAAAGGGTTTGCTTTGGCAGCTCAGGCCTGTAGAGTGGCTTGAAGTCATTAAGCTCATTGCAACTGGGGACTCTAACACCTGGAGCAGTACAGTGACTACGTTTAAAGAGAAAGGAAAAAAAACCAAACACCACCACAGAGCCCTCCCCACAAAAAAAAAAAAAAAAAAAAAAAAAAAGAAAAAAAAAAGAAAAAAAACCACCAAACACCTAAAAACAAAGTGGTCAGTCAAATTTCAGGTGAACCTGAGTTAATTTATTGGTTTGGGTGGACCTAGAAGCTTGGCAAGGTCTTTGCTTTGGGTTGAAACTAAGCCAAACTTCAGGTTTTACTGTGCAGTAACTCTGGCAGTCAGAAAAAATACACAGGGAGACAAACCTCCCCTTGTGAGGCCACACAGACCTGTCCCTGAAAAGCTGTGTTTGGCTAAAGGCAGGAGCGTGACTCGCTATAATTCCTCCTTTTCCCCAGCCCATTTCTGTGGCTGCAGCACTGGGGCCTGCGGGAGCTCTGCTCTCTGCCCCTCGGCACGGCCTGTGCTGGCAGCCAGGTTTCTTTCTGGGAAGTGGCCACATCAGCCCTGGCCCAAGCTATTCCCACCTGGGAGGTACTTCCAGTGCCTCTGCCACTGTCAGCACCAGTGGGGGAACTAAGGGAACGTCCCAGACCAACATCCCGCTCATCCTGAGGCAGCCCCAGTCAGGGGCCAGGAGCACCCACTGATTCAGCCCCTGGGAGGCTGAGCAGGACCAGGATGGGCAGAGTTGTGCTGACTTTGAGCATCAGTCAGATTTCATTGCCTGTGAGCTCAGTTTTTCTGGCTTTGATATGTCTTTTTCAGACTTTTTGTTCTGTACATATTTTATTATTATAACAGAAGTCTGAGCATGTAGTTGTATTTTTTGCTGGATCTGGGCATGCGTTCCCAGAAACCTGGTAATTGAGGCAACATGGATTTTGGAATGCAGAGCATCAGAAGTACCAAACATGCCCTGGAACTGAGAATCACTACTGTATTGTTACATGTACTATTGAGCTTTTTTTTTTGTAAGCTACTTTTTTTTTGTTGAGCTATATAGT
The DNA here is from genome assembly GCA_013397915.1 of Daphoenositta chrysoptera. Classification (NCBI taxonomy): domain Eukaryota; kingdom Metazoa; phylum Chordata; class Aves; order Passeriformes; genus Daphoenositta; species Daphoenositta chrysoptera. The sequence continues at coordinate 1,782,314 of VZRO01002119.1, forward strand.
ACTTAATCAAATTCAGGGCAAAAGGTGAAGCATTGATCACACATTACTGATCATGTCATCTGCTGATGTTTCCTGAGATTTCATTTCTGCATACTAATAAAGCCCACTTGGAATTAGCATGCTTGAGAGGACGTGAAATAGGTTCAGCACACTCATGTTTGGAAAGAATAACAAAATGTCTTATTGTCGGGAAAGCCCACGCTGTGGAGCCGGAGTCAGAGGCTGCCACGTCTGCTATTCTGTGTGTGTGATAAGTAGCTGGTTAGGTATGTTACAGCTGAAATGTGAAATGCCAGTTCTTATTAGTGAAGGAGATAGTGCAGGAGGAGTGATGAAGAGTGGCTGGGTGGGTGTCCAGAGTGGCTGCTGTGGGTGCTGCTCCTCAGAACAGGAATCCAGCTGAGGGATGTGCACTGGCTGCAGAGTTTGTAATTTGGAGGGGGAGGGGGAAACGCAGATTAAAACCTTGTGATAAAGAGAGGGAAGAACATTAAAAGAGTTCTTAAGTCAGAAATAAAGGATATAATTCACAGCCCATTGAAATCAGTGGGCATTATCTCAGCTCAGTGGGCACTGGATTAGGCCTCAAAAGGGTTGAAGCAAACCAGTGTTAGTCAAGCAAATTTCTATTAGTAGCAGGGTACGAGAGCTGCGGTGTTCAAAATGAGAGCGTTGTAGGGTGAGCCAAAGCACAGCCACAGCCACGGGATCTTGGTCAGAGTCTCCTTCAGTTCATCTAGGCTGGCTCAGAGCTCAGAACAAACCGTGCCAGTTCTGACAGCACCCAGCATGGACCGAGCACGGAGGTGGTCCTACCCAGCTGTGTCTTGGAACTGAGAATGTCCAAAAGGATTCTTAGTCTTTAAAACTGCAAATTATTAGAAAACCAAAGTGATACGTGGCAATGGGAAACGCTTTCAGCAGAGAAAATTCAGATTTGCCTAGTGAGAGACTCAGTGAAAGGCTTGCAGGCAAAGTTTATCCTGAGCCTGCTCTGTCCTTGGTGAGGACAAAAGAGTGAGCCCTCTCCTCTATCTTTGTTTTTTTGCCTCTGAACTTCCGTTTAGTTTCCGGATTGCAAAAATCCTGACAGCTCTTTGGAGAGACCTCTGTAGACCTTTGGATCCCTCAGGAAGTTTCGGTCTATCAGTGACTTTCTCTGGGGCTGTGTCCAGCAGTCCTGTCAGAGTTTCCTAGGAGCAGTCTTAGTCTTTCTCATGCTCAAGTTTCTTGTATATTGGTTCTTTTCCTTTCACAGCCTAGCCTGCCCTGTGCTCCAGAAGGATCTCCAAAGACGTGCATTCCTAATTGCTCTCCAGTAAGGTTTCCTGTCATCCCCTCCTCCAGGCAGCTTCTCCTGACCCAGACCACAGCAGGGAGCAGTGAGTAGTTTGGGCTTTTTCTCCCACCCAGTGTTTTTAGCAGAATTTGCTTTGCACAGTGTCTGACTCCCTTGTGAACAAGCAGACCATAGGAGAGCCTCAGAGCGGGTATCCCGCAGATACCCGTGTGAAGTCAGGTGACACAGGACGTGTGACAGGCAGGGGAGGAGTGGGACGCTGTGCTCTGAACGCTCCCTGACAGGACACACCTTATCAGCACAGGCACGCCTGTGAGGAGCCCTGTGTCAGTAGAAGCCAGGATGTGCTTTTCCTGTGTTACAAATTACCTCGGCATCGCGGTTGGGCACATAGAGCCATTCCCCGTTTAGTGACAATCCCCTGTGGTGGTTTCGTTTCTGTGTTGCAAGTGCCAATTGATCCCCCACCCGGCTGTGTCATTACTGGGTGTCATCTGCATACGAGTGTCTTGCCACAGGTGATAGATACTGTTGATCCTAATGTCTTTCAAATGTGGAAGCTACAGAAATGGAATATCTATGAGAAATGATCTGTGGTGAAATTTCATTTGTTACAAGCAAGATTGTTTCCTTCTCTGCTCTGGGCAAGTTTATGACGGTTGCCATGTGTCTTTAATGCACACTGTGTGTACAAGCAGCTACACAGCTCTGGTGCTGACCAACAGAACACTGCTACGAGCAATGAAAAAATGCAATTTCTCTTAGCTCTGTTAAGTAGTGTCTATGGCAGATCTGCCTTCAAGAGTCGCCTGTAGCCAGCTGCCATCTCAGAGAAATGTGGGCACCACCGTGTACCACTGCCCTTGGAGCTCGCAGAGCAGTCTTACATTTACCTCTCACTGTTCTCATTTCAAAAGCACTGTTTTTGCCATTGGTACAGAGATAACAAAATACAATTGCTTGCTGCTCTCAGGTCAGCATTCTTGGAAGAACTGCTGTGTTGAGTCAGCAGTCTGAGGACAGATAACATCCTTGGATCAGAGACCAGGCCAGGCCATGGAGTAATACAGTAATCCTAATTGCAATCTGTGCCACTTTCTGATGAGTTACAAAGTTTTCTCCTCTTGAATATCATCATAAAGAGCATATAGGACTCACAGCTAAGATATTAAGCATGGTATGCATCTATAGCTGGCGCTGAAAGTGCAATTTGCTTATGTGAACTTGTAGATTTGCTTCCAGATCAGATAAAAGCAAATGAGCAATGACCTTTTGAGGATGTAGGAAGGGAGAAATGAATCTCACTAGGCTGCATCACTCTCTAAGAGAAAGGAAATAATGATCTTGAGCTGAAATAAATTATTTTTACAACTATCCTGGAGTAAGTATGCAGAGGGAGTGCACAGGGTTGGAGCTCCTGCACTGCCAGTGCTCTGACAGGTATTATGACTAAATGAGATCAGCTCCCACCTAACAGAACGTCAGAAAGGGTTCAGGGATTGCTTAAGATGAAATGAATGGCAAAGAAATAAAGTACAGGAGCTTTCTTCTTCTGAGGTATGGTAGGCGCAGAAATGCCATTATTTTCTAATAGCATTTTACACCTCTCTCTCACCATTTTGAAACTCATTTGAACTGTTCATATACTTCAAAAAATGCCCTTTTTGGTTGTCTTGGGTGGGACATCCATCTGATATACTTTGCTGTATGCAAGTTAGTCGAAAGAATCAGGACAGATGGCTCCTGGTATTTTCAGCAGATATTTAGTTTTTTCTCTGTACCTGCTGCGATATTCCTTCTTTTGAAGGAAATAGTTAAAAAAAGAAAAAATGGGTTTCTGGTCTAAAAGTCTGAGAAGAGAATCCACAGGTTCCCCTGTCTTTAATCATTCGGTGTGCTCATAAATCTTTCATTGAAAACTAGGGAGAAATTAATATTGTTTCACAGATGGGTTCAAGCATGTGTTAAGTATTCAAGAGCTTTCAGATGAGATCTAACATATCTAAATTCAATTTTATCCATGTCTTTCTGGTCTGCACATTGCCCTGCTCTTCATATGGCCTTGTAGTTGAATTGGCAACCACAGGACCAATCCATATGAAAAGGTGAAATTATTAGATCCTGTTCAAGTAGCATGATTTGCATTTCAGTAAGTTTCACGGGTTGCCTCATACATAGAAACTTTCAGTTGTGTTTCTTCATGTATTTTTAGTCCTTGAAAATCCTTTGGTTACAGCTCAGATTTCTCTTTAAGTAGCAAAATGAGTGCAGTCATTCTGGTTGCCTGTGTAGTCTCCTTTCTTGGAGGACATGTCCTTGTCCTATAACTCTTCTCTGCTTGCCAGGCCTAGACAAGGTGGCTCTGCTGAAAAGCTGTCACTGCAGATTGTCACTGACTTCAGCAGGGGGATGATTTTTCCCTCCTTTGTCATTTCCATAATGGGATTACAAAGATGCACACAGTTGCAGCATTCCAGGAGACCAGATAGCTGGACTAGTGTCAGGGCCCTCCACAGGTATGCTGTGAGCTTTGTTTTAGTAATTGCTGTAGTATTTTTAATTAGGATAGAGCACCATATCCCTGTGAAACTGTAGAAAACATCTTGAGGGTGTAATGGGTTTCAGCTGATGTCTGGTGGTTATTGTTACTCAAATCCTTCCAGACTGGGAAGGAAAATTTGCAGAGAATTGTGGTATCTCTAGTTTTATTTAACTAGAATGCCTCTGTGCAAGAAATTAATTATTGGAGTTACTTAACACCATTTCTTTTAATTTTTCTTTTGGTAAGGAAAAGTGTAAGCAGTCCACAGCCAAACTATAGGGGTTGCTGATGTTGCTGGACTATTTTGACCTCATTTAATTGGGTGTGGGTGCGAACAGAAATGTGTGGAGACAGCAATTCCAGTGTTTGGTTTGTTCTGCAGCTTCTTTTAGGGTTCTTCAACTGTTTTGCAGAGAAAAGGTCACTTATGACAAAAAGTCTTTAGCTGTCAAACCAAAAACTTGGCATAGGAACTGATGAACTGATGTTTCTCTGAGCTGGCCAGGTTCCCCCAGGAATGAAGGTGTAACTTCTTGCCCGGAGTCCCATCAGCTGAGCACAGCCTGTCACTGCAGCGTTCTGCATGGGACAAACCCTTTCCCTCTGCTCCCTCACAGCTCAAGGCCCCCATGTCCCCAGGGACATTGCCCTTTACTTTCAGCGATGCTGCTTTCAAGTGTGGAACCTCTTTTCAAGGCTGTCCTAAACCCTCGGTGCTCTAGTGCTGCCTGTTCTGGGGGCACAGTGCAGAAATCGTGTCCTAAATTACCTGAGTACTGTCACAGAGACGAGGGACAAGGCTGGCTTAGAGATGTGAGGTGACCTATTTGTTCCACTGAGCTGTGGAGGGAAAGCAGCCACTGTGGGTCATGTCTGACATTCTTGGGCTGTCTGGGTCTAGCCTGTGCTAGAGAGGTCAGCATCAACAACAGGATAAAATGGTGTGCTTAGGACAGGAGAGCTACACCTGGGACACCTGCAGGACACCTACAGGACAGAGCAACAGAGGCTGAGCTCTCTACAACTCTTACCCACATCTAGAAGAACAGGACCCTTTCCTGTCTATCTGAAAGCTGTGGAGAGGCACCCTCGTCCCACAACACACACACACGTGCTGCATTTCACACCGGGGCATGAGTTATCTCAGCAAAGTGAAACACACAAGCATTGCCCGTTCCATGCCATCAGCCTTTCAGAAGGGCCCTTTGCTATCTGTAGTCATTGCACTTGGCCTGAACATGGCAGAGCTGCCAAAAGCCTCAGAGGAACTTTATCAGCATCCTACTGGTGTTGTCTCAGGATTTCAGTGTGATCAGATTTTATTAAAGAAGAGCCTCCTGCATTTGTTTCCCTAAATGTTTTACTACCCAAAGTAATAAACACAGATGGATGTTCTGGGCTCTCTTGTAAAGAACAAAAAAAAAGCCCTGTACAATAAAAGTCCACCTTTTAAATAGAGAAACTGTAAAATGGCTCTACTTCCCAAGTATTATTTAATGGAAATGAAGAGAGCGTAAGATGAGCTATATTGGAAAAGCAATAACAGCCAAGTTGCTGTACATGACATCTAATTCTGTATCAATTGATTTACCTGTTATTGATATACTATGTATTTATATACCGTGTCCCCAAAAATGAAACATTAGGTATGGCAGGCTGCTGCTCCTTGCTGAACACCAGTGTGGTTAGAGTCTCTGCTCTTGTTTGATTACCTTGCTAATAGCACAGTCTAAGCTGAATTTTTTACCCTTAATCTGGGAGTACCTATAAAAATTAGGGTCATCTGCATAGCTGGCTTATGAACTTGGAAGCACATGGCAGTAGTTTTGTGGAGAAGCTGTGATAAATCTTTTCTTGTTTGAGGGGACTGTGTTTCAATCTGTGTGTGCATTTCAAGTAGGGGCCTGAAAAGCACTTTCTCTTGGCCTTGCTCTCCCTGGAGTTGCTGGAAGCTGTTAGGTCACCACTGAAAACAACTGCTAAGCATCTCCCACCCTTCCTTTTAAATGGCAGATAGGGAACTGCACGGCTGAGTGGAGTTTTGGTCAATGGTGAAATACGATTCAGGTCCTTTAGAACAGACAAGTCATTGCTGTGCAACAGCTTTGCAGCAGGTTTTGGTCTCGTTCTGGTAGCTAATGGACAAAGAAATCCTGCTAAGTGCTGCCAGACTGGTTCTCCTCTCAGCAAAGAAGCAGAGGTTGAAAAAGAGTGAAGGAGCACGAAGCTCAAATCTCTCTGTGTGCTGGGTTATCGTGAAGGTGAAGCTGAGGCACACTGCTAGGCAGCAGGAGGGCAGCCTGGCTTCCTGACGATTCTGCTTTGCAAATAAACAGTGACAACTGCTTATCACACTGTCCCACTGCTACCCCTCACACGTACCGGGGTCACTCGCTGTTTAAGTGTAAGAAACTGTTGGTTTCATTGTTCTCCCACATATTCCCACCTGTGTTGCGAGAGAACCCAAAGTCGTTTCTCCTGCAAGCTGAAGTTGCAGGCCCACAGCAGAGGCAGAGGCAGTTCAGGTTCCAGTGCACAGCGTGTGCAGTCAGGGAACTTTGGCCATGTCTGTGTTCTGCACATCCCATTCCCTTCACATGGCTGTCCACTGCAGAATCTTACTTTTTGTGAATCCAGACTGAAGGCTGCAGTAACGTGGGCTTCGTTACAAAAGCACAGGCAGATTTTAGCACTGCCTACACTGTTCAGCAGCTGGCACTCACTGGGAAATTACAGGCTGCTGTGTTTAGGTGTGTAGATGCTGTGCAATGTTTCAGAGCTTACTAAGGATTATTTTTTTTCGGTTCAGGAGAGCAAATAGCTTACATTGGCTTGTTCTATCAAATTCAAGCTGACACAGTCACTCCATAAGGAACATCCATATTTCCTGTATATTTATGACCAAATGTTTCAGCCACCACAACCAGAAAATGTAAAATAATTCACTCAAAAAAACAACAAAACTGGAAGGTGTTCCAGCTCTGTGCTGGCAGAAGTTACTGCAGATTATGTATGGACATGCACAGCTAGCAGTGCTGCTGTTCTAACAAAGGGGAAAGAAAGGGCCTTTAAATAGCCTGCAATACTTGGATAAGCTAAAAAGCTGAAAAGCAGCAAACAAACAAACCCAAACAAATTTTTTTTAGACAAACAATGGATTGAAAATATCAGAGTGAAACACGTCACTGGTCCTGTGCAGAGGCCAAGATTTGATGCAAGGAACACAAGGCAGCTTTCAGGGTGGCACTCAAATTTCCTCATGCAGATTTTTTCCTTATCTGGTGTAAAAATTGCAGACCTTGCCTGCTGTCCCTCTACATCTGTACATCCTTCATTTCCTTGCAGGCACAAGACACACCTCACCATGCCTTTACATCCACCTTTCCCACTCAGTGCTGCACTGAATTTCTGTCTCTGTGTCTTCATTAGGTATGTTGACAAATATCAATAATTTACAATTTAAAAAAAACAAACAAGACCTACCCAAAGCTAATCTGAACAATACTAAATAATTCCAGTTGTCTCTAATTAGGCTGTGTTTTTTAACAGAATAGCTATTTTAATACATTATTTAGTGTAGGTTCAGTTATATTAGCTTAAGTTTAATCTTTAGCCTACAGGAATAAGCAACACTTCTATTATTTTATTTTTTTTAATATACCAATAGAGGGAGATACATAGCTCTGACTGTATCTGGATGTATTGAGGCAGCCCAGGAGCTGCGTATGAGTAATGTTGAGATCTACAAAGTCAACTAAATATCAAAGATTTCAATGGAAGCCCAGTACATAAATGCTGTGGTAGCATCAAAATCAGCTGTAAATGCTTCTGATCTTGTGCAGCACCTGAAAAGTTGGGAAAATCACCACAAACGAGAAACAATTGAGGTTTTGATGGTTTCAGAAAATTGTTACAAAGACACTTTATGTATCCTTTTGCTATCAACAGCACACATGCTTTGTGCTCTGCAGCATGTCATCAAATGCTTCAGTTAATTACTCACTAATTATAACACTGTTGAATGGCTACACTGTGGCAACCATATAATTATGGAGCATAAAGTACTGAGCAGTTGCGAGGCTGAGCATATTGACTGATTACAATAAATCCCCTGCTTATTGTTGATATTTTTCACCTGCTTAACAATTGTAATGTTTGCCTATCATACCCTCAAACTCAGAGCAGTATATGAAGTGTTAGCAGCAGAAGCTAATTAAAGTGGCAGGCAGGAAAGCTGTACTGAAATGGTAGTGTAGGATGACAAATGTGTGTGGAAACACAAAACCTGGAAACGGCCCTTCACAGCTGCCAGGGCACGGCATTTCTCTCACACCCATTGTGTAACTCCCTCACGGAAAGAGGGACAAGGAGAAAAGAGGTCACTGACGATTTAAAAATACGGTGTGGTGAGTCAGAATCCCCGGGCAGCTCACGGAGATGGAGAGGGAGTTCGGCTCGCGTGTGCTTCGACATCCCCGGGGGCGAGGCCGCTGCAGGAGCTGCTGGAAACGCTGCCAGCTAATGAGCCCTGCGGGGACTCCCCTGGCACCGGGGGCTGCCCGGACACCCGCGGGTCCCCGCCTCGGGCTGCTGCGGACCAGGTGATGCACAGCTGGCTCGGGCTGTGCTTCCCAAACAGACTCTTACATCACAGGAAATGTCAAGGGACCATCTTAGGGCAGTTGCCTGGGCTGCTTTATGCTTGCTGGTACTAAGTATAACTAAAGATCTTCATCCACCCTTTTTATGTTTAAGGGAAGACACAAACACACACCAAAATCCAGCCCTGGGAAAAAGTATTTTTCTTACAAATCATTTTTTTCTGTCCCTGCAAAATACATTGATGCTCAGGATGTGGGGAATTGTGTACTAGGCTGTCCCTGCCATTCATATCTTGCACTGTAGCCAAGAACAAGATACAAAGCTGTTCAGCAAAAGATGCTAATTCATTAAAACTCAATGAAAGCCTTGCTTGCTCATGCTGCTGCAAGTAATTGTTGCTGTGTCCTCAGAACAGAATGGCAAAGCAGGAAGTGTCTGATCAAAGAGTTTTCCACTTCATGTTTGGGAAAGTGAGTCACTCCACACTGCTGCGTTCTCGTTCCCCCCCAGTGCCGCCTGCTGTACAAATGTGCCCTCGAGGAAGGCTCAGAGATTGTCATCTGCAGAGCACTGAAGTGCTACAGAGCCAACTCCTCTCTTCCAAGTGAAGGAGAAGTTCTTTCCCCAAAGACAAACCTTTCTTAAAACATGCTGCTAGCTCCTTCCCTGTCAATAGGGGCTGACTCTTGGAGCAGCCTTGCCTTTCTCTAGATTTAAGGGCTCTGAAAGTTGACAAGAGGCCTGAAGGATCTGTGTGAGCTATTAGCATAAAAGGACTCACAGTATGCTTTGGAATTTCTGTATTTATTGTTAGTGTTCATTATCAAAAAGAATAAAATGTTTTAGTAAAATGTGATAAATTAATGTCGTAGGGAAAGCTGCAACAATTGCTATGTCTGGATTTGGACTACTCTAGGAAGAAGATAATTGCTGGTGTAATTACACACAGCTCCAGACAGGGGTGTATCTGACCCATGGTCATTTTTATGCCCATACCAAAATGTCAATAATATCCTGCAATAGAACGTCCCCCTGTTCTCCTCCCCAGATCCTCTCAGCATTGTTACAGCTGATAACACATCTGCAGTCTGAGCATTTTTCTCTGAGTGTTTGTTTTGGAAATGTTCCATTCTGCAACCATCATATAAACTTCAGCTTAAGTGATAGCCTGGACCTGGAAGAGTTTCAGGACACAACAAGGGAGGGCGTTCACTGATTTTCAATGCCTGTTGAGAATGATAGACTGGTAAGCTCTTCTGTGGATGATATATGGAAAGTGTGTGGCTATTTGCCAGTATATTCAGTATATATAAAAAAGCAAGTTACTAAAAAGGGGACTCCAGAGAGACAGCAAGACTATTTACACTTTTTCCTGCCATAGTCCTGACCTCTCCCTTTTTATTCCTTCTGAATTCAGTTAAGTCTATTGTATTGTTGTGACTGGGCCTAATTGTGGCCAATCTGTTATGAATTCTTAGAGATATTTGTGCATCTTTGAGCTTTTTTACTCCTTCAAGGCAGTATTTCCTTTGAAATTTCAAAATAATTTGTCCTTAGGATAATTTTATTGCATTCATTTCTTTGACATCCACAGGGTCTCACCAGAGGAAGGATTGGCTCTGTCCTCTTCAGCATGTCTCTTAGGGAAATACGAGTCATGGCTTTTAAAACTCCTTTTGTTTCATGAAGATGTTACTTTTAGAATATTGTTAAGAAGAGCCCAGGTTACCAGCTGGGAACAAGAAAGGATGAACAGGTGTCCCTTTACCATTCTTCTGCTTTCAGATTTTGAGCATTTTAGAAAGGCTAATATGAATCTTGCTTCTCCTCCTTCCAAACTCTTTTTGATCCTTTTTGAAGCTCTTGCAAACACAAGTTCTCAGACAATTTCTCTAATTTTGGGAGCAGGGATTTGTAGGAAAGAAACATTCATGCTTTGATTTTGCAGAATGAGGTGCAGGGAGATGATGGGAGATTTCAGATCATGGGACACAGTGGAAGCTGCAGCATTGCAACCCTGCACAGAACCATGAGGAGTGCTGGAGACAGTGGCTCCACTGACTATGAGGTCAAGTCACACCTTGAAAACACCACAAAATAGTATGGGATCAGTCCAGCACTGCTGCCACAAATAGGAGCTTCGTGTTTTATTCCTCTAACGTGCAGAAGCAATAAGAACACCGGACCAAAACACTGCTTCTGGTTCCCCTTCCTTGAAATGTGGGTATCAGTCAAGTGTTGTTATGAGCTGTGAAAAGTTCAGTAGTCTGAACTTCTACTAATTGTAGAATTCAGAGAAGTCGACAGTTTTAGTCAAGGAGCTGGAGGCGTATGTGATGTAAATCTGCGGTTCCACTGATTTCAGGAGAACCGAAGAGGCTTGTGCTGCATCTAGAAATCTGATGGGAAATGATCAACAAATGCTATTAATCATTTTAACACCTAAGGAGCCATATCACCGTGCAAAACTCTCAGTGAAAACTGTGCAAACCACAAACACATAGCTTTGAGGGAATGGCTGTGAAAATTAATCCTTAAGTGTTGGAAAGGTGGTGGGTAGACCTGCTGTGGGTGCTGCTAGTTTACCAGGGCCATGCTCTTCACTCAGGTCCCTTTTGCACTGAAGGTGCAGCTCTGGGGAGCAAGAGGGGCTAGACTAGAGGAATGTGGTTCTTTTCAGGTTGAGTGAGGACTGAATTTCTTCATAAAGACTTCTTCCTTTCCCTGAGCCAAGGATCATTTACTGGTTTAAAAGAACATTTCCCTCTTTGAAAGGGGACAAACAGCAGCTGTGTTCCATCTCTGTCAAGAAGTGCGGTGGCGTGCAGGGGCAGCCAGGTGACAAAGAGGCAGCCAGGTGACAAACAGGCAGCCTGTGCCCGAGCACCCGGTTGTTAGAGGCGCACGTGGAGCTGAGCCCGTGTCGGGAGCTGCAGAGAGCAAATGTTTGTGGCACATGCTCCGTTAGCCCCGTTATCAGCTTCGTGATGAGCAAGAGAAAAGGAGCTGCTTTGTGACGGAGCTGCTAACACTAACTCGCAGTGTCATTCGTGAAGGAAATTTAATCTCGCGGCTGCAATTTAATTCAGGCTGATCCATTAATCATTTTTCCCTGCGCAGATATCGCTCTGTGGCGAGCGGGCTGTGGGCGCTGGGCCGGCCCGCGGGCACGGCGAGCGCTGGCAGCGGCTGTGCCGGGCTCCGAGCTGAGCCAGCCCTTCCCTTCGTGGGACTGGACTCCATCAAACGGGCTGGCAATGCTGCAGGAAAACACGGCTCCCCCGAGGCTGAACCAAATATGAACCAGCTCACAGCCCTTCCCCAGCCACTGCTGCCTGGGACAGGGCCCGGCAGCGGGCAGGGGCCTCCCGGCCCGGGCCTAGGCCCGGTGGTACGGGCAGGGCTGGTACAGGCGGTATGGACAGGGCTGGTACAGGCGGTACGGGCAAGGCTGGTACAGGCGGTACGGGCAGGGCTGGTACAGGCGGTACGGGCAAGGCTGGTACAGGCGGTACGGGCAGGGCTGGGCCCCGCAGTACAGACAGGCCTGGGCCCAAGGGTACGGACAGGGCTGGTACAGGCGGTACGGGCAAGGCTGGTACAGGCGGTACGGGCAGGGCTGGGCCCGGTGGTACGGACAGTACGGACAGGCCTGGTAGGGGCGGTACAGGCAGGGCTGGGCCTGGCAGTATGGGCAGGGCTGGGCCCAGGGGTATGGGCAGAGGAGGCTCGGGCAGGGCTGGGCAGGGCGGGTGAAAGTGCTCATGGAAGCAGCAGGGTCTGGATCTCCCTCACTGCAGGCAGCAGCAGCAGGGCACCATTCGTCCCTGAGCTCACCTGCACAGTAGCGCTGGCACAGGGACACGTTTCTCTCCAAATGTACCCGGAACTTGCCAGGGTGAAGCAGGCCTGGTGTGGAAATTCAAAGCCGGCTTCACCTGCTGGGAGCTGTGTGCAGCAAGGCCTCCAGCCTGGAGGGTGTTACCAGCTTTGCCCACTTGGATGTGGCTGATGGAGGGACTGAGGGGTTATAATGTTACAGCAGCATAGATTTTCTTTTATTTTAGGAATTAACAGAATTTCTGAGGCCTAAACATAAAACTGGGTATACCTTTTTTTTCTTTTTTTTTTTTTTTCTCAAAGAACACCTTTTCAACTTTATTTTTTGGTGAAACACTTTTTATGATAACACAAGCTTCTGTTAACAAAAGAATAAGTGAACTGGCTGGGTTAGGGGAAATAAATATTATTTTTCTACCTCAAACAAAATGTTTGGGGTTTTTCTTTTAATTTACCTGGAGTCTTGAATTTTTTCATAGAAAAAATGGCATAAAGTGAAATCTCAAATTGTTCTGAACTGATCACATTTTCTCAGCTTTTCCTTTCTCTTATCTTTGTTTTTTGTTCCCATACTTTCCTCTTTAGGGACTCTTTCCTTAAATTCACTCCATTTTTGTATTAGGGTTTTGCCTGCAGTTGGCACAGAGCAAGCAGAGCTGGTTCTCTGACCTGCACAGAGACTTTTGATGCCAGGGGTATTCTTTAATGAGACTTCTGTCTGCCCAGTGACCGCTCTGTGCTCTGACTGAGCTGCTACAGCAGGGCCTCAGGGCAGCGATGGAATAGGCATAGGATGCTAATCCACATCCTCTGCCACTTTGCACCATGTGCATTGCAGATAGAATCCAAAACCAGCTCTTTCCTACCCTGAAATTCAGAAAAAATAGCTGTGCTGCTATTGTATGGTTCTGGTTTTGTGTTTTCCTTCCTAACAAAACAGAATGGGAGATACACTTCCCTTTAAACCTGTTCTCAGTTAGACACGCTTAAAATATTGTTTACTAACTTAGGATAAAAGCTGTGGATTTGGTTCTTTCAGGAAGATCTAAATACTAATGACCAAAAGATACACTAGAGAAATTGCTGTCATCCTCTGCAGTTTTCCTTTTTTTCTTTAAATTTGCAAAATAATTTTCAAATTTCTGCCAATGAAAACAACATCAAACTTGTTGAGACACAACTGTGTGAAGAGCAGAGCCTCTTACAATAGGAAAGGAGGCAAAACATAATAGATGACTGGGCTGCCTTCTTTCATTTTTTGACCTTTAATTGAAAGATTGAAGATAAGTAGTTCCTGGGAGAAAGCAAAAGGCTGATTCACTTACGCTGTAGCTTTGAGTGGAAAAGCTTCCTGGAAGCCTTACTATATATTATGAATCATCCTCTTGTCATTCCAAGAAGTTCATAGACAAGTAAAATGTTAGAAATGGATTGGAAGTGGAGTGATGGGCAGTGAGGCCTAAGTGAAAGGTTAAAGGTCTCAAGATAATACATTCAGGCATCCCTCAGGACATTTTTGTAAAACTGATGTTTCTGACCTCAGGAATCCTTGTCTCAATGTATTAGGATTCACTGCTCTCTTAGAATAATGTCATTTTGAAAAGTTCACTTGCTTTATATGAAGTTTTAAAAATGAAGACTGAGTTTTCTTTCAAGGAAATCAGATGGAGTCATCACTGCTTCATGCTTAGGGGACTGTAGAGCATGTGGGGTAACTGACTGCCATTTCAGACCCTGTAACATAAATGAGATCAGATATAAAACAGATTTGATCACAGTAAGCACAAAGGAATCAATTATTAAATCCTCCAGGGTGGCACAGTGTATTATAGGTGGATGAGAATAAGCTTTTGCATTTCAGGAGACAGAAGAGGGGTGAGAAGAGTAGCAAATCCTCTGCTTGGGATGGGAATCAAGTGTTTCACAGTATGGCAAGAATTCAATTGACCTTAAAAGTATGTGAGCCCCTTATTCTTTTTCACAACCACATCCTTGCAGGATGCTTATTAGGACACCTAATCCTCACTGTTGACATAAGAGTTTGTTACATATTCTTTCTAAAGTGTAACTTTTAAGATATGTTTTTAATCAAGGCAATAACTCAGCGACCATTTCTTAAGCTAACAACCAAAGAATTGTGTTCCAGAGAACCAGTGTTCCGATATTCAATCCTTTTCTGGCCTCATATGAGTTCAAATTGAGGAATGCTGCATTTTTGATAGCTGTTCACTTTTAACCAGAGGTGACAGGGTGAGCACACCTTTTGCCCTGCTGTAATCTCTTCCATCATACACACTTGACCAATGTGCAGTGCTCCCAGATCTCTCCATGGAATATCTCTGCATGGGAATGTGAACTGTCAGGAGCTGGCCGGGGCAGCTGATGGCTGCTTGGGGGTGGGATGGGCATTGGTCAAGGGCTGGAGAGCAGCTGTTGTCCATCACTTGCTTTGCTTGGGGTTTATTTCCCTCTCTCTGTCTTGGTCATTACAGTTATTGTTATTTATTAGTATTATTAGGATTATTGTATTTTACTTTGTTTCAATTATTAAATTGTTCTTACCTCAACTCATGAGCTCTTTTTTTAGCTCCTCTGATTCTCTCCCCCACCCCACTGCAGGGAAGAGCCAGAGAGTGGCTGTGTGGGGCTAAACCACAACCCTGAGCAGCAACATTTAAAATTACTGCAGCTTGGATTTGAAATAAACACTTCACTGGGGTGAATACGGTACTGAAGAGTGCATGCTTCTGTGCCTTTTTCTGCTGATATTGTTTAGCTGGAGACAGCTTTCTGCAAGACTGGATTACCAGGGCAAGAGTGCATTGATTTACATTCTGAAGGTTATCTTTCTAGTGGGAAAAGGCACAGCAGAGTGTGTGTCTGTTTTTATAACTGTAGATTTTGAGGAAAAATATATGCTAAAATAAAACAAGGGTTGAGGAGGAATAGTACTGTGTGGATTTCTAAATAGTGAACTTTAATACTGGAGCAGCGAGGGTTTTATATTCTGGTTGACTTTTCGTTGCTCCTGCTCACATGCTGGCATGCATCACAATAATGTATTTTCACCCTTGCATTTTGCTTTAGCTATTGACTCATTGACTTGTTTGTTGATAGAAGACAGACAGCTGAACGAATCCCGGGAGGGGGTGACCAGATTTTTGATCACTAATGGTGCAGTACCTCAGACCCCTCTGTAAGGAATGCCATTTGATTTGATTTATATAGTGAAGAGTTAATATTATATTATCTAAAGTGCTTTTTAGGATTGATTTATATACTCCTACTTTCACATTAATTGGAAAGTATCTATTGTTATCTCTCTAAAGGTCAGCTTCTCCTCTGCTTACTCACAGGAGTAATGTAATTGATGGCAGTGCATCTGCTCAGGAGAATGGGGAGATCCTGATTTGATGCCATGTTGGATGGGAGTAGCTCCAGTAAGTCTGAATGGAGATGTTGAGCAATAAAACTTCAGAGAAATACACCTTATCTCCTGCATATCCCAGCATAGTTTTCTTTCTTATTTTGCCTGGCTAGAATACCATTAAGAGTAAATTTGAGCTCTTTTACAAATAGTTTTCAAGTTTACTCATAAGGAGATAATCCTGGAGAGGCTCAAATCCTTCACCAAATGTTCTGTTCTGGTTATCATCTGCTTGGAGCCGGGCTGCACAAGCAGCTGCTTGGGGGTTATTCCAGCTCCTGATCCTTCCTTTCCTGTGCCAGTTGTACCATCACAGTAAAGTAACTCAGAAATGGCATTTCCACATCACTCAGCATTATTCATGTTGTGCTGTTCAACAGAGAAGGAAAATTAAGCTGGGAGTTTTAGAAGTCCATATGTAAAGAAGGATGCCAAAGGATTGCATATTGGAACTAGGTCTTTCCCTGGACCCACACTTCTGAAAATCACTGCTGTAAGTCTGCCTCCCTGTCACCCTTCTGAAGTGAGTGATGACCATATGCTGCTTTTTGTTCAATTATTTTTGACAGTGTTTATTTCTGACACATTAACCAATGCTTTTAGTCACAATTATCTCAAAGGACTTGGAATTAACATTTTAATAAGATATAATCTGCTTCCATTCATAACTTTTGGCTTTTAAATTACACGCAATACTTTAGTGCTGACTCATTTGAGGGATTCTACAAAATGTAGAGATAATTGAAATGAGGATTTAAACTTGGATTATTGAAAGGAGGATTAAATTCAATCTGTGCACAGCTTGAAATGTTTTATGTTAATACAATCACAAAAATTCTGTCAGATTTAGAGTGTAGAGCCCACAGTTCATTCAGAAGGAAGAAATAGATACTTTTTCCTCTAGATTTGAAATATATTTAAACTGTTGAGGGGGAAAAGGTGACTATTCACAAATGTGGAACTTCACAAAAACAAATTTTAGAGGTTTAGGAAATCTTGTACCCATCAACAGAGTTTCTTCAATTATAGAAAAATAAGACTATAAAGTACCTCGATACATCTTTTAGTTCATCTTCTGGCTCCAAAGCAGGCTGTGCAGGGTACTTCTGCCAGTCCTGGCAGATGTTTATCTAGCTAGCTTCATGCTCTGGATTTCCAAAAGTAAGGCCCTTATGGTTCCCCAGACAAGCTATTTCCAAGCTTTATTATCTTTCACACCGAGAAAAAAATCCTCCTTCCTATAATTACCCACAATTATACACCTCATTTATCTGGACCCAAACTTTGTTTTGTTCTTCCTGGCAAATGTTATTTGTGTTCTTCAAGACTCTTCTCTGCTCTCCCCTCATCATTTCTGTCCCTGGGTTTGCCCTCCCAAATTCCCTGCTGTAGGTTACGTTCCCTGTGTGGATTTCTGGTATAATCCAGGTAGCAGTTGCTTTTTTTTTTTTTGCTGCATGATATAGTTCACTCATGCTCATTTTGTAATCTGTTATCTCAGTTTTTTGCTCTCCTCAGACCTGAATTTCTGCATAAGCAAGAACAAGTCCTTATCTTTGGCCTTAATTAGTTTTATCTTTTTTTTTTCCACACCAGTGCTTCAGTTAGGCAAAATAATTTTGATTTTCATTCCTGTTCTCTAGCATACCTGCAGGCCTTCCTGTTTAGGTGTCATCTGCATTAGAAAGCATTTCTCCTTGAAAGAACCTTGAATAGAGCCAGACCTAGGATTGAGCTCAGCTTCTTCCCTTCTTCCTGTCATTGCAGGAAATAAGACAGTTTTTTTACACAATTTATTCTTGCAAAATCCATGTCACCTGTTACCTACCTTATTGTTATCTTTCAGGTGCTTACAAATAATTTTATTCATTTATTTGTGATCTGTTTATTGGTCATAGAACCATGGCTGGTGGGGAGGTGGAGAGGCATCCTAACCAAACCCCTGTGCAGGAACAGAAGTAAAAACTGAAGTGCTGCTGACAGATTTTTGCCTAATCTGTTCCTAAACACTCTGCAACCCTCCCAAGTAGTTCATTCAGCACGCAGCTGTCCTGGTAGCTGGGAAGGGTTTGCTTGTGTGCTCTAAATAATTCTTGTTGCGTTATAAGCTGTTTATTTTCTGTCCTGTCCTAGTGGAAACGCTGAGAAGTTCATTATCTTTCTCTCTGTGGCAATTGGGAATGTAGTGGCAGATTGCTGTCTCGTGTACAGGCAAGGTGTTCTTCAATATTTACACCATTTCCCTTGAAATGTGTTTTAACCATGCTGGGGACAGAGAATAGCTTGTTCTATTTTGGAGCTGACAGAATGTGAAATCATCTATTGATTCTGTTATTAACCTAAAATATGTTTGATCAGCTTTTCTCACTTTTCACTGCACAATCCTCCATAATGCTACACTTTATTTTTTATTACGTTTTGATATTGTCACAGGTACAAGTTTAAACAGGATAAAAACAGAACCTATGGAAGAATCAAATATCAAAGCAAATATTTGATTTTTGTGCAGTTTCCAGAATACAAAATTAGTGTATTAGTGTGAGCAGTCACAATTCTTTGGAATTAACGAGGATATGCAGAGTTATCATGAGTCTGAGCTGGCTTTTCACTGCAGTATGGGCTCTGCATGTGCAGCAGTCACAAATCTCCTGCCAGTAATATTCAGGGAAAATAGAAAGTGAAGAAGGACATATATGTGGTTCCATGTTAATGTTGTCGTAATAGAAGATGAACTGAGGCTGTTAGATTAATAATAGGTATCAGATTTCTGTTTGCAAGATTAATGACACAAACATATCATCACAAACCAATTTGTAGAGAATCAGCATTGCAGGATTCTCCAGACTGAGGGGTGGATAAACAGTTTCATGTTTAACAAGACATGTGAAAGCTTCAAGCTGTGACTGCAACCCACAAGGTCAACCAAAAGGAAGAAATATTGGGATAAACAGAATTACATCTCAAAATTTATAGACTGATGGGGTGACAGGAAGAATAATAGCAAACAAGAACATAATTCAGCAGAAACCAGGAGGAACATTTTCTTATCAAAGATCAGATATTGATCCCTCACCCAGCAAAGGGTGAAACGTGAGCCTGGAGGGCTCAGCCAGAGGAGCTGATATTTGCATGTGATTTCATCGTCCCACAGTTATAAAACTGAGCACTCTCAGTGGTATCAATGCCTTGCAGAAAACTGTGCCTCGGAGACAGAAAGAGGAGGGACAGATAGCGAAGGAGATGGTGGTGGAACAGGCTGCATCAGCATCAGATGTGCAAAGCTGTTGCATTTCACCCGGCATGAATTCTGTATTGAGGCTAAATTCACTCTGACAGCAAGTTCCTTCTCTCCCAAAAGTCAGAGTGGACACATAATTTGTGTTTGCATAATATCCACGAAAGTTCAGTTTTTATTATATTTGACTTTTCGTAACTGCATGACAACCTGGATGTAGCACTGCACCCCTGTGCAGAGCACCTGGTGAGGTCCTGCCTGGGCACAGCACCCGAGGTGGCTTCTTGTAAAAACCCATAACTCTCTGCATCAACTGCTGTGAGCAATCACACACATTCCAACGTAATGTTGGAATTAAAAATGAAAGGTATAAAAACGTAGTTCTTGTATATAACTAAAGTGAAACTGGAGCTTATTTAAATACTTTTGTCAAGTGTCGGCATTTGACTTTTTGCAAGATCTGTGTCTTTATGGAGTGAATAGGATATCTATAACTTCTTGTTCTGAGTTTTCTGTTTCTTTTTTCTCTGAGTAATATCAATCAGGCTACAAGATGTGATCAGAGGTTGCTGTTAGTACATAGCATTTCGAGCAGGTGCAAAAAGTGGCACAAAAGATCTCAGCAATAACTACCACATGTAAACTCTGCTGGGCCTGCAGAGGAGGAGAAACTTGTAAGATCCTTTTTGTGATACTGTGCATGTAAGAGCATCCCCAAAAACTTGCACATGGGAGAAGATCTTTGTGGGGAAAAGGACATAGCCATTGGCATATTTGAGATAATTGAAGCCAATGACCAAACGCTTGTTAAAAGTTAGTTATTAATATTTATGCTGAGATTTCAAAGGAGCCTGAGGGAAATGTATGCTCCCGACTCATTGAAATTCACCAGGAGCTGAGTGCCTAACTCCCTTAGCTCCTGCTGAAAATCCCAGCCTTAATCTCTGTGTGACAATCTGATTTTGATGTTTTACAAACCGTACTACCAATAACAAGGGTATGCTCAGGAAGCTGGGAAAACGTTGTGAGTGCTTATATTTAGTGCCTTTATTTTGACATAATTGTTTAAAGGGCTTTAGATGAAAATTTGTGAAGTGAAGCAATTTCCAGCTGAAAGCCTCATAGCATAGGCTTCAGTCTGTGTTAGTGATGTAAACACATGCATTAAACTTCATAATGGGTTTTATGAAACTTAATGAGCAAATTTTTATTGTGCTGTAATACCATGTTGAAACTATCCTTATTTCTTTGTTTTTCTTTGCCTACAGCTAGAAATAAATTTGACATGCCATATTATTACATTGTCCTAGTTCAATGTAAGTTTATAACGTTACCTAAAACTAGAGCCTTTATTTGAAATTGCTGGCAAAACTGATATTCTCTCATGCCTTCAGCTCAGAATGATATATAAAATACACCTGATCATTTTAAAAATAAGTTGATGGCATATTTTTTATCGTATTTATTTCCAATGTCGTTGCAACTGTGAATCTCCAACTAAGACAGGCCAGTCAGCTCAGTTCTTCAAAGACTCACTGTAACAGTGTGAGCAAATACAAACAGGTATTGGTAAAGTATCAAATGGCTGCTTTTGTTCAAACACCCTAAGATCTCTGTGACTATGAAAATTCACGTTATACTCCTGCACTTCCACTGGCATCAAGCTGATTGCAGAAGTATAACCAAAGGAAAAAGCTTCACTCATACTGGTATTTCTGTCAGCCTGACTTCATAATCCCAAACCATTTTATTTATAAGGTACCCAAGGGTAGAAATAATTTAATATTTCAGCATGTCTTTCAGCTAACTGCCTTCCCAAAAATGCAGTAACCCACAAAGGCCAGTTCTTTTCACATAACTGGAAATTTTACCAGTCTTTATTGTTGAAACAGATGAAGAATTCCTCATGGCACCAGAAACCTCCCCACCTTAGTAACTTGGCTTCTTCCACATTATTGTTCCTGTAAACTATCAGCTTAAACCACAGGTCAAGTGTGCTTATGGACTCATAAAAATGTCCTGTAAAAATGAAACTGATTGCTAATCAGTGAACTATTGTACTTAAGCTACACTGTGTTACAATCCTGGAGCAGGATCGTTTCCATCTTTCAAATGACACTATTTTCACATTGATGTTTCTTTCAGATGAAAGACGTATTTTGAACCTCAAGAGCTGTAGAAAAGCCAAGACAAAATATGTACAATTCCCATTAGCAACCTGTTAATGTTTAGAGGCATAACTGGTGAGGTGGCTGGGTGGATGTAAGCAGGTGAGGGGTGAGCCACCTTGTCACCCCTGTGTGTGCTGAAGAGCAGGGCCGAGCTCAGACAGACTCACGGACAGCTTGGCTCCAGCGCCGTGTTTGGGCTAAATTATAGTGGGAATACTCAGCAATACCACACTTCACTGTCCTGCTAAACCACAGCATTCCTTGCTTCCTTAAAGGAATATTTATTGAAATAGACATTAATGCTCTTCTTCTTGTATTATTGAGGGGCTCAGTACTTCTCCCCTGGTGTTCTTTGAGGTTGTATGCACTGAAGGCAAGGTGTTACTGGCACAGCTCCAGGTCCACTTGGCTCGATTAGCCATGGGATTTTAGTATTCTTATGCCTGATTAGAGTTCAGGTAACAAGCAGAGCTGGTTGAACTTCTTTCCGTGTGAAAATGTAGGAAGAAATAATCAAACTGAATGAAATTGTCAACTTTTTTTGTCAGTGCTTCTCCCCCACCCTCTTTGATTAATTATGACACTCTCGTTTTACAAATTTGAAAGTTTAAAGAAAAAACAAATCAAGTATTTCATATTATTCCATTCTACTGTGATTTCAGTTACTCTGCCCAAGGCATGAGAACACAAGATTTAATAGAGACGACAAATGATAGCATTGGTTAACTGGGCTTCAGGAGCTTCTTTCAGCTTCTCCTGCTAAGAGAAAATCTCTGGCACTCACAGATCCCACAGTGAAGTCCTAGCCCCACTGAAGGCTCCAGGAAACTCAGTTGCCCTTACTGGTAACAGAGTTTACCAATCTACTTTTATTATAAATCCACCCCAGAGCTGTATACATGCAGGTTTTCTTTACAAACTTCTTAAAAACCAGCTATTCAACAAGCCCTTCTCCAAGGTGCAAAGAGCCTGGCGAGCCCTGCTAGTCCTGTTAACACCATTGTGAGGAGCACAAGTGCAGCAGGATCATCTGACAGCAGGCAACAGGCAGAGCCTCCTCAGCAATTCACCGAAGTGACATCTCTGGTTTGCCAGTGGAGTGGCCCCTTTGTCTCCAGAAACGTGTGCAGTGTCACTGCCCGGACCATGGGGCCCCTTGTCGTGCCCGTGCACACGAGCCTGGTGGTGCAGAGCTGATCTACAGCCCTTCCAACTGCTTCCCTTGCTAAATCCAGCTGACGGCTGAGAAGTGCTTGGTAAATCCCTGGAGTGCTTTAACTTTGGAGAATTCTTTTGCAGCCGAGACAAACAGGATTAGTACATGTGGCCTTCTGTAAGGGAGCTCTGGGTCTCTGACAGAGCATCCCTTGCCATTTTTTTCTCCCGTTGATACCTCTTGATCAGAAAGGTAAAGAGATCAATAGGTTTGTAACAGCATCTTTTTAGCCTGGCCGTAGTAAAATATCTTTTGAACTCTGTTTTACAAGACTGTGATTCGGAGCTTTCTAACTTAGCTTTAAAGTATGTACTGTGTTCTGGGCAACATTTGCTGGTAGGAAAGTGTGCTGAAGTCAGTAGAATGCTTTCTAATAATTTCCAGAGGCTCTGGATAAGGTTTTAAAATTTTATCCTCTTTTTTTTTTTTTTTTCCTCCCTATGGTGGTGTGGTTCCAGCTGCATCACTAGATGTGTTCTACTATTAAAAAAAATTACCAGTAAACCAAAGCTCACATGATCACTGTAATTAAGGGTTTAGAGATTGTTTGGCTCTCACAAGTGCTTTAAATTACTATTTTCAAAATGAAACCTTGCAACCTGCTAAAGGCTAAGCAGTCTGTGGTCCTTTGGCAGGTATTTTCTCCTATGTGCATAAGTGGCTTTTATTCTCCGTTTGCTGAGAGCACTGGCAACCACATGCCCTCAATATTCAGAGGAGAAGCAGACTCTACTCCGGCATCTGAGAGGTGTAAGCAGGATGAAAAATCAAGGCCTTTTACTCACCACACCTTCCAAACATACATGTGTTGTGACCCAGTTTGAAATAGCAATGGAGAACCATCCTGGATGCTGCACATTGTCTGCAAAGCTGAGAGGGCTTGTGCTGCCAGGGAAAATGCCTGGCAGGTTACAGTGCCCGGAAAGTTAGCTCATTCATTTTGGAAGTGTTTTAAGTCCATCAAAAAGAGTTATGTACTGGGACATGGAAACACAAGTGACCGAGTCACAAAAAAAGCCCTGCTCAGCCTCTCCAGTGCCGGGGGAGTCTTGGCCCCTCTTGAAAGGGCCTCTGCCCCTTTGGTTGGGCTGAGCTCTTGCCTCCCCCTGCAGCCAGTCTGCAAAGACACACGAGCTGTCCAAAATGAAGACCTGAGCAGAACACGTGAGCACACTCTGACAGCAGCAACCTCAGGTGTGATCCGCTGGTGTGCTCTGATATTGCTGTGGCTGCTCCCAATCCCTGTATAAGGCACTGCTCTAGGAAGTGGGAGACTGTTTCCTGAGCTCTTTCCAAGTGAGAAAGGTCAAAGCCTCATTGCTAAAGGAAGTGCTGGAAGCACCCACACTGGGCTCTGTCCAAAATTAAGGTGCCCTTGACCACGCACGTGAGATCTGGGCATAGACAACTTTCATAAGAGTAGGACCAGAGAAACCAGAGCTAAATAAAGTGGTGTAATGACAACCAATGCAAGCCCTATTCCTTCCCTTAGGTGTCTTGCACCTCACTTTTCTGTCTCCAGTGAATTCCCTTGGTAGCTGTGATGAGGGAATTCTGCTGCCAGGGTTAACTCCCTCCGGGCCTCGCTGGCCCGTGTGGTCTCTGGCAAACAGGGCTTTGTGAACAACGGCAAATGCTTTGGCTTGCAACGTTTTTCAAATCATGTTTAGCACAGAGGAAAAGCATCTCTGACAGCTCTGCAAACTCAGTCTTGAGATACAATAGACTTTTACATCGCTGCGGTGTAAAAAGTTAATAGCATTCGGTTTAAAACCTGCCTACCTAGATAGGAACATGACAGGTTTTAAGCGGCTTTAAGTCTCTCTAAAGTAAACAATACTAATACTAAAAAAAAATGTTATTTCAAGTTCTTTCTTTCTTTTTTTCCCCCTTCTTTTTTGTAAGGGAAAACCGTGCAAACATGGCAAATGCGTATCTTTTCCGTCACTTCATAGAAAAGCAGCAAAACATACAGAAGAAAAGCCTTTCTCTCTGGCTGATTTCCCAAATGTACTTTGAGTTACCAACCACATTTAAGAGGCTGCTGGAGCTTCTTTGTACAGTGAGAAAGTGCTGAAACAGAAAAAGCATTGAGCAGAATATGCAATGACTTTGTCACAATTATGGGCATCGAACACAGGGTTTTCAGACACAATCCTTTATCCTGCAGATGTTTCAGCTCAGTGTGTTGATCAGCACATTGCCCCAGGAAATTGCCTCGCGGATCAAAAAGTGTCTGTGTGTGCTCCCCTTGCACATATGTAGCTTAGTCTTTCCAGGACAGCTACTAGTTTCAATATTCAGCAGATAGCAAAATTGTAGACAAACAGTTGAAACACTCCACTGGTGCACCTTGACTCATTAAAAATGCTGCATCTACAGTAAGGAAAAATATTCTCCATCACACCTAAGATTCAGCACTTAGGATGTGTGTAGGAACATAACCTTTGCCTCTTTGTTTAATGCTGTCCTTTGGGAAACAAATGCCTTTTGAGATATCAGGAAATGCAAGCTCACTCATGGTAACATTTAGTTTTCCTTTCAACCTGCTGTGTATAAAATCTGCCAGTGAGTGAGAAGTTTCTTGGTTCTGTAGACATGAGGTCAAATCCTTTCCTGTTATTATCTCTTTTGATTAGTTAAAGTCACGTCAGAAGAAAATTTAATTTTATCTCTCTTGTCTTTTTTTTTTTTTTTTGCTAGAACTGTGGCTGGTGTATAAAGTTGGCAAAGTGTTACTTGTTTCTGTGCCAGAAATAACTTTGCTTCTTCACAAAGCTGATCCGTGGATTTGTGCCTTTCCTTTGGCAGATACTCACCTTGTGACACTTTGAATTTTGAAGATGTCGACGGCTGGGACACTGCTGTGAACTTCACTGACAGCGGGATGGCCTTGGCAGAGACAGCCCATCTTATGGGTAAGCAATAAAAATGGAGTTTCCATTGTGTCCTGGAAGTGCCAGGACTCCAGAGGCTGTTCCCACATCAGTTTAATGAGGAAGGGCTGAGCGTTTGGGTCTGGGCTCACCCCCTGGGCACTCCGGGCAGCTCCTCGAGGCACCAGGGTGATTGTTCAGCGAGTCACCGCTCTGGGGAAGGTTCGTGGGAGGCAGGACTGGCAGTCACAGGTACCTCTCTGCCCCACTCCCCCCCTGCTCCACGCTGGCATCTCAGGGCAGGGCCTAACGCTCACAGCGTGTCAGGGGAACCAGGTTTGGGGCAAAGAAGCACAAGGAGGAGCACAGGGTAGACCATCTCTTGTGGACAGGGAGCAGTGACTCTGTACTTGCCTCTTCAGCAAAGAAGAGCAAGGAAGGATTGTGTCCTTCTCCTCAGTCTCCTCACCTAATGTCCTTCCAACCCAGCTGAGCCAACGCAGAGGGAAAACTAAGGAAGTGAAATATTCTATGCCTTGCAAAAGGGAGGGGAAGAAGAAAGTGTAATTCTTCAACCTGTTTCATAGAGAAGCAACATGTGTCCGTAATTCAATCTAGTGCTCCCTCATTAGCTCCACAAGGCATTTGAACTTCCATTCATAAATTGAATTTGGTAGATCTGGCGTGTTCTACTGTGGACCAGAAGGGAAGTTCATTAGAAAAATTGCAAGGCTAAGTCCTTTTTTAGCTCAGAACAAGCTTTTGGATTTTGTTAATCAGGTTCATTTGTAATTTACATTGATGATAAACATTCAACAAGTAATCTGCTCTGGGAGGAATGTGATTTACTGCTGCAATCTGGGTTTGTGCTATTAATAACTAATAATTTCTGGCACTGGTATAGCCAGTTTAAGCAAAAGATAGGACAGATTTCCCAAGCTCAGGTTGTCTCAACGTGGTTTTCCATGTCCTGATGAGAAGAACTTGCCAGAAAGGGGCTTGTTGGGATCAAAAGGACATGGAAAAACAAGAGCAGAGTCTTGTGCAAGTTCTTCATTGTGTTTAAGAATGAATGGTGGGGTTTGACAGGATTTCTTCCATTTCATTTCTCTCAGATGGATTTAACTTAAGACTGAGCTTTTTAGAGTAGTGCTATGAAAATATTTCATCTTTGAAGTTAAATTTGGGTAGGATTCTAAATAAATTGTGTTGAAAATTTTCTCTTCAACTTTTTCTTGAAGTAAATTAAGCATATGTTCAGGTGATGGTTGTTTTGGGGTTGGGTTTTTTGTTTTCATAGAAGGCGTTTGTTTTCCTTCAAAAGTAAAGATTTGTTTTCATTACAAAAATGAAAACCTGTAAACTTAAAATATTTGGTTTGGTTGTAAAATTTCATCTTCCCCCCCAGTAATCAAAATTTAGTTGTTCAAACTTACAGTATTTTCAGGGAGCTGGGGAGGAAGATCCAAGAAAGGATCCAAGAAAGGTATCTGTGCATGTTTCAAGCAGGTCCCCCTGACTGGGATCTGTGCATGTTTTACACATCTGTGCATGCCTACACCTCTCAGATGCCAGAGTAGAGTCTGCTTCTCCTCTGAGTGTAAGGGCAGGTGGTGGCCAGTACTCTCAGTAAATGGAGAATAAAAGCCATTTATGCACCTAGGTGAAAATACCTGCCAAAGGACCACAGACTGCTTAGCCTTTGCAAAACTCCATTGCAAAACTCTCTTTAGTTCCTACATATTCCTCCTGCAGTGAAAATAATTCCCGCCAGCTCTGCATCTGCGCTTCTGGGTAGCTGTTCACTCCTTCAGCAGCTGGGACACAAAGAACCAATCACTTCCTTTCTGACTGAGTTATTCCACAGAGTCTGGACAGGATGAGGGGCTGTGTGAGTGACAGCAGAGCAGCTTTGCCACTGAACAAACGTGGATCCTTCCCGTGCACGAGTGCCCTTCGCCCACGGCCGAGGAGCCGCCGCTCGGGGCTGGGCACTGGCGCAGGGAGGGTTCCCTTTTTGTGGCTGATTGTTAGAGAGTGCAGGGTTCCCTTTTTGTGGCTGATTGTTAAAGAGTGCAGGGTTCCCTTCCAGGGCTGATTGTTAGAGAGTGCAGCGTTCCCTTCCATGGCTGATTGTTAAAGAGTGCAGGGTTCCCTTTTTATGGCTGATTGTTAAAGAGTGCAGGGTTCCCTTTCCAGGGCTGATTGTTAAAGAGTGCAGGGTTCCCTTTCCATGGCTGATTGTTTAAAGAGTGCAGGGTTCGAGAGCTGCACCTTCTGGTGCAACACCACAGGTCTCGGAGGGCAGTGAAGGTTATGTGCCATTTTGGTGATTTTATTCTGTTTGATTCCCAGCTTTCCAAAGCTGCAGCCAAGCCCTTTTGCTGAAATCTTTCTGATAGCTGTGTTGTCTCAAAGAACTGTCACCAACATTTTATTCATATATTTACTTCTTTATTGAAGAATTGTTTTCCTTTCAGGTGTGCCTGTTTGGAATGAAAATACTATTTTTGTAATTACTTGTGCGTTTTTCATTTTGGGCAAATACAAAGTTTGGATTCTCTTTTCATCCTTTCTATTGCAACCTCTGTAATATATTTGATTGATAGATTTTATTACTATGGTTACTCCAATTTTACACAGCAGATTTTATTTGTGAGAGTAGCATCCTGCTCTGCCCTCATTCAGCCCACTTTGTTTATTATTGTTTACTGGGGGAGGGAGGGGAAGATGTTCCAGTGCTTTCCTTGAAGACAAGCTTGGCTTAAATAAGGAGCTTCTCATGTCTGTAAATCCACTGTGTTCTGCTCTGCAACCTCACAGAGAGAAGAATTTTATGTACTGAAGTACAGAGAAATTTTGCTGTCCACAAGAGTTCAGAAATCACAATCACACAGAGAGCTTCCATCTTATTACATGGTGCTTTTCCTTTCTTTCTTATCCTTTAATTTTTATTAAAAAAAAAAAAAAGATTTTTGCAGTGCAAGTCACAGTGATTTACTTGCATGCTGCAGGCTGATTTAGGATGCTTATTCAATCAGTCTGCTTCTAATGACACTAGAAATACCATAATGGATGGAACATTCCTGTCTGCTCTAAATTGGATTAGATGGTTTACTAATGTAATACTGGCAAGCCAAATCAGCCTGTGATGCCATGGGGATTAATCTATAGAGAATAACTTGATCTCTAATGCCCATGTGCTAGTTGAAGTGCAGTCATATCTTTTGATTTAATAAACCAGTTTTATATTTCCCAACAGTATATGTGTATTTGAGCAGGATGAGCTAATTGGTAGAATTAGCCTTTTTAAATGAAACTTCATAACTTGCTGCTAAATGGAAGAATACTAAATACTTCAGTCTTAAAAGATTTGGCTGCTGTTTATGCAATTTCTTCTCGATAGCTTAAATGCTAAGGACACACAAGGATATGGTGTTCTCTTTTAAGAGACAAAACTAAAAATGCTGCTATATCTTGGAAAATACTCATTTGTTACTGAACTGAGCAGTCACAAAATGTACATATCCCAGTAAGTCCAATATATTAGATCTGCTTTTATTCTCACCATCACATGCTTTGTTCAAAACTTAAACCCTGATATACAAAGATTTACAGATTGACGATGAAATACATTTTTACAAAATAGGTTGAGTAACAGAGGAAAATGATACAGTGCCATGTTCTTGGTGTCACTTGCTGGTTCTGTGGTGTTTGCTGAGGTGTTCTCTCAGGTCTGTCTAAGCTTTGGCTGGCAGGTGGCTTGTGCAGGGAGCAGAGAGGCACAGGGGAAGGACTGAGGGAGCTGCACAATTACAGAGCAAAAGCTTCCTCTCTGTTTAAGTGTGTGCAACTTCGTACAAATTGCTTTTACCAAAGTGAATGTAAAATTTCTGCATTATGGCCAAGTCACTTTGGTGTTAAATAGGTCATCCTACACCAAACTAAATCTGCTGTGAAGTTGTGATTGATTTCGAAGGCAGGGAGGAAGTCTTTTGGTTAAATTAATAAATTAATGCATATATTTATATTATACATATATATTTCCCAGGTATAATTGACTTAATTAAAATAGCCATGACATAATGCATAGAGACCTGAAATAAAATCCTTCCCCTTAAGCCCTCTGACTTAGCTGCTTCCATGGCTAATATTTCAGACTTCCAAACAAATGATATAATCATGAAACAGTACCTACCACGACATGAAAACACATCATTTTCCCCACCAAAGTATGCATGCCACACATCTAAGACAGACACATCTTTCCCAGAACTGTGACAGATCCTAAATTGAATATCCTGACTAGCACCTGGGTTTGACACACTTCCTACATTCTGTAACACAGCTGGAATTGCAGGATTTCCAGCTACACGTGTTGAAGTATGTGCCATATGGAAGCATGTGTTTCTAATCTTGGCTATTCACAAAATATCAGACCATAAAATAATTACATGCTAATAAACAGGAAAAATATTTCAGATTTTTTTAATGGTTTAAAAAATTATTATTACCAATATCTTTGCACAGTAAATAAGCAAATCTATTTGAAAGTAGTGTGACAAACAGTACTATAAAAGCAATAAAGTTTCTACAATACTGTCTGAAACCATTTTTCAAGAACCAGCATAAACAGAAATCATGAGACTGTTTGCTATTCTGTATCAGATGTTTTGGACAACTTATGGAGCCTGTGTGTAGCTAGATATCAGAATATCAGTCAGTACAATCACCAGAGCATCGTTCTGCATTGGAGATTGCTCATTCACTGCTTCACTGGTAATTAGAGTGGGCTTTCAGGCCTACTACTTCAAATGATGATTTACCAGATATATCAAAGAACATCAGAGCACGTGTTCAGCTTCCCAGCTGTTTTAGGGGGATGTTTAATCCTTTGACTGCCACTGAAACTTGTCCTTCTAAAGACATCTGAAACATTACTGTATCAGCTGAAGTATTTCTGCAGGCTGGAGCTGCCTTAGCCTTCATTGGACCAGTTGTCTTCAGCTGACCTCTTTAAAATAGAATATTTCTCACTGGTGCTGAGTCACCCTGAGCTCTGTACCTCATCCCTTTAGGTGAAAGTCTGGTCCAACTATAACATCCTGTATCCCTCTTTCTCACTTTGCCTTGGTGTGTAGGCCAGAATCCCACTCTGTGATAGTCTGGGTGTTTGAGGAGACAGAACGTTAAGTAAATAATTGCAGAGGTTATTTCCTGTGGCTTAGCTGGTCAATCATTATTTTTTTCCAGCAGGGAGCTGTCTGATGGATGTGGACAGCTGGTTTTTAACTTAGGCTACTAGCTATAAAACATTTCTAGCAAAGGGAACACACTTGTGGTGATAAATCAAGTTTAGGAGAACTGGCATGCATGATTTGGTGTGTTTGCATGCTGCTGACATGAAGGGACACCTTTTCTAAAACCATTGCTGGGACTGGGCACAATTATTTCTGTGCAAGGACAAAGCCTGAGTTTTGCATTTAAGCAGAGCTTTGCATTTGTTTGTGCATGAACACTTGCTGCCTGCTGTGTCTTGGGAGGGAACATCCGAGATGGAAATCTGGCACTGAAGGATATCCATCATATGTGGCATTTGAGTGATGCTGTTATGCTGTAAATTATAGCAGTCAGTCAGTCAGTTTAGAAGAGGAGTGGAGTTAGAAATAAAGTTATTAGTTAAAATTTACAAAACATGCCAGATGCAATCATGAAATTAATATGCTTGACTTAACTTCTGAATAATGAAAAATAGTCTAAGTAATAGAAATAGAGTGATGTTATGTATTGGAGTTTCTAAGTATGTTTTTGCCTATTTGCATAATCCCTGCATAGTGCAAACATTCCTGGGCACACAACCTTTGCAGAATAACTCTGTGGAGCCCCAGGAGTCTGACTGATTCTCAGTACTCAAAAACTGCTGACGAAAATTCCAAAACATACCCATGTAATTATCTATCCTATGTACAGTGATTACATATTTTAAATGAGTGCATTTACTCAGGATGTCATGTACTGATTTGCAAGCAATAATAACTTTGAAAGGAACTGAAAATACCAGGAGAAGAAGTGCTAGTGTAGCTCCAAATGCCCAACAACATTAAGACCTCATGCAGTCAGTTCAGTGACTGAACACTTTGGCTGTATCTAACAACCCCAAAAAGCTGTTATTCTGAGGGCGTTTAACACTTTTAACTTCTGATCATCCACCTTATGTCAAGCTCAAAGTGAAAGATCAGCAGGTTTTGAACAGTGATAGAAACTTCTTACATTTCTGATTTGAAACAATACTAACTGGAGTAGAAATAGATGTTGTCATTGCACAGCAATATATATATATAAAACATTTATTCTTAATTCAGGATTCACTTCCCTGTATACTGTCCAAGACAGTTTTAACATTTTAAAGACCATGCCATAAATCTATCCCTGCTGTTTTCCACTACTGTTTAAAGTCATGAGAAAACAGGCTCTGTAAACCTTTGCTCACCCATGTATGCACATAAATCTCTTCTGGCTTTCCTCACTGTCGAGCAATTATAACTTGTAACTGCTTCCAAAGACACCTGACTGCACTGATGAAGAGCTATAATAATAAATTGTTCCAATAAACGTGATGACACTCAGAAAGTGTCACACATAGAGGCAGAGCCAGTAAAGAGCAACAACCAAGCCGAGCTTCACCATCATCACATCATCCAGCATGAGCCAGCTCTGGGAGTGGGGAGTTGTGTGCCCAGCACAGCCTGCCTTGTGCAGGAGGAGGAGACCTGCAGGGTGGGATGATGGCTTGGAACAGCACCAGAATCACCTGCTGGGTTTGTGTTCCACCACTCTGTACTCCTTGACTTTCAGAAGCGACCATTTCATAAAAGTCGTATTTGCTTTCCTTTGATTTACAATTATTGAAATTTTAATAAGGATTGTGCAGCAACTCCAGACATCACATATTGTCAGTGAGAAATTATAACTTTATTGCAGCACACACTGACAGCCAACTCATAAAAATGAATGACATTCTATATCATAACATCTCGTAGGCTGTTCGGAATGTTAATAGCTCACTTCATCTTTCTTTAGCATAATGAGGCAGACAGTGTACCAATATTCAACATGAAAATGAAGATTAAGAAAACTTGAATTGAAGCAAGAAAGTAGCATTTAGCAGAGGTTCAGGCAACATTCAGATAAAAAGTTTCAATTAAACTACTCTTAGGGAACCTTTTATCACTGGAGCAAGGCTTTGTTACCAAATACCAACACTTACTACAAAAAATATAATTTAAAAATGGCTTTTGAAATGCTGCTTCTGAAAGGATCTATAGTCTTTCTCTTATCCCATACAGTACTTTATTTTTCTGTAGACTCAATTGTATAAGGTTGGATTGTTTTTGAATAATCTATTTTTCCATTGGAGGTCAGGCTAAAAATTGAAGCAGTATTTAGGAGAGAGATTTTTACTACTTTTAGTAGCAGTTTCAAATGTACCTACTCAACATGGGCAAAACTGTCCAATTGCTTACCCAAATCTGCCAGTATTGTTAATCAAAAACTCTGTAGTCACTGGTTAAGAGAGCCCTGGTTAAGACAGCTGCAGGCTCACTACATCAGCTGTGAACATATTTCTCCATAGTGTGAACCTGAATCAGCCAACTACTTATGAGTAAAATTATCCAGTAAAATAATGCACCTCAAGTTGCTGCTACTGGCTTTAATTTTGGTGATGATCAAAGAAAAACTCTCACTTTAGCTTTTAAGGGCTCCTTTTTTATCTCTAAATATATCAAAATTAAAGAAATTTAAAGTTTTGGAAAATTCCTTAACCAAAATGTTTACCTTTTCCCAAATACATGTACTTTCAAAACAGTTTTATGGATCTGCATTATCTTAGTGCAGAGCCTGAGGCAAATGCAGCTCCCTGGATGTGGAAACGTGATTGTATCTGTTGGAAGGGCATTCATCCCATGGTGTGGATAGAGCACTGATATTCCTTCTGGGAACAGATGGCAGATTTGGTCTTAATCGCTCAGGAGGGAATTTTCTGTGGAGAGTGAAAAATGTGAGATCTGGCCAATGTTTCACCCGTCTCAGAAATATTTGTGGTTATCAGCTTGCTTTGGGGTCCAGTGTCACGGGCAGGGCAGCTTGGTGGTGCTCAAGGGCACCAGTCCCAGCCAGACTGGGACTGCCACAGAGAGCCCTCTGCTGCTGGAAGTGGCCATTGGTCCAGGACAGACTATTTTAACAAAACCCCAATGATAAAAAGGATAACTTAATCTTCAGGATTGGTTTTTACCATTATTCAACCCAAAAAAGTGATTTCTTCAGAGCATTCCCCTAACATCTGACACCTGCAATGTTGTCAGCTGAAGTACATGAAATAACAGTAACATCCTGGAAGCACTACTAAAGACACATCCAATTTCCAGCCAATTTAATTGAATTTTCTATCCCCGTTCCAAGTACAAAGAAATTAGCACTGTGTTCCAGCTAAAAGAGCCACTCCTGGTGATGTATGCTCTCCGTGGAGATCTGTCTGCTCAAATTTAACGCTCCTCCTCTGGTTGTCTGAACTGCTTTGGCTACTGCTTTTTTCACCCTTTTGATTTTAAACTGTTATTCCTTTGGCGTACGTTTCAGCTCATGCCCTTTGGGTTTTCTATCACAACCAACAATTCGTTCTGATTTGTTGCTGAATGACCTAAGTTGATTCCTGATTGGGTTCTTCACTCATTAATACCTTTTATTACGGGTGATTTCAAAATTTATTCTGATACTTTGAAACATCCATTCTTACGAAGGTTTAGTGATTTGTTGAATCTCCTCAGTTTATCACATTACATTAATTTTCTTTCTTGCAGAATGGGCCATATATTAGAATTGAGTATGTTACTTAATCTTCATCACAGTAATGTACTGGGGTTTCTTTCCTTCGTGTTTGTTTCCTCATTGTGAAACTGAAGATTTCTCTCCATTTCCTTGCTTGACCTCTGGTGTTTCCCAGCTGCCCAGGGCTCAGCAGTACATTTAAATCAATGGCCCTGCATGAAGACAGCTCTCAGAGCCAGCCAAAGCCCCCTCTCAGGCCCTTCTTTCTCCCCTCTGGTTGTCTCCTCCATGTCTCCTCCTTCCCTCAGCAGTATGGGATTCCTGCTCAAATTTCCTTTCCCTTAATTCATTTGGTTCGATATCCTGTCAAGCACACAGTGGTTATATTGATATTTATTAGGGGTTTTTTTCCCTCCTCCCACAAAATTAAGATTTACTTCTGTGTATTTCTGTAAATAAAAGAGGTTAGGCTACTTTGCTGTGTTTTGGTGATTTGCCTTGTTTTCAGTACACTGTATCCACTCCTAAGGCTATCAACGTCTGCTGAGTATTTCTTTGCACTCAAGGTCAGCTCCCAGCCTGCTAGAACATACCTGCAATTACTTTTGGAATTAAGAAAGCTTGGCTAGTCTGGTTAAACACAGTGATTCTTAATCCAATCTATACCATTCCTTTTATTTCACTGGCAGTTGAGAAGGTGGTAGTGGAATAGCTTTTGCAGCAACTTCATATATTTGATTTTATCAGTAAGTCTTAGTTCCCACATCTGATTGCTCATTGGAAAAGCTCAGAAATAATTCTCTAAATCTAGTGAGTTTAATTTATCCGTATGTCATAAGTAAGCTGAGCTGGGCACCGGGGTCTGGTGCAGATAATGCTGCTTTAAAGGTTATCTGGCTTTCTGCAGGGTTTCGGAAGCTCAGCTGCAGTGGGAAGGAGCCAGAACGCAGCCGTCGTGTGGGCACCAGCCAGTTCCCTGGAGGAGGAGCAGAGGTGGCTGTGGATGGTGGTGACAGGTAGGGATTGTCCCCCGTGGATGGAGTCACATCCACCCCTGAGCATGTGGGACAGTCACTTCAGCTGGTCAGAGGGGTCTGTCTCCTCCATGGAGGAGCTCTCACTCCTGCACTGCAAATACGCTGGAAAGCAGGAATTGTCTGGCAAAACTTATGCACATGGGAGGGCTTCACATGCCTGGTTACTCCATCTGATTGCCTTGAATTCACGAGAGTTCAGTTGTGTAAATCTGCTGCGAGCTGGGTACATTTATTTGGGTTGTCTCATTTTGCACCAAGTCACAGAGCAGCTGGAAGTGGGCAGCCAGACAATCGCTCTACCTGATATTTCTGTTCTCCCATTTACCAAATGTCTTTTCTCATGGTTCAGGTATCTGTGGTCTTTTCCTCCTCACTTGGGATTTGGACTGGTTTATCAAATTTTGATTTTCTGTCTTCTGTTAATATTTAGCTCATGCCATTTCTCTGAGAAATTATTATTGCAACTGCTGAATGCCATTTGTGGTCAAAACACAAAAGTAACATTATTCATATACATCATCTGTGCTGTCACTGGCATGCAGAAAATACATAAATTCACTTTCCAGGCTTCACAATCTTGAAAAGTAATTGATGTTTTGCATAATTATCTGATAGATACTTACAGATAGATGGCTTCATACTCTTTTACACCCTCTAATTTCTATAGTCTGTTCATGATCACTTGGATTTAGTTCATTCTGAAGCTCTGCTTCCCGGGAAGTGGCTGGACATTGCCTGCTGATGGGAAGTGGAGAATAAATCTTTTGTTTTCATTTGCTTCCACACATGACCTTTGCTTTTGCTTTATTAAACTGCCTTTATCTTGACTCACAAGGGGGTTTTTTCCATA
This sequence comes from Daphoenositta chrysoptera, assembly GCA_013397915.1. NCBI lineage: Eukaryota > Metazoa > Chordata > Aves > Passeriformes > Daphoenositta > Daphoenositta chrysoptera. The sequence goes on from VZRO01002119.1 coordinate 1,818,239, forward strand.
TTATTTTCTCCCCCAGTCCTGCTGAGGAGGGGAGTGATAGAGTGGCTTGGTGGGTACCTGGCACCCAGCCAAGGTCAGCCCACCAAACAAGGATATATTTCTAACTCTTACTTTGGGCACATGCTATTGTGCTTTTATCCTCAAAAGCATTGACTAAAACTTCAATTGTGTGCCTTACCACTGCCTTGTCTCTTTCCTCCCCTGCTCAGTGAGGTCAAAGCTCTCCTTGTTTCCATTAAAAAAAACCATTTAACTACAGAGGAAAGAGGATCTTCTATTGATTTTAAGGATACAATTTTATTTAGAAAAAAATCACAGAAACATTTGGCATGGGTATATGCTGACCAGATGTGTCTGTGCTTTATTACAGCATGTCCACAGGCAAAATGGGAGGTGTAGGAAAGGTGCATAAAATCAGTATGGAATGTCCATACTGAACATGTTGTCTGGAAGAACTTCATGATAACTTTCTTGATTTTTAAACAGCTTGAACAGAACTGAGACCAACTCCATGAATGTCTTTGTCTGTCCATGTCTGTTTGCTCATGTGTAAACAGAAACAAGAATATTTTCTTCCTCAGTATGGTGTTACAGATCTCAATTAACATGCTTTCATTGTCTCAGCAATAAAATGTTTTCTTCAGTTGGTCTAAATCCAGTGTAAAAGCTGCACATGGGCAACAGCAGAATTAGACTCCGTGGTATTATTAGAGTCCTAATAGTCATAAATCATAGTTAATTTCAATTAGGGGGTTAAATTTGCAAAATAAAAATGTAGAGCCACTGTTGTCCGAAATCTGGGAAGGGACAGTGAGAGAAATGTGAGATTAAACAGTTTCTAAATTATTATCAACTAACAAATGCAAACCCTGTCATACTGACAAAGCATTAAGTAGCCTGGAACTATTAAATTACAGACTTCAAAATGCTTGATAGGTAGAAAAAAAAAAAAAAAGAAAAAGCTTTTCTGGGTTATTGCAAAGGAACTTATGTCACTCTTTTTAAGACAGACCCAGTGAGAAAATGTACTGATCTTAAGTCTGCAGACATGAGTGTTGTTATAACTCTAGTGTTGTAAAATATGTACTTTTGATTCATGACACATATTCAATGTTTCTTCCATATAGTTCTGGAGCTAATTTGATTTAAAACACTATTATCTGAATGGAGCATGTCCTAAAAAGCAGAACACAATGGATGTTAAATATTGACTTTTCAATTGGAAGGATATATTCATTATACAGCTGGAGTTAGCCTATCTTAAATGTTCATAAAAAAACAGAATCAAAAAGCTGTAGAATCAGTCTTCAAAAGTACCCTTTTTTATATCAGTAATGATCTTCTGACTCTGCTTTTTATTACTTCCACTGCTGTCAACTGTCTGACGTTAGAAGCTCTCTTCCCTTTATGGCTTAAATAATGTTATAGACTCATTTAAAATTGTTGTGCACAATAAACTGTTCTGATAACTGCTGTTACAGGTTTCCTGTAGGTGGCCTCACATTTTCTAATTTTCTGATAACCAGAAAATGGCCTTGAACTATTTTTCCTCTCTATTTAAAACTTTCTAGATTATGTGGAACTTGCATTACTCAGTAATCAAATCCCTTTTCTTTCTTCCTTTTTAAATCCAGTTTTCACATAGGACACTTTCAAAGCTTGTTAGGCTAGTTATTTATATTTTTGAAATTCCACTTGGCTTAGCAGTGGAGTAGCAAAGGAGTGGAGTAGCAAAGGAGTGGAGTAGCAGAGGAGTGTGTAATCCAGTGTTACAACTGCTCCCATCCCAAGTTCTCTGCAGACCAAAGCAGGACAGAGCAGCCAGCCCTGATTTCCCAGCCCTGCCTCTGCTCCCTCTGTCATTCCCAGTCACATCTGTTTGCAGCTGGGGAATCCAACCGTCCCAGCCTTGTCTTTAGTGGGTTTTCCAGCTCTCTGTGTTGTACTGCACATGGGACTCAGCCAAGACCAAGTGTTACGTCCATTCTTTATATTTCCTACCCTGTCAAACCCGTACAGGTTTTAGTTTTGCTCCAGTTCAGGTTATTCTTTGCTGTGGTGATCACAGTTTGCATTTAGCTCTGATTGGAGAAAAAAAATACTGTCTGAGACCAGGGGTTTTATTTGACTCCCAGACTCACTTCTGCTCTAACCACCAGCTACTGCGTCCGTCCTTCTTTCTCTGAACTAATAAATATTTATAAAGTAAAAGACTGGCAACTGCCCCATGTGGCTGATTAGGGTACGTACCTGGAATGTTATCCCTGTTCTCCTGGAATGCTATCCCTGTTCTCCTGGAATGTTATCCCTGTTCTCCTGGTCTGGGTCTCCTCCGAGGGCCTCAGCCACACTGCTATTTACTGCTTGGGGCTTCCCTGCTGCTTCTTCCAGGGCACACCTTCCACACCAAACTTCAGAAATTGTTCTAGTGAGAATACGACCTAGCAAATGTCCTTGGCCAGGTGTAACCTTCAGCCACAACATGACTGAGTATTCAGGAACCTCTGCCATTGCAAACTGCTGAGGACGGGCATGCCTCATGTGATGAGAGTAATTGCTACCCCTGATAAATCCCTACAGAAGTGCTTTTCCTACAGTCATTATTCCTATCCTACCTTCAGTGGGCCTGAGGCTGTGACCTGCTGTTCAGAGTCTTTTCTGGAAGAAATTAGAGATGAAAAAATCGAGGTTTGTTTAAAAGATGTAGAGCCGAGTCCCTTCAGTGGACTGAAAACACACATCCCTAATAGTCACTTCCCTTGACATCATATCAGCTTCAGTGAAGTCGGGGTGGGGAGAGGTGGAAGAATCCTTTGGGAGGGTGAGTTTTTTGGTTATGTGAACCAGCAGCTGTATTTCTGATATCTTAGATATCAGTTTTCAGCTTAGCGGAGCTGAAAGTTTTTATTTTTACAGCTTTCCACTCTACTTAGCTTTTTGCCAAGTTGTAAAATCTCAGGTACTGCAATATTTAGTCTATTGATGTCCATAGAGAGAGCTCATATTTGCAATATCCAACATAAAGGTGGCTTTGGGTGACTCCTGTTTAAGCAGAGGCTTGAGGATCCCTGCAATAAGGGAGTTCAGGAAGGACCATCCATCGTGGAAGTGCTTCAGAAGGAATGCATTTCCTTCCTACATCCAGGCATCTCTAAATGCTGATTATTCCTGACTGTCAGCATGGCCTGTTGTAGCCACAGGTATTGGATGTAATTGAGAACATCCATCAGATATCTCTCAATTCTCATCTAGTACTGCACCTGATCAAGATTAAAACTGGGGGGAAAAAAGGGGAAATTGTGATGCAGCATTTTACCACTGCAAAAGGTTATTGGATTTAAGTTTATTGGAGCATTTCAGAGTAATCTATTTCCTTTATCAATAATTGCAATTTTAATAGAAAAAATTAGCTTTAGAAACAACATTCATTTCATTTAGATGATATGTTTCTACAAAATAATTTGACATTTCTCTAAAGCATTCTTGTACATTTTTTAAATTCATAGGAAGTATAAAAATTTTTTCCTTTTTCAGATTCATAAAGGAAATTTCATAATAGTGACATACCATTTTTAGGAACTATGCAGTTGAAATTCTGTGGTGAAGTACTTTGTTAATGCATTTTGGATGACAGTGGAAATTGTGGCAGAAATATCACAAAGAGAGTGCAGCTGTTCAGCACAGTCTGTGATTTTGTGAGAGGGCTTGAGGACCTGCTCCTGTTCTGCAGAGGTGTCACAGCTCCAAGGATGGGATAAGGTTGGACACAGGAATCACAGGATAAGCCAGAGGCAAGAGCAGGAACCAGGAGCCGTAGTCTGAGCAGGCAGGAGTAGCAACAGCTTTGATGTCTGAAAGAAAGGGACAAGTTCCTTATGCAATAGAAATGGAAATAATTGCTGCATCACAATTTTCCCTTTTTTTACCCAGTTCTAATCTTGATGGGGTACAGTAATAGATGAGAATTGAGAGATATCTGATGGATGTTCTCAATTATATCCAATAACACAGCAAATAGAAATTGTTTTAAACAAAAATGTGTCCTATAAGGTCAGAAGCACAAAAACCCCACTCTCATTTTAAACCCCACATATTTGTGTATAGTGAATCTGCTAAAAGTTTTGCTTTCCTTTACATAAAAAAGCAAGCAACAACAAAATGAATGGTTCAAAATAACTGCATCTTTACAGCTACTTTCAAAACACTAAAGAATAACCTCAAGACTATTCATTTTGATGATTTTTGCCTCTTTGGTAGACTCAGGTGGTTTAAACAAGCTCAGGAAAAGGCAGGCATTATTATAAACTCCTTGTTGTGTTTTTATGGTATTTCTCCCTAAGTGCTTGTGTACTCTTGTTAAATAAACTCTGCTTTCAGAATGCTCCTGATCCCTTCTCCACAATGGTCACAAAGCTCCAGAGAGAAGGATTACAGGACATTTCACTTAAAATTTAAATGTAACTTTGTCATCCAGGTTATATCTGCATTACCTGGAATACTCATACTGGTTTTATTTAACCCTTTTTACTGGCTAATATAGACACTTGCAGCAACATAGCCAGGAGACCATGGTTTAATGTTATTTTGGGGGAAAAATATTAACAGCTTGACAGGGGAGACAGAACCCCATCCCAGGAGAGACTGTGGGACAAGAGCTGATTCTTCAGGGACAGCAGGGAGAGGATGAGTTATGCAGTGGCTGTGGGAATTACCTTTTTTTAAAAAAAAAAAGCTGTATTTCAGTTTCTCTAAAGCAGACAACTCTTTTCAAAACTTTAATCTTGATTTGATTGTGTCTGGGTTTCTTTTATTTGTGAATATTCCAACATCCAGCCTTTGATGTTACCTTTGAGCAGAGCCTTATCAGGTCCTGAAAATAGCTTTACAGATGAAAATTTTTTTCTATTGTATTAGCCTGGTTTGAAAAGAACCTAATTGACCTGCTATAATAAAAGATTTGACTTTAAAGTTTGATCCCAGCTTACAAGGGTTTGCATCTCTTGGTTCTGCCTTTTGAACACTTAAACAAGAGACATTTTTCAGCCTCTAAAAGGCTTTTAGCTCATCCACATGTATGGACCTTACCTAATGGACCCTACCCATTTATTCATTGGTCTCCACAGCTATGAAATATGATTCTTTTACATTTTACAACTTCAAAATGCTTTCTATATTTAGGTCAAAATGAAAAATCCATTTGTCTTATTTAGCTTTTTAAATATTTATTTTATGGTATTTTACATTCTTTCTGCTTTTGCCCTGGGGCATTTCTTCCCATGTGCATGTGATTGAATTGGTTTTTGAGACTGGCAACAGGAGCCAGGTTTCACTTCCTCTGAAACTGCAGAAAAGTGATGGGGCCTTATTAGAGAAAAGAACTATTGCATTTGCCTTGTAAGGAAGGAGAAAAGCTGCACTGAAAAGAATTACCATGATGGAACTTGAAAAAGAATGGGCTGAATTCTTTTTTGAATGTGCCAGCTCTGCCAGGTGAGAATCTGGCCCAAGAATTTTTCTGAGTCTGTAACTTGAGGGAGGCGTGAAAAGTCAAGCCAACAACATTTTATTGTCCATGGATCTTACCACCCCAATGGAGAAATGAGATGATTTCTTATTGAGAAGCAGAAATAGATTCTGGATTTGCAATGTCTCTCCTATTTCCACTCCACGGATCTGCATAGTCGAATATGTCAGGTCAAAGGATGGAAAATCTTCTTTCTGGAGGAAGGCACTGCCTGGAGTGCTGGAGCTGACTCTGCAGGCTGTGCTCAGGTGCAGGGGTTCCTGCTCACTCACACAAACCCATTGATGAGAGCTGGAGCTCTGCACTTTACAGATGCTGGGCTGGGGCTGAACAACCCAGCTCCGTGTTTATGCAGTCAAAATTCTCACATCAGTAAATGGGAATTGTGTGAGAACAAGAATTTAGTAAAAGGGGAGAATGGCAGGATTTGGACCTGTACCAAATGCTTAGGAAAGGCTGTGCTTCCTGCCCTCTCAGTTAGAAGTTGGGTGTTGTGAAACAGTCAGGAATGCCAAGGCAGTTGGCAAGTGAGCAAGACTGAAATAATAGAATTGAAGGAGAGAAGGACTTTTTGCAATTAAAATTGCATGTACTGGCATTTCTAGTATGTGGCAGAGATCCTGCACATTTTACTCCTGAGTAACAAAGAACAGAGCTGTGTATGTCACCATGGAAATGTAAATGGAGCTCCTTTGACAACCAGAGAAATGTATGCCACTCCTTTATGCTCAGATGAACCGTTCGTAGTGGGATGCAAAAGAAGAATGGGATGTCTGTTACAGAAAAGATATGAACATGCCATTGTAGTACCTTGTTCTCCCTTCTGTTAGGTTTTCATTAGGAGTTTAAAACATGCAAGGAGAAAAAAAAAAAGAGGGTGATTTTTCCCCCAAACTAATGATTTAATACAGTGTTTATAGGAGGCAGTGAAAAATAACAGAGATCAAAGAGCACAGAGGTAAAGGTGTAGATTTGTGCACTGTGCTGCTTCTGCCTGGGATGCCTACCTGCTTGTTTTTCCTTCAAAAAAGGAGATGGATATTTCTGAATGAAAGGAAATTCCAAAAGGAGTGGGACGCTGTGTTACAATATTATGAAGCTAATTGGAAAGACTTTTTTGTTCAGCTTTTATGATCAACAGATGTTTGGGAATTTGTGTTCTAATTCTGACTGCATCATTCTTTTCTTGCTTGGGGCATGAGTATGTGTAGAGTGCAAGTTAAAAAATGAACAACAACCTATACCAGGAGCTCAGGAATTCATAACTTTTCTAATATTCTGAAGATATCAGCTTATATTTTTGCTGTGTTCCATTTGGAACAGAGAGCTCGGTAAATAATATCAAATATTTTCTGGGTTTTATGTTGTTGCTTTAACATATGTTTGTGCTTGATTCCACCAAACACTTCTGAGTTCAACTCCCACAATGAGTCTGAGAACTGAGTGTCTGGCTCATCTGTTTGGATATTTGAACTAGAAATGTTTTAGGAGATCAGCAAAGGGAGATGGAGTTGCCAAGCCAGTTGCTCTAGAGTCAAACCATAAAGGCAAAGAAAACAGAGAAAGATTTAAATCCAAACTCTCTATTTACCTTTTTACTCCTTTTGGAGTTATGCTTTACAACTGTCATAAGATGAAATAACTTTAAAATCTTCAACAAGTCAATAAACTTTGCAGTATCCTGTTTTCCTCTCAGGAATAGGGATGAGATTTCTGCAGCTCAGAAAGGAAAAATTTTAATGGCATCTGTTGTTCACTTAATTTCATTTATTTTCATTTCTTTCTAACAGAAACCACCCAGTTGCTTCTTTAACACATATTCCTGATTTAAAATAAATCTTTCAGAGTAGCAATGATGCTTCACCCAGCTCCTGTTTTGGATATGGAATCTTAAACAGTCTCAAGGAAATTTGCCATATAGATATAGGGTGCTCTTTGTAAGTTACAGAAGATACTTTTTGAGTAAAGCTAATAGAAAAAATTAATGGAAATCATGAGCAATCTTAAGATTTTCTAATAACAGTAAAGGTCAGTAAATTAGTAATTGCCTCTGAAATATAATCATAATACTGCCTAGTGACTAAATTGGCTTATTAAAATATGCTCAGGAGTGACCATTAAAATATTCTTTATGCATTTTGAATTAAGTATCTTTTTTCTTTTTTTAATTTGGAAAAAAATCACATTTAGGAAAATTAGGGAAAACGCATTGCATTCAAAGATAGTGATAATCACATTATTTCTGTAGACATCAGGGAGAAAAAAAAAATAAGGTAAGGTGCTGCTCTTTGTTTCCTTGGTACAAAAATGGAACTGATTTTGAAATGGAAGTGATGTCAGACAGCAACACTTCACAGTCACTTGGGAAAACACCCAGAAAATACCCAGCTGACCATGCAGGATTGCTGTAGGGAGACAGAATATTGGGCAGTCAGAGTGAAAACAGAGCTGCAGAAAGGACCATAGTGGACTGTGTCTTCCTTTCTCACAAGGTATCTGTTTTTCCCCCAGAAGTTAAGTGTTTCTTTAAAAGCTGGCATTCCACATCTAAGCTAATGATCCTTCAGGATAACTTCAAGGTTTCCCAGATGCCTTCTGAAGGATCTGGTACCACCTTCTCCTTTCTGACCACCGTGGCTCAGAGCCTGGATCTCCTCTTGATTCCTGCTAAGTAACAGGGTCTGGATGACTGCAGCTTCCTCTTCCCCACCACATCATTGTACATTGATAGATGCTACTCCTTGCTTCTGTCCTTTTTGGGCTTGCTTTAAGGGAGAGGTTCCCTGAGGCTGGTTTGTTCCATCTTCCTGCAATGTTTCAAGGCAGTGCAGAGCTCCCTTCTGGCACTGCCCTCGGCGAGCTGTTGGCCATCGGTGCCGGGTTCTGCCCCGAGCCCGCTGCTCTGGGAACGGCTCCTTGCACAGCTCTGTCTGATCTGCTCCGTGTTCTGCTTGCAGGGATGTGGCTGCTGGGGGTGGTACAGCAGAGAAGGAAGAGCAAGGAAATAAATCTGAGGAGATGCATTTGCAGGCCTTTACAGGGAGCAGTTATGATCAGCTGTTTTAAAGCACTCCCAGTTATTCTGGCATCCCGGGGGAGCTGCTTTGCCTTGCATTGTGCACCCTAATATAAAGTTCTTTATCTCAAGCTTTTTATTTTATGACATCTACAGTTCAGCACAAAGCCTGCTACAAAATTAATAGCATTCTGCAGTAATTGTTCTCAACCCAAGGGGTTCAAACAACCCTGGATGCACCTTAAAGTCTCCATGCTGTTTGAATTGTCCTAGGAGCCTAATTTGGGCTACTCAGTTCATAAACCCCCAGCTTAACCCAAAACTGAATGAATAAATGAAACTGATGGTTTTAACATTGCTTTTCCTTTATCTGTGGCTACAGTAGACATGTTTGTTCTGTGTTATAGTTGAATTTTGCAGCCATCTGCCCCACCTTGTGCAGAGTTTAACAGTGGGAAGATGAAGAGAGCTGATGTGCATTTAGGAATAGGGAACAGGCTTGGTAAGAAGCTTAAGAGGGATGTGTGAGCAACAAGTGTGCCTCCTGCTTTTAGGATTTGTTACTACAAGGATACAAAACACAGCGTTAGGTTTATGGCATTTTGATGCTATAGTGAGTGACTTGGGAATAAGGGCATTAAAAGACAACAGGCAGGAGGAGACTTGTAGATTTTAACTCTTCCCAAAATGGTAATGAAAAGCTGGATACAGAAAAATGAGGTTTAAATTCTTCCTTGTGCAGTTTATGAGATAACGCCATTCATTATATTTAATAATAGATCATCTTCTGTTGTATAAATTTTTACTTAAGGATTTGGTAACTCTGTAAATCCACTCTAGCATGCAATTTTTCACTGTCTGCAGACCAGGCTGGGGTTCAGGCCAGTGGTACCACAGGAGCTGGCCAGGGGCTCGTGGATCCTGGCCATCCCTTCCAGCAGGAGATGGCAGGAGCAGGTGGGGAACAGTCTCGTGTTCAGTTCATTGCTGACAGGACACAGTAAAAGTTCATCGTGCCTCTGGCTGTAATCCAGAGGAAAGGTTTTGCACAGTTCCTCTTGTTTTCCGTTCCTTGTGTTGTTGGGGGTTTTTTTGCCAAAGCTTTTCTGCTTTGCCTCAGTACTGAGGTCAGATTTGGATGTCTGCTTTTCGTTTATTTTTACTGAATCTCATAGGTGCTTTCACTCTTTGCAGAGGACTGGTTGTGCAGGACTCCAAAGGGATGAATTAAACCTGGGGCCTGTGGTGCTCACAGAGGCACCTGAAAACCACCAGTTTTAGAGGGGATGTGACACTTGGTTATATGAACTCTGTTCTAGCAGGGGTCTAAAATGAGCTTCTGGCTGTCTAACAGCCCTTGAGGAGAGACAGGAAAATGAGTCTGTATGAGCCCAGAATTGCTGTGGGTGCATAAATGCCCTAATCTGAGGTACAACACAGCATCATAATCATCAAAATAGAGTAAAAATGTGGGTTTTGGGTGCCTAGAACAAAGAGATGGTAAATGGTGTTTCTATCGTTCCAGGGGGGATTACCCACATAGAAATTACATGCCAAAGATAGGACTTAGATTGAAAGGATTTTAAGCATAACAGAGAAGCCATCCCCAGCTCTCTGTGAATAAACTGGTGGTTTTGACATACTTCCTGGGATACTGTTGTCATATCATAAAAATTAATGGAATTTATCCTAGTTGCACTTCAGCTGTCAGATTAATCAGGAAATTAGTGATTTGCAAACTGAAGCAGGGCTTGGTCCAGACTGGAGAGTGCTCCTGACCCAGCGTGGGCTCAGAGCTCAGGTCCCCAAGGGAAATCTCACACTGCAAACTTCAAATTTGGTGTCTCTGTACAGAAAAATGGAACTTTCAGGGCTGTCAGCCAGGCACCATTCACAAAGAAAGATTTCATTTCAGGAAGGGAGAAAGGAACCTGCCCAGAACAGTGTGGTTTGGGAAGACAAAGGGAGGAGCCAGTTTTGTGCATTGTCTGCTGGGCAAGGATACCCTGAATGAATCTGTGGCTTGGCTTTCTGTTAGCTGTGAGGAGGTGGCATTATCACTGGAGCCTCAGCAAGTTTGGCACAGGTCCTTTTTTCCAGATATGAATCCCAGTAGTATTGTGTTCAAAAGAAATAGCAAGACAGCCTGTATTTCAAAACACCATTTCCAGCTAAAATCTCACTCTAGGCAGAGTAAAAGAAAGGATAGAGTAATGAAGAGGAAATTAAAGAGATGGAAGAACTCAAACTATCTCAAAAACCTTCTCTAAAAAGACTCAAAATATGAAAGCTGTCTGTATCAGTTTTGATAACATGGCTCTCGAGGACATCTAAAGTCTCATGAAATATATGAGGGTCTAGAAGAGAAATGTTCAAGAGAAAAGGTAGAGTAGATTTCTCTAAGAAGCACAAAAGAAAAACTAACTTTTTTTTTTTTAATTTTTTTAAGAAAACAGTTTTAGCTCTCTTGATAAAATGGACAGCCATGCTTGTAGGAGACCTGTTTTGTATAGAATTGTTGCTCTTACTATTAACATTTATAATAATATTATTACTATGGATAATAAGAAGTACCAGAAAATCAGGTATAGATCTGAATTAATAACGATGAAGCTAGACATAAAAATTAATATAACTAACAATAACCTTTTCCCCGACATTTTCTAGAACATCAGATAAAGCTCATAAATCAAATAAAGATTTTAAATTTCAAAACATCATGTTACTTCAAAAATAGAGCACAGGCAATTCTCTCTTTGATGTGTTCTCTGAATGGGAGTTCCCTACACGTGTAGGCTGCCCACCAGCAGGGGAAGATGCAGCTCACAGCTCATTTCCCAGCCTGTTCCTACCCAGTACCAGAAACATCATGTTCAGCACTGGTGCAGACAGGTCTGTGAATGACAATTCAGGAAGCTAGAAAATTCTCAGTGAAGCAGACAGCTGGAGAGCTTGTCACAGAAAAATTACATTAAAAGATTCCAATTCACCAACTCTTTTTCCCATATGCTTAAACACCTGGAATACAGAGGAGCTTTCTATATGTGTGTATGTAGCCAGACAAAATGTTGTACTGACTTCTACCTACTAGAAATTGGTACATCATTTGTTGTATTTAAATGCCCAAGGGACACCCTTCCATCAGGAGCTGACAGGTACCAAGGATCTAAAAAGATTTATAAAGAAGAGCTTGAAAAATGCTTGAAAATTACATAACAAAGAAGGAATAATATATAATAAACTGATTTTGTTCTGATTTACATCTGTATACATCTGAGGTAATTTATGGCAATCAGAGCAGAATTCTAGATTTGCATTTTGACTAAGTTTGATTAATGCAGCAGATACTGATCTTGCTGTAAAGTTCTAAACCTCCCTTTTAGATGTTACTAAAAAAACAGAAGTTCTATATGTTATTCACAAACAGATGCTAATGTTGTTATCCTTCACAGGTTTTTAAACTAATTTTCCAGTACAAAGTACTGATTCACAGAGAATCACTAATAAAATTGAAAATACAGCACAGTATTCTTTTATGGTTCCAGCACTGCCTAGAAGTGCTCTTTACAAAAAAGTATTCTTGTCTAATAAAAGATTCCACAACTAAATTCATTCATAAAATTAAGATTAAACAATTTTCTTGTATCTCTTCTACTTTCTGGAGGGGTCATGACTGCACTAATGAAGGTTAAGTAGATGGAGGAATGATTGGTGGAATATCTGTGGGAGACCTCAGATGCGTGTAGCTTCTAGAAAAAACATTACAGCACCTACCACATCATCTGTCATATCAGGTGAAGAAAATCTTTCTTCAATTCCCCAGGCATTTCAAAGATAATTACTCTAAATACAATGGGTGAAGAATCCTATTAGTTACGAGTCAAGTGTTCAAGCTCATTTTTTTCCCCTCCTTCTGTTTTATAATATTTGGCTGCTTTTTCACCATCACTTTTTAAACGTCCAGCTGTGTTGAGTCCTGTATTGAAATCACAACTGAAACTGAAGCCACAGAAACACGTAAGACACGCAGTGCCCCAGGTCAGTTTGCTGTGCACCAGCAGGACAGCGGGCAGGGAGCCCAGTCTGCCTCCTCTGGTGTAAAGATCAGTGCTCGGACTCCCTGAGCAGACAATGGAAAGGGAAAAGCTTTGATGTGCCCTTATATCTGTCCATAGACTTGTCCAAACTTGAACTGAGGAAGGACATGTTGTGTATTGTGAAAGTATTTCAGCAGATATGGAATCATCCTGTGAGAATTTGAGACTGGGCATGTTGACTGTGTGCAGAGTAGAGTCAGCTTAGCAGTGAAATGTCTGCATCTGAAGGAAAAGAATAACTCATGATTGCCATCTCTTTGCAAAGACTTGAGTTAAAGGGTAATACCAAAGCTATAAATTTTGCTATTTTTGCTGAGGCTGTGAACCTACAAGGCTTGCTTTGTCTTAACGGAAAATCCCATGACAGACTAACAAAAGACTTGGCTGTGGCTGGGGGGAGAGTGACTTCTTGCAGAAAAAAATGTCCATCAGGGAACCAAACCAAACCATGAGGTTTGTTGCTGAAGAAGGGGCCCTTGCCTGTGTTGCCATGAAGGGGGTGAGGTGCAAGTACACAGGGGGGACACGAGCAGTGCTTGTCAGTCCCGGGAGCCTGGGATCAGACACTGTGTTTCCACTGCTAATATACATGCTGATTTGTTTTTAAATGTTTTTTTCTGACCAGTATACACAGCTCCCAAATGGGAGAATGCCACAAAGTGCTTGAATTCAGGTGAACAGAGTGCACAGTTGTGTGCAGGGTTCGACATTTTCTCAGCAGTTCTGACATTTCTTCCCAGAGGAGACAGCAGGGTAGGAGTGAGGTCTGGAGCTCAGGAAGGAGACATGTCCAGCTCACTGCATGTTCAGACTCCACCCTGGGTGCATATCTTCAAGCTCTAAATTCTGTTACACCTGACATTTTCATCAGATTAAAGAAAACCCAATGTTTCTCTTGCCCAGAGCAATTGTGGGCCCAAACTTTTCTAAGAGACTGACTGATGACGATTCTTTTCTCTGTTGGTAGGAAAGTCATGGACACTAAACTGCTATCAACCATTAGAACAATTGGTGAGGGAAGACACACAAAAACAGTCAAAAAGGGCAGTCAAGCAACCTAAAATCACTGATGCCAAATCAAAACCTTCAAGCTCAGATGTCAGGCGAAATAATCACATTGGAAGGCAATATGCCATAGCTGTCATACTAGCTAACAAAGAATTCAAGAGAAATTTTATTAAAAATAGGAAATATGTTTGTAGCAGAAAATAGAAATGTAGTAAAATATGAAGAAGTGAAAGTCATACAGCAGTACAACACGAGTGAGAGTTTTAAACTCCAGTGCAGTCTTGATGGAGACAAGACTGTCTCCAGTCTCTTAACATATGGCTGGAGAGCTGGAGCTACTCAAAATGTAAAATCAGACACCCTAGAGACTGAATGTCTAGAAGAGATTCTGATTCTGGATAAATACACTTTAAACCAACATGAAGAGATGAGAAATCAGAATCACCAGCCAGCAGCTTGTCTCCGTCAGTATGAGGGGCACACTTGGTAGATGCAGAGTGCACTTCAGATGCCAGGACACAAACCCTCACCCAGAGCTCAGACACAGCCTGACCAGTGTCACGGAAAGGGCCGTGCAAGAAAAGCCCTGGGAAAACCCATTAGCAAGCAGGAGGCGTTGGCAAGGCAGTCACAGCTCTGCAGGGCTCTTGGGCACAGCAGCAACCAGCAGGAGACTAAGAGAGTGTTTCCTGAGCCATTCACTGACGTTGGCAAGGAGTAATTAAGGCAAAGAGTACAGTCATTAGAAGTGACCACATCCTTAGGTCCAAATAGCCCATTGCTTGATTAGCTCAAGGGAGCGGGATCTTCTACTAAAACTTTGAAGTCTCTTGCACTGGCAGCTAATCAAATCTACCTAATAACATCATTTGTATTATTATTTCTGACAGAGAACAGAATTTGTCAGAAACCTTAAATGCTTTGGTTGCATGCAGGAGACCGGCAGGGAAGGGCCAGGCTTTCAGTGTGTCCCAGTTCACTTACTACGTGTATTTCAAAGTGCATTTCTCCTCGTGGCTTTGAGACACCAGCAATCTATATAAAAAATACCAAATATTACCTTCCTCTTTCACTGTTTTGAAAGTTGGAGGGATAAGAGGAGCTGTTGGGGAAGCTGTGGCAAGAGGGTGGTGTAGAGGAAAGATTGTTGGTTTCAGCAGGATGGATGTTATACACTTGATAACAGTTTGGACACCTGGTCCCAGGTTACAGAGAGAACACAGGCTGTAATCACAAAAGAGAGCTCTTCCTTTGAATTTGAGTGCCCTTCATCTCTGTCATCCAACATATTTTCAGTTTCTTCATTAGATGTACAGAAAGGTATTAGTGAAAGACTTAGTTGCTTTTAAAAGCTTTGCTAAGCAATTCTGCTTTGGAAAAAAATATTCTGTGAAGTAAATAAATAAATAAACCTGACAAACGTGTTTTTTCCATAACTCTGCAGAACTGCACATCACCTGCTGGCACTTCTGAATTCAGTGTGCTGCATATCTAATTGGTTTTGCTCTCCTGTATTTTGCTTCCCTTTCAAAAGCTTTTTCTACTGCAATTGGTAAAACATCTTGTGGGCAATTCCTCTGCTTGCAGCCTTGCCTGTCACATTGCTTTTCCTTCACAAATATTATAAGGAAATAGAGAATGACTGTCTGGGATGATATAGGTTCTTTTGTTGCTATTGCATATGGAGAGACTTGTGTTGTAAACCGGCTACCACCTGTTTTCTTCTGAAAATGAAAAAGCAGTTTCTTCTTTCTTATAAAATGCATGATACATTTAATTAATTTTTCTCATATACAGTAATTTACATAATAAATTCTTATAGAACCACATACTGAAATCTTAATCAAAATTCTCAGTAACCCATTAAGACTTTGTTTAACAGTAGTATTTTCATGGTTTGGAAAGGGAGGGGTGGGTAGTGTCACACCCTGATACTAAAGCCAAGAAATCCTGCAAATCATTCGCACTCAGTTTTGCAGTGACAGCTCCTTTGGAGCACTGAGCACGTCCTCTCAGGTCAACTCTTCTCAAATCTTATCACTTTGGAGTTGGTACCATGGAGTTTTTCCTCTTCCAGATGGGTTGGGCACTATTGCTTCTAACATTTATGCATGCATTTCACCCAGAGAATTTGGAGTTTGACACAGGCTGGCCTGTAGAGACCAAGAGCTCCACCTCCAGCTCTGCAAAATCAGTGGGATCTGTTGTAGAAGGTTTAAAGGCTTGTTGATAAATTTTGAAATCTGGAGTTTTCACTCTTTCACTCTCTATCTCTCAACAATGCACAAATCATGTTTAAAAAATGTTGGTACCTTCTGCTCCATCAAAATGTCGCAAACTCTTTCTATACTGTCTCAGCAAAGTATTTGTCATACTAAGAGCTATAAGACGTGTGCCTCAAACACCACTTTACCTTGATCGAGAAGGTATCAACAATTTAGTTAACAATCAGTCACAAACACAGAAAAAAGTACGGGAGAAAAGCAGTGTGGCACTCAAGGCCGAGCACAGATAGATGGAGTTTAATCATCTCTGGAGCCTCTCTGGGGACTGTGAAGGATTTTAGAGAAGGCCATATGTGACTGTTAAATTGGCTTCAACAAATCAAAGTTATCTGTAGCAAAATTTGATTTTTAAATCTATTTTTTTAATCTAAAGCACTCAAATTTCAGATAAAACAAGTGGAAAAGGAACTGTCATTTTTAGGACAGAAGGCTGGTTTTTTTTCATAGACAGTAGCTGCTTCCTGCATTTTTTCTTAAACTGTTATTCTCTGATTAAAAAGAATGTCAATAATGAAACATAATCTAACAATTATGCCAAATTCTCTTGTTCCTTTAAATTCTGAGGTGGTGCAGTATTGTGCTGACCAGGTCTGAGCCTTATACCTCTTCAAAAAAATGCTTTACAAAGAAAGATGAGTTTGGTTCATGTCAAGAGATTAGTTTTCATCAATTCTTTCTGCTTCTTGGGGATAAAAGGGCCTGTTGGTTTTAGCTCTTTTAGCTCCCGTGGCTGATTCTCTGAATTCAGCCCCCTGTGCTCTCTCCCTCTGAGTTTCCTTGTCTCAATATTCGCTGCAGTGAACGAGGGGTGGCCGAGGGATCTGGGGGCTCAGCCCAGGAGGCTCAGGGGGACCTTTCCAGTCTCCTCAGCCACCTGAGAAGTGGGGGTCGGTCTCTTTTCCCACGGAACAAGTGACAGGAGGAGAGGAAATTACCTGAAGCTGCACCAGGAGAGGTTCAGATGGGGCATCAGGGATTCTTGGCTGAAAGGGTCGTCAAGCATTTGACCAGGCTGTCCAGGCAGGTGGTGGAGTGACCATCCCTGAGGTGTAAAAATGTCACTTGCATGTGGCACTCGGGGACAGGGTTCACTTGTGGGCTCGGCAGGGCTCAGTTAATGGATGGACTCAATGATCTCAGGGGTCTTTTCCAACGTTAACAACTCTGTGATTCCGTGATTCCACCCGAAATTAATTCCAACAAGGTAACTGGTTAATTACGTATTTCTAACCAAACACTTGTGCAGTTTTGAAGGAGTATTTTTCCCAAGGTGGCCATAAGTTGCAAAGATAGTTAGCACTAGGCAATTACCATTTTGAAGAATAGACGTTGTCACCCTTAAAAGTGGGTACTTAGAACATAGAGTAGCAGTGTCTCATTTATCACAGCATCTAAGAGACAGGATGCTTAAATGCAGTGAGAAGGCTGTTAATGCAGAAATGTTTTAAAACTGCCATCAGATCTCTTGTAGTCAATACTGGTACTTTACATAAAAACTGCCTGCACTGATGATAAGGTAACTTGTCTGAGCTCGAATCATTGGAGAACAATCAAATATGATAAGTGATTGCCAGCTGCTGCCATTTTCAAAGCAGAGACAAAGAGCTGAGGTAATACAGCTGAGACAATTCCCAGGAATTCACAGCAGCAACCCCTTCAAGTGTTGTGTCGTCCCTGACACTCAGTCAATGTAAATGATGCCTGGTTTTCATAGGCACCAACAGGTTTATTTTCAATACATCCAAAAACTTCTCTCTGTAGGTAGTAGACACTGCCTATATTGAAAAATAGCATTATATATCTAAATTGTCCATAATTATTATTTAGAACACTCATCAGAGAGACTGCCATAAAATATGATCAGACCATCTGTAGTGAGCATTTGCAGTTGTTGGTGACTGTGTTCGTGGTCAAGGGTGCAGAGCACTGTTACAAAATGATGCCTGACTGAACTTCAAATTCAAAGCATTAGCAGAGGAGGCAAGTAAACTGAAGGATAATTTTTATTTTATAATACAAGGTTGTTATAAATATTGTATGTTTTTATGTTCAGGAAATTTCCATAATCTTACATGAAGCAGGGCAAAAATATACCTAATTTTTTTCAAGAAGAAAGGAAACACCTGTTTGGGGACCAATTATAAACTTCATAGAACTATCAGTCCTAATTACTAAATAGATACAGGATTCTCATTTAAGCGAAATCAACCATACTTGAAAACTAAACTTAGAATGTAAATGATGCAATCATTCATAATTCATTCTGCCAAGCACACAAAAGCAGAGCCTGCAGTAGGCTGTTTTTAAATCTTTTGTGCAGGTTAATACATCCAACACTAGATTTTTTAAAAGCTGTTAAGGAGAAACAGATCTTCTAAGGGTACTGTTTTTTATCCAGCATTTTATTACCAATCTTAAACTTGAATACATCTGCTTTAGAAGAAAGACTTAGCAGAAAAGGTAAAGTTATAAGCAGTCTGTCTTTGAGAAGAGTAATCTACATTTCCTGCTCATCAGAAATATTAGCTGCTCATTAAAGAATGTTGTATGGCCATTTGCAAGACTCCTGCTTCCTTGTAACTGTTCAGTTAAATCTTAAATCTGGCAGTAGATTATGTCTACTGCTCATACATTAGTGGAATCAATGATCCAAGGTAATCCAAGGATAATTTCTCAGGCGAGCTAACTGAGGGCAAGACCTCAAGATCTCAAATACAGCTACAGCTCTCCTGGGGACGAAGAGAAGACTCTCGGTATCAATCCTTGATTTGCAGGTCTCAGCCCTTTTGCAGGCTAGAACGACCACACAAATAAGTTGTCCAAGCTCAGGTTACTGTTGCTGTTACCCTTATCAATGGAAACTCACTAGAACGGGTGAATATCAGCTCATCTTACATGGCATTTTTATGTGAAATCACTTTTTGGGCTCAAATAAATACCACCCCATGCACACATAAATATTGTCCCCACAGAAAGTTGGTTACTTAGTACAACACATTCCAAAGCAATCATTTATAGTGGTTTAGACAATAACAACAACATCAACATCAACAACAATAAATAAAATACATAGGTTTATAGTGTTATTCTCTTATCAAAGTGCAAATTTTAGCTTAAGCTGAGAAGTTCAATGTCTATGGTGTTGCTGTGTACCTGTACTAAATACTTTGCAAACTACTGTTAATCCCATGAGTACCTTGGGAAAGAATATGCAGTAAAAATTATATTTATAAAATTTCGTTTGCAAATTGCTTGAACCCATTGTGAGATCCTCTTTGCCATCACTTACTCTTTATCAATTATTATGGAGAGAAAAAGCCTACTCATTGATCACAAATTCTTTGCTGATGTTGTAAATATATATAATGTATTCCTGTACATATAATTTTATATTACATCTCTGTGATCTATCACTTCAGAAAATATTATTAAATTCGCTGTGCCTCGATCTTTCTTTGACAAAAAATACTACATTCCTCCAAAATCACTTTCCACAGACATCCCTAGCAATCAAACACTGTCCAATAAACCTCTCCCTAATTTCTGTCTTGCTCTACAGGACATACACTGTCACCAATCCAATAAAACTCCTGTGGTTCTGCACTCGAGGCTCCAGGACTGGGTTTCTCCTGGGACAGTGTCCAGGCAGGGGTCGATGGGATCCGTGCTGGGCTGGCACTTCGGGGATCCATGTGAGTACAGCACTCCCAGGGGTGACTGGGAACAAACTACCCTGAAAAACCTCTCTGCCATTAAAGCTGGATTTAGGACCTTCTGTTAATTCTTGTTTGCTCCTGATTGTTCAGCTTAAGACTGGTAATATCATGTGCTGCTTCTCTCTTTTTATTCACACTGGTAAATCATATTAAATGGGGCTTTCTGCAGAAGGTCGCTGTGTGAGCACATCTTTGGTTAAAAATAGATGGTAAGAAAGGAAGTTGGAAATTGCAGCAAACCATGGATTCTTGTCCCTCCTGTCATATTGAATACCTTTATATTCACTCGAGCTTTTACTTGAATTCAGGTTTGTGAAGGGTTGAATTCCCTAGAGGGTGTGCCGAGATTTTTAATTTAACGCTCATTACTTCAACAAACACAATGCATTTGCATTTACAGGGCAGGAAAATAAATGTTTAAATGAAACTTAATCCCATATTTTGAAAATCTGCAAATTATTTGAACTCCCTTACTGGTCACTTTGGATTTCATTAAACAATGATGGCATGAAAAAATAGGAAGCTACAGTATTTTTTCATAATTTGAAAAGATAACATTACAGATAATCTAATATAATTGTCCAGAGATTTAAGTAAATGTTTCCACAGACAATAATTTACATAACAAGAAAGAAAACCCCATTGTCCACTTAGAAGGGTTAAAGGTGAGGAAGTGGGAATATAAGTTATGCTATGCAGTCAAATTCTTGACATAATTGCATTTGTCTTTGTGTTTTGTGTGCACAAACCATATTAAAACATGTCCTAATAGCAGTGTTTACTTTAAAGAAATCTTTCTGCACGTGTATTAGGAAACATGAAAGAAACTATGTAAAAGTTCAAGCCTTCAGCATGTTTAACCATTTATGAGTAGTTTATGAATATTTTATTAACTATTGCTTGAAAGAACAACAAAAGTGCTGCTTGCCAGTTCAGAGAAAGTAAGTGATCTTTAGTTTAATGATTTAACACATATAGGCTTTATGAAATGTGCTTGTTGCTATGGTACACATGCATTTCTCTGACAGAATAGATGGGAAGGTAACGGGATACACATGGCATTCTTGTGTGTGAAGAATATCATTCCTTTGGATCATTTTGAAACTGTCTTTCTTCTTCTACAGGCATAGTTTCCTACCTTCGCTCTTTCTTACTGAACAGTATTCTTTGCTCTTGGAAGAAATGCATCCAGCAATCGAATCACCCCCTTTCTGAAAGTGAACAACCTTGTGATGCACTTTTTTAAAGTATCTGTTGCATTTACAGTAGTTGAACTGTGACACATTTTGAAAGATTCTGAAAAAATATTGCTATTTCTGCCAGAGGGAAGTGTTTCATGGAGGCAACAACTGTACTGAAAGTAGAGCTCAAATCCCTACTATATAGGGTATTTTTACCTTTTTGTATATCAAACACTATCCAATATAACCTCTCCCTAATTTCTGTCTTACTCTACAGGATATACACTTTCATGAACCATTCATAATAATAATAACTAACTGTGAAACAGTGGTCGTTATTTTGACTATGATTGTTTTAAAATGTCAGGTAAATGTAACAGATTGTGTAGACTCTGGAACAAATTCTCAGTAAAGGAGGTACAATGGAAACATTAAATCATTTGTATGATTTAACACAAACACTAAAATCTGATTGGAATCTAACAGATACAATGTTGATAGGAAACTATCAGAGAGGATGACATGTAATAGGACATTTAAATGTATAGACAACTCAGAAGAGAAGAAACTGGGGATATAATAGAAGAATGTGTTAGCTAGGATGTGGAATAACAAAGAATGATATTTGAGACACTGAAATGGCAAGTGTAGCTAGAAAGCTCAAGAGAATGTGTCTATTTCCTACTGCCAATAAGGAGAAGTAATGAGGGAATACATATTTAAATTACAGGCCTCAGAGATCTGCAATTCCCACTTAAAAGTATGGAGATCCTAAGAGTTTCTACTTAGAAAATAGATTGTCAGTGGGACTGTCTGTTTCCTGGTTAAAGCAGAAGAGGCTTTGGTCAGTTTGGACTATTATAAAGACAAAAACATAGGCAATGCAAAAACAGCGTCAGATAAATTTTGCAAAAAATTTAGGAAAAAGATCACGTCAAAAACAACACACAGTGTAAAATGGAGACAGTACCACCAAAAGAAGTCCAGGTGGGAGAACTGGGACAGAGACATGAAGACTAATTTAGTGAATCTGCATTCGAGAGAAAGAAAATAAAAATGCCTATTGGAGATGAGTCATGAGGCAAAACTAAGGACTTCATATTCCACTGTAATAACCATAAAAAAAAAAAAAAAAAGTGATAATTCCAAGAAATAAGAGGATATCTGCCATATGACCTGAATTGCTTCACAAGTTCTTGATTTAAATGCTCTGCAGGAAAAAAAAGGCTCCTATATTTGCAATTGAGTTATTACATCACAAACCAATTCAATTTCAGCTGAATCATGGGACCAGATGCAATATGAGCCTCAGAAATATTGATAATATTACAAATATTACACTAGAGAAATACAGCTGAGAGCTGATGATATTCAGTATATGCACTGTGAGTCCTGTAAGCAAAAATAAGCTGTTAATAAGAAATCTGTGAAACCAGCAACATTATCTCTCAGAGTCTGTAACAGCTGACAGGCAGAAATACCTTGCTGAGCAACAACGTAGCATAAAGAGCAATTTGCCCAACAAGTGCCATCAAAGGTACTCCAAACTGAAACAGCGAGGACAGCAGCACTGATAGGGATCACCCTCTTCCAGCAGCCCTTGGAAAACAATTGAGGAAGAAACAGGTTTATCTCCAAAGGGGTTGTTACATGGATCTGCCTCCAAACAGTGCAGACAAAGTCTTTTGGTAAACTGGACGTTGGCTCAGAAACTCTTAATAGTGGAGAACAACATTTCTAACAGCCTCTCAGGGCTCTTGCCTGCTTTGCCAACTTCAGGAGTGCCTATTTTGTGTTAAATTACGCAAGCTCTCCTCTCACCTGACAAAGTCTTCTTCATCCTGTGGTGAGTACCTCCAAACCCAAGTAACTGTGGATGCTTACAGGAAGCATTTTAGTTTACACTGAACTTGGTACTAACTGAACGAGGCATTAAGATCAGAGCAGTTAATAGCTTTTATTTTAGGAAATGGAAAGGGCAAGGAAAAAGTAAAGCAGTGCTATGGCATCAAGTTACAGTGGCTGCTAACTGAGAAAAGAAAGAACACAGGGCTGAGTGGAGAAAAGCTGGTAATAAGCTTCCTTACTTCAGACAGACAATTTCTTTGTCCATCCAAACCTTAAGAAAGCTACCAGAAGTATCACCACAAGAGCCAAAAACTCCTTAACTCTGGGCTTAGTTCCCTTTCTTGTTAGTGATTCACATCCACAGTCCCTTATCCAGGACCAGTGTCCTCCGCCAGGCTGCAAAGCCGGGCTCCTCCTGCCTGCCCTGCTGGAGCACTGCTGAACTCCATGTGGAAATAAATGCTGGCTGAGAAGTATGAGCAGGACTGTAGTCTCCTGGTTCTTACCTGAGAGGAGCCTCTGATCTAATTCCTGCTTTAGTTAATGTTATTTGTACATATTGAAAAAGTATTGGCAGGAAAATAATCTTCTTTTCTCTCTCCTTGCACCCCCAAATAATTTAACAACTTAGTAGATGACAATGAGAGTTCAGATTCACTCAGGCAGAGAACAGCATGAGACCTGAATCTCCTTCATGATTCAAAATTTACCTAGCCTTTAAGATACTCGAAAAGGGAAGATTGATGAAAATTACCCATCTGTGAATCTTTTCCTGAAAATACACCAAAAAAGTATTCAGCAAAGATAATCCAAATTTGTTAAGTATTTGAGGGAACTAAGTGAAACTGCATCTTTGTTGAATTTAGTGCATGGGGAAAAAAAAAAATTCACCCACCATTTATCTACAATTTTGTTTAAAGGGAACTAAGCTTAAATTCCAGGCAATTTAACAACTGATTTTATAAGACAGACACATGCTTACAACTTGAAGAAGCACGAAGAAGCAGGAGAGGGGGGAGCATTCTCTTTCCCAGTGATGACTGTTCAATTGAGATCGTGTGTGGGACAGAAAGGGAAGTGCGAGGAGCGCAGTGATTGCCGGTGAATAGCGATTTCTGCCCCATGTGGTCACAGAGAAGCTGTACAAAGGAAACTGTGGGATACAAACACACAGGCTGACCCGGCTCGGGACATTCACACAAGTATTGTAATCAGAAAACTGAAAGGTGCTACTGTGTGGCAAAGTGCCTTTTCGAAACAGTGTTGCAGTGCAGTGAAACGCGATGATTTCTTGCCAAACGGGCATTTCAGCGTAGGAAACCTGACCGCTGTACCCTCCGTGCCTTCTGCAGAGTCATGGGAAAGGCAGCCAAGAGCTGGGTGGCGATGGCAGCACGGACAGAAAATGACCCCTGTGGCGGTGCTGGACCGGCCCAACTCGCAGGAGGTGTAACAGAGGCTGCGCTGAGCTGCTCTGCTCCCGGCGGGAGTGTCCCCTCTCCTCTCGGTGACCCCGGGCGGCCCAGCCGCGCCCGGCCACCCACCCATGGCTGCCCTCCTCACCGGGGCAGGGCACACCCCGCTGGAGAGCGTCGTGGATCGAGATAAAACCGAGATCGCTTATCTGTTACTGCCACGGGCGAACCTCGATTGGGAAAAATTAATTTATTTTATTTTAAAACGGAGTCAGAAGTAAAATTAAAAACTACTTCGTGCCCCCACCCTGGGGGAGCTTTCGCTGCCTCACGCTGATCCTTCTACCCGCTCCTGGCCCGGGCTTCTCTGAGGGGCTCAGCCCTCCCCTGGGTGGGGCCCGTGGGTGGGGCCGGTGGGAACCAGCCAGGACCGGCCGAGACCAGTCGGGAGCGGCCAATTCCAGCCGGGAGCCGCCAATTTCAGCCAAGACCGGCCAGTTCCAGCCAGGACCAGCCGAGACCAGTCGGGAGCGGCCAATTCCAGCCAGGACCGGCCGAGACCAGCCGGGAGCGGCCAATTCCAGTCGGGAGCGGCCAATTCCAGCCAGGACCGGCCAATTCCAGCGGGGAGCGGCCAATTCCAGCCGGGACCGGCCAATTCCAGCCGGGAGCGGCCAGTTCCAGCCGGGACCGCTGCCCCTCGCCTCACGGGCCGCCCCGCGCCCGGAGAAGGACAGCCGTGACGGAGCGAGGTGCGCGAGGCAGCCGGACAAGGTGAGCCGGGGCAGGGCCTGGGCTGAGGGAGGGAGCCGGGCTCCTTCCCACCTCGGTAGCCACAGTCCTTCTGGATGGGTCTGGTGCATGGTCACAGTGACAAAGAAACCAGATGCAATTGTAAAATAATGGCCGACAGCGAGTCCACTCCAAAAACCAAAGACCGAACGGGAACCCTGAGTGCTTCAGCTCGTTTGGAAAAGTAGGAAGAAACGGGCTTTGGAAACCTGAAAAATGCCCCCAAGAACTGAAGCGGCAAAAATACTGAGGGCAAATCGCCCCACAGGTGATTCCCCAGTGTCAGAGTGAGCCAGCACACGGGTGTTCGTGGCGGAGTGGGAGAACGGGGCTGAGAAGGGCTGTGGGACGGGCTGTCCCTCAGGTGGGCTCCGGGCGGGCGGGCCCGGCTCAGCAGGGACAAAGGCTGTGGCACGGGACCTCGCCTGCCACCGATAGGAAAGGAAGGAAAGAGGATTTCAGAGAGGAGATCAAAGTCAGCTCCCTTGTTTATGTCTTGAAGCCAAGCTGCTGTTGTGGGAGCCGAAAACCAAAATTTGCACTAGAGGACTTGCAGCAGAAAAAAAAAAAAAAAAAAAAAAAATTGTATGATAGTATCCTCATCCCCACACAAAGTATCACTTTCCTCTGTAGCAAACCTATTCCTTATTTGTAGAGGAGACTGGAACCTGTACCTGGAGAAGGGTGTGATGTTTTCCTTAATAGATTATGCTTGAAGATAAGCTGCAAAATAGTTTCTCCTGTGTATGCTTTAGTTTCTATTATTTTCCAAAGAGAATATCTGGTTTCTGAACTCAGGTTGAGACTAACCAAAAGATTTTTATTTTTCAGTAAAAATGAGAGTAAAACATTCAGATTAGACATTTGGTTGCAACTGCACGAGTGTTGGTCTTTAATAAACAATAGCAAAAACCCCGGAGGTTGCAAAGAAGTTAGCTTAAATTTATAATTTTTTTTTTTTTTTCAAATTTAAAGCCAGCTATCTCTGGCGTTGGCTGAGGGAGCGTTCTGAAAAGTTAGCCATGTAAAATCTGCAACGACACAAACCCAACCCGAAACGAAAGGTTTCCGTTTCATACTAAAGTCAAAAATTGGGGCTTTTGTTGGAGAACTTGGAGGCCGTCGGGAGTGACCCTGAGCTGTCTGCCCTCCCTCCCCTGCAGGTGCTGGCGAGGCGCGGAGGCAGTCCCGCACGGCGGCTGCTCGCCCGGACGGGAGCCGGCGTCCCCGGGAGCCAGGTGAGCCCGGGGAAGCGGCCCGTGTGCCACGGCAAAGTTCGCCGGG
>VZRO01002119.1:1844727-1911475 GCA_013397915.1 Daphoenositta chrysoptera
CGCCCATTGTCTGCGGCGCCCCGAGCCTGGGGGCGAGGTGGGGCCGAGCTGGGCCGGGGCTGAGCGGGGCCGGCGGAGAGCCTCTGCCCGGGGGGTTCCGCGGGTGTTTTCGCGAGCCCCGAGCCGAGGGGCTGCCGCCGGGTACGTGTGTCTGTCCGCCCGGCACTCGGGGCGAGTGGGAGCTCGGCGCTGCCGGGGCTGCCGTTGCCGTTAATTCTTCTCAGGTGTTTCTACTTTCCAATCTTGCTCCCAGCTGGCGCCTCAGATGTTTTTACTCGTTGAGTGAGGAAAGGTTTATTTATTTTAAATGATGTTACCGCTTTTCGGTTGTGTGGAAGCAGAAGCGGGCGTGCTGTTACAGGTCTCTCTCCGCAGCATTCGTGAATCCCCTTTGCCATCATAAGACATGTGCATCTCGAGTAATCAGTGAGATGTATGAGGCGAATGAATACTCTGTGGCAGGGACTCGCCGAACACTGGCACCTGCGAGCATCCTTTCCTCTTACAAGTCTGTGTCCTGACCACTTTGCTGCACCCACAAAGGTGTATTTCTTTAGCTGTGCAAGGTAGCGGTGATTCCAAATATCTCATGTGAGAAGTGGTTCAACTCGTGACACCAAACTGCTCGAGTGCATCAAGTGGTGCTGGGTGCGAATCTCAGTGGACCCACCGAATGTACGTGCCTGCCTTGAATGCTTTTTGTTTGATGATCCTTGGTGGACTGGCTAAGTGCATTAGTCTGGCGAGGCTTAGAGTTTTCCAGCCCCCGGGAGCAACCCATTCTGTGAACACCTCTGTCTAACATGGAGTTTGATTTCAAAGGGAAGCCCTTGATGCGGAACCGGCGTGGTGATTATGGAAACTTGCTGTATATTCTCCTTAAAGAAAGAAGAAACCTTATAGCGGTTTTAAAAATGGAATACAAGGTTTTTGTGGGAATGAAATGCTTGCATTATCCATCAATACAGCCATTTAGTCCCTCTCTACAACAGTAGCAATTTGTTTTAATTTTCTATTTTTATTTCTCTTTCTGTAATGATTTTCTCTTGATTGAATTCCTTTTCTTTCCTATCATTGTGGATGCTGGTCCCTGATCCAGTTCTTAACAGCATTTGTGCTACAATTCAGTTTATGCCCTCATCTTAAGGAAAAGAAAAACCCTCAATCTTATAGGCAGCGCCCCTATTAATTTCACAACTTTGAATTTGTAAGATTTTCTTTTCCCTTTATTGTTTGTGTTCTCTTTCAAATGTTAATATAACTTGGCCCATTTCAGGCAGGTCTTGATTGAGAAGGTGATATAAAAATGCACTGGCTCCCTTTAATGATCGTTTTGATTACTGCCATTGTGTGTTCTCCAGTTACAGTGTGATGTGACTTTTAAGTCTCTACATCTCTTCTCCCCTTCTCCCTTTGTATTATTGCTCTTCATCAAAACATTTAGCCCCCGGCGAGCCCATTTTTCACATAAGTCAAATTTGGTTAAATATAGTGCTGAAATACACAGGATTGCTATGTTTTTCTTTCCCTAAGGAAAACAAGAAAGGAGTTAGGATGCGTATAAGGAAAGGTTTAATAGACAGTGGAGAACCAGAGATTTCTTTTGGAAAAGAACCCTTACCAATCTTTATTGAATTTGCTCGTCTGCATGAAGAAAGGAACTGTTGTTTTGTTATCTAGCAGCTGTAGGAAGATTGACAGCTACAAATTGCAAATCTATGAAGGATCTGCCCATGACACAATTTTTAGTTCATTTAGATCGTTATCCTACACATCTTGTCATTTGCAAAATTATATAAACAAGACCAGTAAGTTTGTGGAGAAGATGTAAATGCAGTGAATATACTGTAAAGATGTGGAAGCTCTTTGGGATAATTAGCAGAGCATGGGCTTGCCTGAAATATGACATTACTACCAGCTAATTTAATTCAAATAGGAACACACCATTGAAAACATTATCCTGTAGAAAAGAAGTACATATTTTAAAACATGCTAGCTCTGTCAGAAAAACATTAAGTGTAGCAGTCTTTTTGTTAAGATAAAGAGAACATCAGTGATGTTGTGGTGTGCTTTGCATTTCTAAACAGAATCTAATGAATTACAAACATTCATTATGCTACAAGCAATTGCTGAAACTTCTCAGGACCCCAAAATAGAGATTTATTTATATGCTCATATTTGCATGTTTTCTGATTATGGTGTCACTGTAAAAATAGAAATAAATAAAAAAAGCTCTTGTTCTGAAATGAGTTCTCTCCTAGCTCCAGATCTTCTGTTGGTCTTCCTCTGTCTTGGAAATTCATGTTCAGGTTATGGAACTTTCTGTTGGGAAGTGTGGGAAAACTACAGGAGGGGTCTGGGAGTGTTCTTTGTTGGATCCTGGAAGAGTTAAGGGCATATAATCTGCAGCAGAAGGTCAGGTTTACCAGATGTCTGAGAAAGAAGGTAGCTGAAATTTTCAAAGGTCAAAAAGAGCAATGTGCTAATTCTAAAGGACATCTTGCATAAATATTACTTTTCTTAACATGCTAAAATATGAAAAAAAAATATGTCTTGGTCTGTGTTTTTATATAAATGTTTAACAATTCAGTCTTTCTTAAATATGGTATTTGTAACACAGTTACTGTTTTTCTAATGCTGCTTCCTTCTCCGTGCGCTCAAGAATGAGCCATTGCAAAGGGTCTGTATTTATAGGCCCAAACCAATTTACAGCTTTTGAATGCCTCAGTTCAGGACTGTACTCGGCACTGTACACTGTGGACTGTCACCTTCCAAAAACGGATTTCTTTGAAACATGTGGGTCTTTGGAGTTCAGTTCCATCCCACCTCCCGTGGGTTCCGTGAGAGCCCAGCAGAGGTGGTGGTGGCAGCCGGGGACGGGTGGTGGTGGCATCGAGGGACGGGTGGTGGTGGCAGCTGGGGACGGGTGGCGTGGAGCCCCCCTCGTGTCCCGTTGTGCTCGAGACAGAACTGGGTGGTTCCTCTGGGGATGTGGATGGAGCAGGAGGATCACATCCTCTGCTGTTCACCGAGGAGAGGTACTGAAAATTTATTATTGAATTCTGCTGCTCTTTACAACTGGTTTTAATTTATTTTTAAATACCGTCTCTTAAACCTTTATCTTGGGAATTAATGCCTGCCTTGGCACTGTATTTTTAAATTAACTCAAACCCGGGCGGATTCAAAATGCAGGAGACCCTTTTATAAATGACAGTGTTAATGACAGATGATAAAACACAGGGGCTGGAGAGTACATACCAATTTATGTGCTGGTTTTCTGTGCCATACTACAGTTCATTGATTATTCCTCATACTCCAGGTGATTCTCCTTGAACACATTGTGGTGGAACTGCAAATTGCAGAAGTGCACATCTGTGGGAGCTCTAGGTGATAAAGCAAGTCCCAGGTTTGGTCTAAGTAAGCAAGTGGTGTTGGTTCCTCAAGGAAGTGCTTAGTGCTCATCTCGTTGACAGACAAGGGGACAGGCAGTGAGCGTGCCAGTTACAGGCGGCTGTAAGGGAGAAGAGTCTGTCTCAAATGGTGGTGATGCTGTGGATACCTCATTTGTGAATTAATATAAGTGGTGTCTACAAAATCAGACAAATCTTCAATGTAATTATAAATCAAAGTAAGAGAAGGGAAAAGAAAGATGAAGTATTTTTGAAGGCTGATACTGGGCCATGTCTCACAGCTAGAAATGAATGTTATTCAACTAGAGAATGAGGGAGGGGTCTTGGGGGAAGTTTTTTTGATGGTATAAAACAACTATTTCTCCCCTTTTAAGCTGAAGATCACTTGACTTTATCATACAATTCAGATGTTTGAGACAAGCCTTCTTTGGCAAGGAAGAGTCATTGTATTTCTCAGTGTGCTCTGCTCCCATGGCAGGCCTGCAAGCGCAGTAAGTGCTTATGATGCTGTTAGCCAAGGGTCTGTTTCTTTAGCTTAAGTAGGAAAGATCTCCACTTGGAAGAGAGGCTTTTGAGTCCTTTCTTCCAGAGCAGGAGGAGTTCCTATCAGTTTTGCTGTAGTACTTTTAAGCAGCTTCAATTACATATTCTTAACTTTGCTTCGCTAGTGGGAGCTCCCCTTTCAGTGTCTCTGACCTTTTTCAGTGAGGTTAGCCTCTGCTGAATCCACCCTGCCTGTTCTGGTAGCTTGTAATTCCCTTTACAAAGTCCACTTTTACCTTTATATTGTGACTTCTGGTTTTGATCATATTCCTTCAGTTCTCGGAAATATTTCGTATTCCTTAATCCTTATGTTTCCCACTGATACACCACTTCTGTCTCTTTTAGTCTATCCAGAGAACCCAATTCCTTCCACTCCAACTGTTTGGTTTGCTCACTAGCTCTAAGATCTCTTTAAGACAACTTTTTTCCCCACTTCAAAGCTAGTCACGACAATGTGACAGCACATATTTTCAGTATCCAGCTGTAGCGTGTATCTGTAACTGGTATTACGTTTCTGAACTTGAATTTTCATGCCACTAACACTGCACATGGAGTTTTTTTCCCTGTGAAGAGGGCTCATCCTGACAAGTAGTGTTACTATGAAAGGGGGTGACACATCCATGTTCTTGAAAGCCAGCAGAATTGCATCCTGTGGGTGAGAGCAAAACCATTGTGCAGAATGTCTGAGACATAGGTGATCCTAATTTTCTTTGGTAAAAGGTTAACTGACAAATTGCTGATGAATTCTGTTTGCTTCTAAACTGAAAAGAGCCAATCTTCTTGAGTCAACAGCCTTGCCCCTTTTCCTTGCTAGTCTTCCAAGGCTCAAAACTTTGAGATCTATTCCTTTTTACAGAGCTTAGTTTTGGTCTACAAATATGTGTTACAAGTCTCTTTGGGAGAGGCTAAAGTACAGAATTTGGCTTTTTTTTAGTTGCCCTAAAAAGGAGTAGTCTAGCCCTGCATTTCTTCATGACTGGTAGCTTCTTGCTAGTTCATAATAGGAAATACTATTGCAATTCCAATGCAAACCACATTTTTAAAATCTGCTTTAAAAATGCTTTAACCTCATTTGTCTGTTGGTGTGCGGTGAGGAAATGAGTGAGTTTTTCACATATAATGAAAATGCACAGTACAGCATCAGACGTAGCCAACCTGAAAATGTCAGATCATAAAGTTCAGCATCCTTGAATTGGGGTTGAGGTGAGGGAGGCCCACTTATACTTTGTCATTTCAAGTAAGTATTACTTTTTTCACTTTCCCATAATTCAAAGAGCAGGTGAATGAACCTGTCTCAGGCAGTAAAATTAAAAAGAAGAATTGCCTTCAGAAGGCATGGAAATCAACCATTTATTTCACAAAGCAAAAGATCAAGATGAGACTTTTCAGCTATAAATGAGGAATTACATAAACATTATTAGCATGAAAATGTGTGTTTATAGTGCAAATTCTAATGAAGTAATAAGTCCCTTTTTGTTTCATAAAATAACATAAAAAGTGAAAAATGCATATGAAATAATATGAAATAATGAAAGTCAAAAAGTCAAGTACCCAAATCCAAATTTTTTCTAAACTAGAACTTAAATTTTTTTGGACAGTCTCCTCAGATCTCTCACTTGTGTTCTGGCAGTGAGTCAAGTCTTTTTCCTATTTGAAAATGGACAAAACCCCACTCTTTCTCCAAATTGCTTGAGGAGAGAAGCTTTTCCTGCTCATGGCCTGGATAGCTCCACCAAACTTAAAAAAACCCCAAATAACTAAATAAATCGGGGGGGGGAAGGGTTTCCATGTCCCTGAATATGTAAGATAAAATGTGTTGAACACATGCTGAATTTCCAGAGAAAACAGCTGTTTAAACTCAGTGAAGAATTTCCCATACTTTTAAAGTAGCAAGTTTTTCTTCTTCCATGTGAAGCATTAGTCTCTGTCATTAGGACACATTAAAAATGATTTTGTTTTGATCAAACGTCAAATCTTTTCACCAATACAGGAAAGCCTTCAGATTTTCCTAGGAAAACGTTGCTTGTCCCTGTTAAAGCATTCCCATTTCCTCTTAGCAAATTACATCCAGCGAAATAAAGCTCTTGCTTTATCATAGATCACTGATGAATAATTTATTTAAAAAGCACGAGAAAGGGAAAGAAAAAGCCTTAACATGAAATATCAGTGTAATAACATTTGTACAAAGTGCACCTGGCCCTGCTTACAGCAGCCTGCTGTGGCTCGGGCAGGCACACGGCTCCGTCCTGCCCTGGGCACCCCGGGGCAGCCTGGAACCTTCTCCCTGTGCAGATCCAGACCTGCAGGGATCTGCCTCTGCTTGAAGGCCGGTTCAGTAAGAAAAGCAGTGTGAATTAACACGACTGGAGCCCTCTGCTGCCACGAGGACTCCTGCCTGTGGAGCAGTGTGAGAATTCCCACGTTTTGCTGCTGCCCACGGCGTCCCTGTGAGTGAGTTTGCCTTGGAGGATGGAGCTGCACCTGCAAAGCCATTGCAGTGTGGGCATGGGGCTGGCACGTCTGCAAGTGTGTGGGTGAGGGGAGAAATCACCTGGTAAGGATGGCAGCAGAGATTTCCATAGCAATCCGGCCTAGGATGGCTGCATTTCTCACAGTGGTGATGGATGGATGCAGAGAGTGGAAGAGATTGGTACGTATGTGGGTATTTACCTGCTTGGAAATAAGCTGGAGTGAAGATAAAATGCAGTTACATCTGAAAGCACTGCAGTCTGAGAAGAAACACTGGTCTGCAGCCACTCTGCCTTGTAGAAATGTTCACACACGTGGTTCAGCTCATGATCTGTGAGCATGGAATGTCGGAATATGGAAACTAATTGCAAAAGGGGATTTACCTTGTTAGGTGTTCACTTGTTTTTAAAAGAGTTTTACAGTTCAACTTTGGATGTGATGAGAGGAAATACGTAATTTTCATGGGGCTTTTTGCTTTATTGAAACTGTAAATGTAGACCTCTTCCTACTTGTGCCTTATTTCAGTGTGCTCTGAGCATCTACCAGACATACTCATTGAGAAATTGTTGGAAATGTTTTCACCACTTTGCTTTCTGGCAGACAGTTGTAATCCAGTTTGTCAAATGAATTTTCTTGATTGCCTTGCAGCATATGCAAAGTACTTAAAATTGTTGTAATTGCCTCTGAAGAGTTGGGGTGGGGGGAGAGAACAACACAAAAGAAAACAAGCAAAAATTCAGCTTTCTATTATTATGTAAGTATGAAGAAAATTGTACTGTATAAAGGCAGCACAAAAACTGTAACAGGAGTAATATAATGAGAGCAATCAAATCTTTCAGAATTCTGGATGGTGATTGGTCAGGGCTGGGGGGAGCACAGATTGCTGTGTAAAACACTGAATAAGCTAAACTTAACCTATCAAATGCATTTACTGTGTGGCTTTCACTTGAATATAAATATTTGAGTTGCCAGTTCTGCAGGACTCTTAAATGTGGGGTTCTTGCTAAGGCTCACGGGTGTTCCTCTGCCTCCAAGTCCACTGTTCAAAAGTGCTGTAATCAATTTCACTTCCCATACTGTGGCGTTTAATGTATTTTAGAATGCTTGTAAGCAATTACCATCTCTGCATTTCTACAGAATTTACAACTTACACTGCCTTTGTTACCTACACCAAAGAAAGGAGAAATGTTTTTTCTACATATTATGATGTTTGGGTTATAGGTATAGTCTTAAGCTATTTTTTTTCTTCTGTGCCAACTTACATTCTTCTTACCAAAATCATGCTTACAATATTTGTCAGGAGTCCATGGAGGGCAGAGATATAAACCCTCAGCAAACAGACAGGGCTTCACAGTGAAGTGAGAAAACACTTTGCAAGATTCATGGTATGAATTAAGCTGCTAGTTGATTAGCTTTTGCAGCAATTTTTCCAACCGCTCAAGAAAGGCCAGTGTGTGGTACAATAAATCCGGAGATCTTAGAGCTGATATCCCTGTGCCTTAGCCTCTCTCTTTCTAAAATGTCAGCAGTCCCTGTAAATCAGGAGGTTCTGCTCGGTGTTCTGGGCAGCGTGCCTTTGGAGCCGGCCTGGAGGGAGCCCCGCGGTTGTTGCCTTTTGGCTGAAACCCCCAAGAGCTGTCTGGAGAAAGCGCTCTGTGTGGGAAGAGACCTTCTTGGTCTGTGGCCAGGAGGTGTCACTACAGCTCAGGAGTGACTGTTCCATCCCTTGAGACCCTTTTTTGGCGGTGTCGAGGTCTCCTCTCAGTGCCGGTGTCTCGGCTGCAGCAATGCCCGGCCCTTTATCGCCCGGCCGGAGGAGGAGCACTGAAACTGTGCAGGCTCTTCATCGATGGATAGACAAATAAAGAGAAGATGCTAATGTGTGCTAAGTGTGGTGTTCCCCAAAAAGGCCCTTTCTGCTTCCACAGTGAAAATGCACACGCTCCTGTGTACTCGGGGCTACCTGGGGCAGCTCTTGGTGCTCCCTCGGTCCCGTCACCTCTCAGGGCTGTAGCAGAACCTCAGCAGTCGCTGATCAAATGCATCGTGCTGGAAAGAGCGTGGCAAAATATCTGGTGAAAACGTCAGGCTGAAGTAGCTGGAGCCATGAGTAGGTTTGGGAATCACATCCTTGAATGCTACTGATAGCAATCTTTCAAAACAATTTAAATAATTTATTTTAATGCATGAGGAGCTTTTCATTCTCAATCAGTTTTGCACAGCGTATTATATGTATTTTATACAGCCTGCTAATGAGCTGAAGACTTGTTAATTATATGTGTGTGGAATGGCATAGCTGCTGAATTATGCACATTATTTTTCTTTACAACGAAGCCTTCCTCTTAACTGTATCTGTACTGGTTGAAATGTGCACCTCTGGCTGCTGATACAAACTCTTCTACTGACATTTCATTATTGTAAATCTTAGGGGTTTGGTGGTGTGAAGGATTAGTCTGAAAGGTGGAAGACTTGGTTAGGCAACAAAACAATATACTGTTTAAAAGCAGCTTCCTGTGCTGCATGAAACAGCTGTTGGGAATTTTATATGCCCTGAAACAAAAGAAAAAAAGTTTAACCAAGAAGTATCTGTAATGATTCACTTAATTTTCTTTCTTCCATCTGTCTGGTTTGTAATTCGTTACAGTTTCCTTATTTAATGCTGTCCTCTTGATGTGGAAAAACAAAAAACTCCTGGAAAAAGTCAACAACAAAAACTGAAGTCATATGTCATATCTACAGCAAAATATTTTATAATACCAGATCAGTGTTGTGAGAATTGGAATCTATGTAGAAATAGGTGCCCTGTCTCTTGAATTTATGCGTACAAAATGTATAAAATGTAGTGGCAAAGCTGATCAGCTGTTTCTTACCTTGGAAAATTCCAGAAAGCTACAAAAATATGCAATGCTGGTGGTGTCAGTAACTTACTAAACAACACATTTTCATGTAATCTTGGTGTCTAGTATAGAATTTAAATCATTACATGGAAATAAGATCTTCAAAATCCCTGTGTCTTTTACGATGAATTATTCATATTAATGAATACTCACATCTAGCTCAGTCTGTTGAACGAGGATGATGTTTAATTTCCATGTGCTGGAGGTCATCCTCGTAGATTTGGGGAAGTGGGGACCCTTTGCTCTTGCCAAGAGCTTTACCCCCACTGGTGCTGACGCTGCGGGGCTGCTGTTACAGCCTGGCCCTGCAGGGCTCTCGAGGGTGGGTCTGTCCTGGGAGCCTCCACCCCTGAGAGATGTGCAAAGAGAGAGACGTGCAAAGCTTTGCAGAACTTTGCCAGCTGGATCCTGGGCTTCTCTGTCGCCTCTTCACCTTCCCGTGGTGCTCCCAGGTCTCGTTCTGGCGCTCAGCCTGGTGGTTTGGATTTAGAAGCCTCGAGCTGCTGGAGATCAGCGCTGTTGGCAGCTTTTTGGAGTCGGCGTTGGGCTACCCAAATTCCTGGGCCGTGTCCTCCTCCCACGGGGTGGGCTGCTGGGGAGGCACCCCTGCATTTGTGCAGGTGCTGTTGGGAAGCAGAGGCAGCTTGAATCAGGATTTCTGTCGTGTTGAAAATCCTGAACTTCAACAATGTCGTGATGGCAGCAGGACTGGTAGGCTGAAAGTCTGAATTGCTTTTCCATGGCAAACGTTGGTTGGGGGGGTTGTGTTTGAAAGAAACACCTAACAAAACAAACAGAAAAAACGCAAACCAAACCAAGAAAAACCCCACCCCAACAAAAACCTCTCAGTTTTCAGTTTGGAAAAAGTTGGACTCCTTTTTTTTTTTTTTTCCCCCAATGATAATTGTGTTGTATAAACCCAAGATTTGTACAAGTGGGTAGGAAAAGTCATTTTGCTGAAGATTTCTGAAACTTTGTGGGGGATGGAGAAGGGAAGAAAAGCAAAGCTACAATAGTGATATTATACATGTAATGAAAGGATCTGCAGCTTTACTTAATATCCTGTATTTTTGAGTGTCTCAGTTTAGATGAGGGAGTTGTGTATGGCTATAATAAGCAGAAGAAAGTTGGTGGTCCATCTTGATCACAGGCCCAGACTACATGAAAATCAGTATTGCCTTCAACAAACAAAATAGTTGTAAGACTTTCGCCTGAAGAACTGGTAAGAAGTTGTTTGTGAGAGCAGCATTAGTGAACTTCAGACTGAGCATCCTCTACCTTTTCCTCTAATTATGGTGATATTTCTGTGATTCACAAGCAACTTTAAAAAAAGCTGCATTCTGAGTATTGCCATGTTGGACATGTACTCATGGGGAGAGGAACAGGTGCAAGGAAAAAAAATCCTAAATTAGCCCGAAGGCTTCTTCAGTCTTTGCTACTGTTTATGCAGGGTGTTCAGGAGATTTCATTGGCTGTGCTGATGTCAGCTTGTTTCAAATAAGCCATGAAATGACTATGAGACAGATTATGAGCCTTAAAGGATTACATACATCCTTCATCTAGGTGCTGCTGCAACATAAGCACAGTAACAATAACTAGCTTAGTTAGGTTCAAACAGGTGGTCTAAAGGGAAAGGTGCATTTTCCCTCCATCCTCACCAGTGGAATATGTGATTATGTAGAAAACTAGAGACATTGCCTAGGGGCATTTTGAAGTCTTATGTTCAAGGTAGCCAGGGTTGTTTCGTTTTTTTGGGTATTCTTTTAACACAGTGATTTCATGACATCATCACATGGCATGGGCATGAAGAACTTCAAGTTCCTTATCTGCTTTGTAAAGTGGTGAGTGGATTTCCCTTGCTAGCCAGCTGATGACCTTGCACTCATTCAACTTTTGGTAGAGGAAAACTAATACTTTGTTTTGTTTTGTGGGGGTTTTGCCTTTGCTGTCCACGGTATTGATCTTGCTCTCCCTGCTTTGGAATTGTAGAACCTTTGCAAGTAAAGAGACTCTGACTTTGTGCCCGTGGCTGGGAAAGCCGGGGTAGCAGGAGAGCTGGGCTGGTGACTCGGGGGGGCTCCTCCCTTGCACCACCTGCCCACCCCAGACCAGGAGGGCTCAGGGCCATCTCACGGGAGCATCTCTGCAGCTGAGGCTGAGGGTCAGCTCCAGGGTAACTCCTGACCCCACAGCACGTTTCCCAGCAGCTTGGGATTTACCCTTCCACAACAGACGCATCCTCTTCTCCTCAAGTTGCTAAATGTCTAAATTAGCTTCTTTCTTGGGAATAAACTCCTGGCTTTGCTGGTATTTGTGGCAGTAAATGTGTATGCCAAGTTCTTAAAGGGATATACCAAATATTTTTATACCTAGAAATAACTGTAAAACCAGAAAAAGGATACGGAGCTGTGCAATTACTTGTGAGGATTCAGAGACTGAATGAGTTATTTTTAAGCATGTAATTACGGGGCTTAATTACCGGTTGCCAAACTTTGTGGGTTAATGTCAATTGTTCACACCCAATTTGGAGTACAATTTATTGTATTGTCTTGGAGAAAATTCATGTGACCAAGAAAGTGTCTGAGGTAAGTAATTGTTTCTGTTGTGATTTAAAAATAATTTCTTTCCTACAGCATTCCTTTGGGTGCTTTCCATAATTGGTATGAAACCATGGTAGCTTTAATTTTGGCAACAGGTATTGCTACTAAGAACATTTATGGCAGCAAAATATCATGATAGAAGTAAACACACAAAAGAGGCACAGTTTTAAGACTTTGAAATAAAGCCACAGAAATTTTGGTTAATTGGAGAAATTCAGAATGCCTTTTTGTTTTGTTTGAGGGATTTTTTGGGGGAGGTTGTTTACTTTGAGATTTGTTCTTTTTCTTTTCTTTTTTTTTTTAATATATAATTATTTAAACCTAGCTTAAAAAAATTACATGGAAATCCCTTGACCTGCGGCTCAGAAAAATAGGAGGCAGGAGGTGCTGTAAAACAGGCACATTATGTGGCTTTGTTTGGGACAACCTTTAGAAGATTATTCAAGTCTGAATGGTAAACTCCATGTAAGGAAGTTTCAAAGTAGAAGCCCAAGTAGAATTTATAGTATGTTACAAGAAACCCTCTTGTATGCCTGAAGTCTCTAGATATGGAAAAAAGATTATTTGCTATGGTACTCTGAGCTCATTTTTTCATTTCACCTGGATGAGATGAAAGTACATTTGGGACAGCAGATTTTCAGACTCTTTGTCATTATCCTTTTTGATTCTTCTTTATGGATTGTCCAGGTAGAGGTGTCAGCATAGTGCTGTATTGCAGAGAGCATCAAGCTGTAAAAAAGGCAGGGAGAAAAAAAAATCATCTTTATTTTTTTCCCCGTGCTG
Source organism: Daphoenositta chrysoptera (assembly GCA_013397915.1). NCBI lineage: Eukaryota > Metazoa > Chordata > Aves > Passeriformes > Daphoenositta > Daphoenositta chrysoptera. The sequence continues at coordinate 1,857,430 of VZRO01002119.1, forward strand.
TGCCACAAATAAATTGCGAGTGAAATGACCAGGAAACGGATTCCACTTGAGTTGTGGTTGAAGAAGGGCACTTCATCCTTCTCTCTCATGCAAATCCAGTTTGATTTTTTGGGGAGTGAGATGCTGTTACCCTCCAAAATCTGTTCTAGCTTTCCTCATCGCAATAGCTTTTGCTGATAATAATGCACAACATACAGTATGCTTCTGTCACGGATTGATCTGTGGGAGCAGAGTGGAAACATACATTAGTGAGACAATGTAAAGATTTCACACTCCTGCAGCTTCTGTAGTGCTTGTGTTTGAGATAAACGACAGACTCCAATTCTCCCCCTCGTTTGCACTTTCCCTGGGCACCAAGGAAAGGGTTCGGAAGCCTAAACATGGATATCTAATGCCATTTTAAATGCTTTGGGTACCTGAGACATCTGTCAGGGCTAACGGGTGTGACAGATGACTTAATGCCTTTTCTAGCAGCAGTTGAGAGCCAGGGTGGGACGCCCTCAGGCATCTAAAATAGCACTACATGTCTGTGTTTGGGTACCTGCATTGCTCCTGAGTGCTCTGATGTAAAATGAAGTAGATCAGGTGAAGATGGTTTACACAGTTGCATAGGTATTTTTGTGTGTGGTTAAGTCACCTGGGGTAATCTGGAAGTGAAAGTTAGTGATAAAAGTGAGATTTAGATAAATTTTCTTTTGTGTCAGTTTAAATTTCTTTAAAACTTGCTTGTAGTAAAACCTCTATGCAAATTTGCAGCTGTACAACAAATGAGGCAGGGGCTTTTTTCTTTTTCACATGATCAGTTACAAAGCTCTAGATAATCCCTCCTATTAAAGCTCGTTGTGTTTTGAACTACAGAGGTTGTGGCGTGTAAGCTACCCGGTGTCAAATTGGCATCACCAGGCCAGGCAGGTTTCCAGCAGTGGGAACAGAACAGAACATGGCTGTTCCACCCAGCTGGTGCCAGGGGAGGTGAGGCCGTGGCTGTGGGTGCGGGGCTGTGCCCGGGCAGGGTCTGACCCCAGGAGGTGAGGCCGTGGCTGTGGGTGCGGGGCTGTGCCCGGGCAGGGTCTGACCCCAGGAGGTGAGGCCGTGGCTGTGGGTGCGGGGCCGTGCCCGGTGTGCCCGTGCGCTGAAGCTGCGCCACGAGCGGTGCCCTTTGTGCCAGCGCCTTCGCGCACCCGGGCTGGTACCCGGCCTGGGGAACCCTCCCCGTGCCACGGGCAGACACGGGCTGGCAGGGCTGGGCTGCAGGCTCTGCAGCAGGTGAGCAGTGAGGAGCCCACCCAGCACAGCACAGCCCGTGCCCTGAGGAGCCCACCCAGCACACCCCAGGCCGTGCCCTGAGGAGCCCACCCAGCACACCCCAGGCCGTGCCCTGGCCGCGCTGTTAGTTGAGAAGTTCATGCAGCATCGCTCATTCTGAGCTGTTCGGTAGCTGGGTAATGTGGATGCTTAAATAAATTCAGTAAGTTCTAAATGACATGCTCTGGAAGTGGTAGTTACCCATCGAGCTCTGTGATCAAGAAGAAATGTGGAGTGTTTCGGTATTATGTTATGTGTTAACGTTCTCCGTAGTCAATGTATAGTTAAACAATAAGGCACAACAGGCATTAATCCCTTTTAAATATACTCCTGATGTCAGAGGTGTAGTTGGGAATGAGCTGAAGAGTGTGTTAGTGTAACCACCTCAGTGGTACAGCAATCTTTCATGAATTCATTTCTGGGGGCATCTCATTGCTGTTAGGAAATGGAAATTTAAATAAATAAATCCTCAAGGAGTTGCTCTTCAGTTTATAGGGGATTTTCATGAAGTTTGGCCTCCCTGGTGCTGTGTTGTTTCCGTGTAAATGTTCACTCATATCCAGAGCAGTGTGCCACGGTCACAGCTAGCAGAGCCACCAAAGCTGCAAAGCACACACACAACTGCACTCCGTGGTCCATGTAACTTTTCCGATGTGTACTATCCATAATTTATTCGAAGCAAAGCCAGAAATAATTTGTGCTTTAAAAACAGCTTGAGTGGTGAAAACCATAACGCAGCACAAGTCAATTATTTCTTTTTAATAGCGCTTGACACTTTCCAGTATGGAATGTCTGCTTAAACTGCATTATTGCAAAGTACAGGAGGAGCAAGCAAAAATAGGAGCAGTCTTGTTTCTTGGGGTTTTTTTGTTGTTGTTGGTCTTACATACAATCACAGCTAGTACAAGATGTTTTTATTTTAAAGTATGGAAGTGTTTTTCATAGGTTTTAACATCTGTTCATTTCTAATTGTTTCCTTACCAGCTATTCTTAAATGTTTCAGAGAAAACCCAAGGGCTTATTAAAATTTTAGTAAGGAAGCTTATTTTTTCAGGGCATACAAGATGTTACCTCTAAAGAAATATTAGTGCATTACTCCTTTCCCTTGACTTTAATGATGTTATAATTATACTTTGTCTTAAAGGAAATCTACGCAGGTTCACTGTTCATCTTTACTGGATAAAAGCTAATCTTGCCCTGGAATGTGGACAGATGGGGATAACCATTGGAACCATTAGTTATGACTGTTTCTGTGCAAAAATTGTTTTTATCTTGATTTTATTATGAAAAGGAAAGCAAACAAATCCGTCCACATCGCACCACATTTTGGTTGCTCTCTGTGTAGTGATCAACTGGAGTTCAGTGGCTTGAGCACTTTCATAGGCTGGAAGGAATGACTGCAAAATCAACATGGAAAAAATGTTGTATTATGAGATTACATAATTAAGAAGCAGGCAAGAAAGTATTCATTTTGTTTTCTTGTGAAGTAATATCGAGCCAAATATGAACTTGAGAAGAGTCTTTTCTATTAGGGACACTGGAAATTTTTCTTGTTGTCTTTGTTGTGGGATATGAACTGTTTCCTAGAGCTCCTTGGAATATATTTTTTTAATTTGTAATTTGCACATGAATATAAAATACAGAAAAAGCCTTTGGTTTACTCTATATAGAGGGGTTTTTTTTCTGGCATTTGGGATTTTAATGCTAAGAACCTTATTTTTCTCTTATCTCTGCATTTTGTGGTCACAAAGGAGGCTGGGCAAGGGGATCCCCTTGTGGAACTGGCTGTCTCTCACAAGCTGTGTGTGATCCTGTGAATCCACAGGCATTTCTCTTCCTGCTTTTGTACTCTAGTGCTGCAGCATTTAATAAGTGTTTTAAAAAAGTAAAAGCAAAGTAGCCAGCAGCACTGTGACAATCATAAGGGTGAGGAAGGAAGGACAGGAATTTTCACGTTAAATCTAATGGCAAACAAAAGTGTCTAAAAATTTGCAACATCTTGTAATGAAGGGCTAAACCAAAATAGATCAAAATGTATTCCTTCTCCTTTCCAGCAAACAGTTAACTGAAGTTTAGGTATTTATACATCATCTGCAAATTTATGCTGCTCAGTTAAACAGCCAATGCTGTCTTGCTATTTATTTATTTAAATATCCTGTTCTCCGAGTCCATACTTTTAGTATACCAGGCCTTGTACAGTCATTCCCTATGGAAAGTCAGTATTCCTAGCCTTTAAATCTTCCTTCCATGCCTGCAATCATTTCATTGCCCATCCCTTGGCCTTCTCAATGTTTTCTAGTGTTGCCTCGTGTAATTGCATTATTGTATTTTCAGTGTTTATTCTGCTTCTCGATGTGCTAATACTTTTTCCCAGTGTGTCTGCAGTTCAGATTGCAGCTGGTGTGGGAGCAGGAATTGTGCAGGGGGTACTTCCAGCAAATGGCACTGAACTTCCTTTAAAACATGGGGAAAAGCCATCTGCAGCAACCTCTGCTGCCTTTGACATCCTGCTCGCTCCCTCTTCGCCTGACTCCAGCCAGGACCCAGGACCAGAGACGCCTCCGGGGCAGAGGAGGAGCTGGTTCTCCATTCCCGGCTCCCGGAGCCCGGGGTGCCACGGGCCGTGCCAGCTCCGCCTCAGAGCTCTCCGGCAGCTCCAGCTGCTGCGCTGCCTGGGAGCTGTGCGGGAGTTTTCCTGGCCTGGATCCTCTGCTTCCTCCTGCTCATGACCCCACTGTGAGCTACATCAAGGACTTTAAAGTGTGGAAAACTGGCATGTGCAAAATATTTTCTTTTTCCTTGTTCATATCTCTGGAGTGGCTTAACTGCGGAGGTCATGCCAGGGGAGGGCTGAATAACGTCCCTGATAACAGGCAGTTGTTAAAGCTGCCTTGTTTTGTCCAGCTGCAGCTAAAGAGCACTTCCACATTGTTCCCTCTGGAGTGCCCTGCCTTGTGCTTCAGCTTATTAATTTGCTGTACAAGTTTGTTTTACAATTTGCCATGTCTTCTACAGAGACAGGGCAATTCGTTATGTCACTCTGCCTTCATCTCTTTTTGCCTTGGAAACCACACTGGGATGCTTGGGAAGGGGAAGACCTCGTGGTACATTTGCTGAGGATCTGGATAGTAAACCAGAAAACTAGTTAGGTTAAGAACTGCATGTTTTCACTCTCTAACTCAATTCATTGGTGGTTTTTTTGAGTTTTGTTTTGTTTTTCCTTCAGTCTTTCCAGAACAAGAAAGTTTAGTTGGTCTTGCTCCTTTGGTCAAGTTTAGACCTTTCAAGTTCTCTCTGAGCTGCACAAGTAGCAGAATTAATGCTTATCATATTTAAAATACTTTGTCTTTCAGGATGAGAGAAATGAGATAAGGGGCAGAGTTTTATTATAGACTCTACCAGAGACCTGATTAAAGCCTGCCAAATCTGTATCTGCAGAAACCCATAGGAAGGCTAAGCAGTCAAATCAGTTTTCTATGAACCTTATACCCCATATTTCAGTAAATGCTTTTTTGTAACTGTTTTGTGTAAAGTGAATTCAAAATAATTACCAAAATAAAGGGCCCACTGTAGCATATATACTGGTGCATGTCAAATGAATCCTTTAAACTGGTTGAGGGCTATTAAAATTGTTCCTTGCTTTCCAAATCAGTTATTTCTTTCAGGGAGAAAAAACTCAGGGCTGAAATTTATTGAGTGTAATTAGCTGCAGCTTGCAGTGCCAGCTCTTTGCTGTTCTTCAGCAAGCTCTAATTCATTTCCACCACACCTGATGATACTGCAGGTGCTGAAGGAACTTAGGAGGAGCTTATGCATCACTAAGTGTTTGAGTGATGAGAGGTTTTGAAACATTTAAAAGAGGAAATGTAAGAGAAGGAAGAAACTTCTGATGATCTTTATGTATATATATAGATACAGGCATCCTACGCAATCCATCCTGTAGTATTCTGATGTGTAACTTTGAAATGAATAACTTGGCATACTTCTTAAGAGATATGAGTGTATATGAAATAATTCTTCATATGACATGATTCTGCCCTTTCTGTAACTGATTTTAAGATGCAGGAGACTATGCATTACTCCTACTGTAAATATAACATTATTATTAACTGTTGGATTATCATATTTTGAAGGATGTACTTCTATTCAACAGTTTCATTTTATTATGTGTGCAAACATGTATACTAACAAGAAAAATCTGAATAATAATTGTGAATCCATATGCTAGAGGCCTTCATCTGAGTTTGTCATTGCAGTATTTATTGAAGTAGGATACAAAAAAAGCACTTTCAGCCTTTGAGTATGAATCTTATGTACTGTGAGCAAGTCTGTTTGAACTGTGTTTTATTTTGTACCTCATGTACACTTAGTACCCATCTCATGGAGAAAAGGGTTAGGGTCATATTTTAAGCACAGAAGAAACTCATACTTCTTCCATGTGGCAGGAATGGATATTAAGGGGGAAAAAAACCCATATTTGGAGTAGGGGAATAAATATTCTATTCTTCTAACTTAGTGCATAGAACTGACCTTTCTCGTAACTACTTGATTCACTGCAGAAATTGCTTCTGTGGTCCACAGGGCATCTGTAACACATACACTGCTAAATGAGGGGGAAAATTCAATGGTCAGTGGGTAGCACCACGCACTGGTTAGAAAGGTAATAATTTCTCCATGTGCAGGTGTTGAATTTTTCTCAGACTGCCATAGTACTTATTGGTCTGCCAAAGAATTAATAAAAAGAATTTAGATCCTAGACTAAAATATGGAAATTGTAGTTGTACACTTTGCATGCAGTCAATAAGTGCCTTTCAACACTTGCTGTGTTGCTGAAAGCAAGTGTGCAGCTCTGACTCCTGCTCAGAGATTCCATCCAGTGAAAGTGAGGAAGCACTTTCCCCGGGGAAGGGAGCTGAACACAGAGGGGTGCATGCAGGTGTATTTTAAGGTCAGTGGTGATCTGTGCAAAGCACTGCATGGCATCCAGGCTACTGCACACCTCAGGTCCTCCTTTAGGGAGGAATTATACCATAAACATTTAGGTAATGTGTGGAGATGGCAGATCAAAGTTGTTATTGACACAGGCAATCCCACAGACACCTCCATTGTGAGCTGCAGTTTTGAGGCTTGGTGAGAACTCCAAAAGGAGCCAGCAAAGCCAGATGAGCAGAAAGCAGGGCGGCACATGAAATTGATTTTTGACAAGTGAAAAACTGCTCGTACTGGAAGAGCTCCATGTACACATTGCTGCTTTCTTTCCAGCCTCACGTACAGCAGTGCTCCACCATCAGCTCTCTTGCAGGTGATAAATCATTTTGAGGTCTCATCTACTTACTGACTTCTGGTGTATGTGGAATAAGGTAGCAGAATCTATCCCTGGTAAACCTAATTATATCTCTGTGACGGTGAGAAATCTGCTCTTTGTCTCAGAAAAGATTGCCTGTATCTAACACAACCTTACGAAGCCACAGGAAACCCGGGGAGTGAGGGAGAAACCAGCGTGCCAGAAGCATAATGCTGCCATTTTAAGGAATTTGCCCATCCCTTTAAGAAGAAAGGAGAGGCACGGGCTAATCTCAGTGTCTGTGTCTCCTCCTTGTTCTCACAGTAACTCAGAAACATTCAGATATTGTCAGAAATCTGTCATTAAACATGTCCTATTCTAAGGAAATATTCACCAAATATGAATTTCAGGAAACTTTGTCTTCATTGTAGAAAAACTTCACATGTCATAAATCACTTTGATTGTATTTGCTAAATAAATTGTATGCTATAGAAATAGCATACAATTCAAAAATCAGAGTTGAGAACTTACCTTTAAGGAGAATGACAAATCTGACTTCAATTGGGTCATTTTTCACATGGAATCTCTAGGGTGCTAGAAAGGGAGAAAAAATAGTTTCTAGGGGAAGAAAGCCCCTGCCCAAAGGCAGTACTGAATTTGGAGCTGATGGTGACCCAGTCTTAGTGTTTCAATGATCATTAGAGTTCTTTGATACATTTTCTTGTGTTTTTAGAGGGTTTTTTTCCTCTTTATTATTTGCTTTTGCCTGTGTCAGTGCACTGCATTGAGTGTAGTCTGATGGAATCATGTAACTTGTACGTTGGTTTATTAATTGAAATTAGAGTTAAAATACAACTGCACAGATACTAAGTTGTTAGAATGGAGCTTTTTTTTTCTTTTATCAAGAGGTAGCTTTATCTTTTGCCCGTCCCTTATCTGGCAGTTGTCCTCATGCTCCCACTGTCAGTCATCACAGGCGCGATCTTTAGTCTGCTCTTGTGGAACTGAATTCTTACATTCAAGAGACAAAATGGACTGGTTAATATTGTCAAAACATTTGTCAATTTCTCAAATTAGGTGCAAATTAAAAGAGGTATTTTGCTAAGCAGAGCTACTAATAGGAGCTATATTAATAATGAAAGGTAATTTAAAAGCATGACTGCACAAGCAGAACAAGGCTTTGAAAAGGTCCGAACGTATGCCTGTGACTGAATAAACCCATTAATTCCTTACACATTTCCATTCTTGTTCCAGGCAATCCAAATGAAAATCTGCAACAATCTTTAATGGCAACTCTTCCGTGTGGCAGAGGAAGATGTGTTACATGCGGGATATCACAGTGGTTGCCTATAAAAAGTCATGCAGACTGGCAACACTGTATTTTCCTCATCCGAAAGAAAAACACGGATTCTGTGGTGGGAACTTTGCTTACAGAACTTCTCTTACTGATCACGTTTCAGTTGCATCATGCTCAACGTTTAGCAAATCAGAGTTAAGAATTTGCAAATTAAGGAAAACCTACCACCTTGCTGATTTATGATGTGCAATGGGGAAAGAGAACTAAGCTTCTGAAACATGGTAGCTTTTGTCCTACTGTGGATTAAATTAGTCTTGCATGCTTTTAAGTGTTCTGTAATAACACTGGAGGAGTCAATCAAATATATAAATATTTACTTGAGAGGTGCTGCTGTGATATGCTGATTTGCAACATTCCTTTTTTTAAGAAGTCTTTGTACGGAAATTCTGTCATTAGGCAGTAGACCTGAAAAGATGGATCTTGCTTAAAAAAACAAAACTGATAAACTCTTTGGGCTGGATTTGCAAAGAAAGAAAGAAAGAAAGGTCCTGTGACTGTTTCCTAACCCTTCATTGTCCATCTCTGCCCTGCTTTAACTGAAGCAGGGTCCTAAAAGGCTCTGTGTGGTTGGGGTTGGTGGTGCTGCTCTCCATCCCAGCTGTTCTCTCTCAGTGTAGGAAAGGGGAAGAATCTAGTACAGGTCTCATTGATGGTCCCAGCAATTTTAGAAATGAATGGGAATTCTTTCCTTGAGCTCCTTTGCCACACCAATGCTGAAATACGTGATAGAATTCGCCTGAATATTCAGTAGACATGAATAAATTTGATATGATGAGGAGACATGGGGACAGAAAATACAGAACAAGGAGGACTATTTTAACGGGAGAAATGAGGTATAGGAGAGCAAAGATGACATAAGGAAAAGAACAAAAAGGTTACAATTGAGGAAGAGAAGATAAGGTGATAATGGGAGGAGATACACTTTGTAAAGAGATGTATGAAGAATTCTACACTGAAACATGTAAAATGAAGGAAGGCTAGAAAAAAGAGAAATTGAAAGAGAATGGTTATTTCAGTCTCTTGAACTAATAACTTCCCAACCTCTTCTTTTAAAAGAACTCCTTTTTAAAGTCAGGGAAATTAGAGAATACATCAAAGAGACATGCTGTGAAAGTGGCTGACAGCAATCAGGAAATTCAGAGTTAATGCTAACACTATCTCTACTGGCTATTGTACTGCTCTGTTACTGGGGTGGCTTGCACTTGTTGTCCTAATCTTTAATACAAGATGTATTGTGCTTCCTATCAGAAACAGGACACAGTACCCAAATTGGTACACCCATTACTTCTGTTATCGTTCCCTGTTTAGACTTCGCTTCAGGTAATTTTAAATGAGAATTTCAGAAATCTTTAAATTAAACTTTAGTTATTAGGCATGATCCTTCAGACCTTGTGTGGGGAGCAACTCCTCCTCCTTCTGTGTTTGATAAATGCTTCCCTGCATATATAATAGAATGGCCCTGAATGAATTCATATTTGCTTTTGCCTCAGGAAGAACAGCAAGGTTAGGTAGGTGACTCTTAAGTAAGATCCTTTGTCTATTGACATTATTTTAAAATACTTCTTCCTCAGGCTGTGGCAGTGTGTACAGAATAAACAAACATCGTGCCTAGCAGAGCACGTGTAGCCATTGCAGCCACAGAGGGTGCGTCTCAGGCGGCTGAGAGCCGCCTGTGAATTATTTATTTGGGGCAGGGGGTTGACAGTGTTATTCTGTCACCAGTTTTTTCAAACTACTGGTGTTCAGGTACTCAGTAATGGAAGTGTTAGTATCTAGCTTATTTTTTTAAAATTACAATTAAACCAGTAAAATTCACTATTATACTGTGTCTGAACTATCAAAAAAACTCCCAGGAGTGGGAGAAGCTGCTGCTTTTCCAGGTGGCTGTATTGCTAGTCCTTAAGTCCTGTCCTAGCAATTTTTCCTGGCAAAGCATAAGATTTATAATGGTAAAAATACTAATTTCTTGTCTGATTATACAGATATACTAACTGGTGGAATACTCAGCCTCTTCCAAAGGCCAGTTTCATTGTTCACTTGCAATAAACAGAATACAAATAGTCAGGTACGGAACCACACATAGCAAACAGCTTTTGTTAAAGAAGTGAAGGACCTTGATTCCAGCTTCAGCTGCAAAGAGAGTATTATCTACATCTATCAAATTATCTGCAGGATGCGTGTCTTTATTTTTCTATGGGTGCCAGAGTAGTTAATGTAATTTACCCACTGCTTTTACAGCAAAAGAGAAGTTCCATATGATAACTGTGGTGTTCTCATTCTGAAGCCAATCCATTAAACTGAGGGAGACAGCCTGTCAGGAAGGTCACTTGGAGAAAGGAAGCAATGCTGACCAGTTCAGGCTTATGCTACTTAGAGACTCAGATATGAAGATGGAGTAGAAATTACTTCTGAGTCTAGGGGGATTGATTATTCCACTGACTGTGCCTTTCATGTTTTATGTTTTGTGCTGTAAATATTTATGGCTCTCATATTTTGTTTGTTGTTTCTAAACATAATGAGTTTTTGTAGCATAAGCAACCTCCCTACTCTGCCAGCCCAAAAAGAGACAGTGAGTGCAGTGGAAGTGTCAGGAGAAGCCTGGCATGGCTATGATGTGACACTTTGTCTAGTACATTGCCATGTTATTCCTGCAGAAGTTTGCTAATTAGTCATTAAACTAAAGTTACCCCTACAATCTTGTCCAAAATGTCACACGGATAGCATTGATTCAGAACCAACAGACAAAGATGAGATTTTTTTTTTAAAGCTGTCTGCATAATGTTGCATTATTTTATGTGGTGCCTCTCAGTCTCTCAATGTGCCCGTTTCAGCAAGTGCCACGAGCTGGATTTGGAGTAGGGAAACAGCCCTGGGACTTTTGGGCCAGAATGACAGACCCTGGTGCAGCCAGGGCTGCTAACTCCTTGTTCCTCACGGGCTGATGATGGGTTGTACAGTCCTTGCTGGACTGAGTGCAGGATTTGTGTGGGGAGGTGACTGGGGCAATACTATGGCTCAAAACTTTGGCCCTGGCTATGCTCACATTAGGAGGAGATGGTGCATATGTCACACTATCTTCTGTGCCTTAAAAAAGGTTATTAAACTCTCTTAAAAGTAAAGACACTGACAAGAAGTAGAGCTTAGGAGGCAGGAGGATCCATGTACCAGCCCCGTGACCCACCTGCAGAGAGAGCTGGGCTGTGTGGAGTCACTGAAATGGAGATTCAGTAGCAGATGCATGGTGTCCACCCTTAATGGACCTTCTCTCTGCTTTTAGTGCTGTTTTTAACTGAATTAATAGTCTATTAACTTGCTGCAAGCTACAGCTGTTTTTAGTCTGCCCCAGGGGACAGCCATGTGAGCAGTGCCCAGTGTAACCCTTGCAGAGATGTTAACTATTCTCAGTTATTTGGCTGGCACTTAAAAGCACAAGACTCACAAGACCACCGAGACCCCGTGGGCACCTCTGTCAGACTGGGCGTGCTGGGGGCTCTGGGGGCAGCTGGGAGGTTCCTCCACCCACAGAGCTGTGACCAAGCCCCTTCCAGTGGGAACCAGCCCCAGCTTCAGGGCCATGGTCAAAGAGCACTGAACTTCCCCAGTCACCTCAGCAAGGTGCAACACCTGCACAGTTTTGTGTCCTTTTTTTTCTGGGAGAAATCACACTTGAAGATCCCATCTCCAAGGGTGAAGTTCAGCTGTTTCCTCAGTTGTGCCTTTACAATGCTTGGCTAGGTGGCTACATATATGGGTTATGTTGGGTTTTTTTAGCAGGAATGAAACACCACCAAAAAAAGCCCCAAGAAACCCAAAACAACACAAACAAAAACCCCCAGCAATTGTCATCAGTTTTTAATATTGTGACAATATGTAATAATTTTTAAATGGGGGTTCTGTACCGTATAACAGCAAGCAGTTAATACTTTTTTATCCGTGTTTTGGTTTTCAAAAACGAATGCTGTAAAAAGTTAGATGGTGCACCTAGGAACCATAGACCATTTTGAGGAGTGGGGAAAATACTTGCAGTAAAATATTTGATAAGCCAAGCCAGCACAATTCATCCAAAGTTCATTAGAAGATAGTGTAAGATGTCTAAATTTGTTGTAGGCAAAAAAAAACAGTACACAGAAAGGGTACCTTAATTCAATGAAAAGGGGCAAGAAAAATTCACATCTGAAAGAAGGCTTTTTGGTTTTGGGATGGTTTTTTTGTTTTTAAATAGTAGGTCTGATTAACTATTGAAATGGTGTGTTGGCAGATGCAGTGAATTTTGTAGGTTGTGGTGATGTTGGTTTGGAAGCTTTTGTTGCGTTCCAACAATTTCCGAAGTAACTGAAAATGCTGAAAGGATGTTACAGTTGAAAAGAAAATCCTGGCTGTGTACACTACCTAAGCATCACTTCTTCATGGCCTTGTAGATCACAGCAGAGGAACCATTGTGTTACTCAATATAAAGCTCAATATAGTTTAATTGGAAAGCAGATACTTTGGTTATTAGACTCGTAATTGAATTAAATGAAGGTCAGATGTAAATAGCTAGTGGTCTTTCTCACTTAAAACTCTTCTAAGATGAGTAGATGGTAGTACCAGTAAACTCTTCTAAGTGGTGAGGGTAGTAGCAGTACCTCTCTTAAATCAAATAAAAGTTATGAGAATGTGAAAATCCTAAAATCTAGACAGATCTAAGTGGAATGACTATATAAACTATTTAATGTTCTCTTGGCCTTAGTTATTGAGCAATTGAGAAACAAGTTTGTAGCAGCCAAGAACTCTTACAGTGTGGAATAGAAGTGACTGGGAAATGGAAACAGATCATCCTGGAGGGAAAGATGGAAAACATCAGCCACTAGTGAGAAGACATGGAAGTGATCAGGTTTGTGTGGGAAATGCACTTCTCTAAGAAAATAGAAAGGGAAGTTTTGCTTTCAGACCTAGTTTGTTCTTCCCTTTTTGCTTGACCTATATCCAGGTGAGATGCTCCCTCTTCATTGATTTGACCTATGGGGAACAGATGGGAGCAGCTACAGCTGACGTTCAGAGAAAAGTTAGATCCCAAAAACTGCTTCTGTGAGTGACTGGCTGCTGGCAGGCAGGGTCTTTATGGAGATGTTGAGCTCTGCTGCTGTGGAAAATTGGTGCCTTTACGGTGCAGTGACAGATGCTGCAGTGCACGGCTCAGCACTGTCTGTGTGCTAAACGTGGAGTCTGGGAGAGACAGACAGACAGACAGACATGGGGCTCTGTGGGAGCTGCAGCATCTCCCCCAGCGAGAGCAGGGTTAGCAGGATTGTGCACAATCCTGTCACGGTTTGTCAAAAGGCCTGGGCACCCACTGCGGCACCTGACTGCAGCACGTGGTTCTGGAATGGGAAGCTTGCAATGCATTTCTGATACTCCTTTCAAAGGCCTGTGAAGTGACATGCTATGCTCTTCACACAAGTGCTTTTGGGCCTCCACCAACAGACATTAATACGTGCAAAAGCTCCCACCGACTTTAATTAGGGCTGCCTTAGTCACACACTGAAGACTTAATTGCTGTCTGAAGCAAGACCTATGTGAGAGGTACTTTATAGCTACCACAGGTAAACAGATGTTATTAGAATGATTTTATTTATAAGTAAGTAGGAAGTACACTCTTCTGCATAATTCTTACTATTTTGCCCTGTTATTTGCTAATAAATAAAATAAACTTCCATTTAAACTATTGAGTAGGTACACCATGACTGTACTTTATCATGACACAAGAGTGATGTTGCCATACTACCTGATCTGAATGTTTAGAGATGGAACCCCAAGGCATTTTTTTGTTTTGTTTTGACTGTCTTTGTATTAGATGTATGAAACGTAAAATGTGTGTAGCTCTGGGTGCTTCTAAACATGAACTTTTCATTACTTGCATTATTGATCTTACTGAAGCCTTTTTTTTCTTTTTGGTATTAAAATGTTAAAGATTTACACTAATTTGTAGTGAAATGGAAGAGACTGCTAATTCAGAGGACTTCCCTGAGTGCTCTGAGCTGAGTCTGGGACATGCCTTGTGGATACTGTGACACCTTCCTGAGTTACATTGTGCAAGGAGAAGGAGGCTTGTCCCACAGCGTGTGACAGCTGAGCAGTCTGTGGGGTTGTGTGCATGTTAAATTCCTGTTAACATCAATCAGAATTATATGTGCACACTGAAATTAATAAACTGGCTGATACTGCCTCAGACAGCTCACAGAAATGCCTCTGACTTCTGCAAGCAGTACCTGTTCCTCCAAAGGGTGCATTCATGTGGAATTTGGGAATTGGATGCGACCGTGAAAGAAAATCTGGGTACTGAATGCAAAGGATAGAGTGGCATGACCAAGGCAAAAAGCAAGCAAAATTATTTTTGCTGCAGAGTTATTAATGAATAAGCTCAGAAAGGGCATAAACCCACCTGGAAGAGAAAGGATGTAATGTGGAAGTCCAAGCCCAAATCTTTAATTAGTGAATGAGAAACAGCATGTGGTAGAAGTTGCATTAAACTTGTGTGTGACTCGGTGTAGAAAGTTTTTGGCTGATATTATTGGCTAGATTTTGTCGTTTGGGGTAAGGAGGATAGGTTTTCCCTCTTGTCAGATGAAAGGATCTAGAGCTGGGTAGTTTATTTGTGACTCCTCGGGTCTGGTGTGGTAACCTGAGCCCCAATGCAGATGTAACTACTCCGAGCCAGGGTACAGATGAAAGAGGTCCAAAAGCTGAGCCATGAACCATCCTGGAGAAAATTGGAGATGTAGAGAGAGAACCAGGAGAAGGCAGGGCTGAAGGAGGGAAAGACACTGAGCAGAGTATGATCAGAGCTTTTAAGCCAGGTGTGAGGGTGAAAGAGAAGCTGGAATAGTGACTGTTACTAAGCTTTTTGCTAGGAATTAGGTTATACTTCCAGGAAGAGCTGTGTGTGTTGGAAGGCAAAAGAGCAGGACAGATGTGACGTGGTGGGGAAAATGGCATGGGGATGGCAGTGACATTGAGGAGGAAGAGTTACTGGAGCAAAAGGGGGATAAAGTATGAAGAGTGATGAAGAAAACTTAAATTTTGTTGATGCTGAAGAGATGGAAGGCAACAAAGAATGACATAAAGAGTCAGCTTCCAGGCATATATTGTCTGAAGAAATCATTAGATACACAGGAATAAAAGGGAGAAAATGTTACCAAAAAAAAGAGAAAATGGTTCAAAACAAAAAAAAAGACAGAAATAGCATAAAGAAGTCTAGGATTATAAGCATACAATTCTGCCAGGGCAGAGAACAAGAGTATTTTAACTCGGAAGATGTCAGAACTGAAGGATAAAACCATTTATAGTAAAAGATGTCAAGTTGGTCAGTTCTTTCCTGCCAGGAATGCCCACAGCAGGACATAATAGCAGAGAAAGCAGATGTTGTGGAGGAGCTGGGCCTGCAGGTTGGCAAACCAGGCATTTCTTCTGTAGGGAGCGAGGAGAGAGCTGTGGTTAGGAGCACAGCCTGGAGAAAACCAGAAGTTCACAGAAATAGACCTGAAGAAAAATAGGAAAGGGAATTTTTGGAGCAGAAGAGAAGTCAGCATTGTGCATAAGCTGGAAGTAGCTACACACATAAGTATGAAAGAGGGGCAACTGGGAAACATTTTGGATTTTAAGAAAGTCGTGGTTATTTTGTCAGAGTCCTTCCAATTTGGGGACAAGTTACATGTTAACACACACCAAAACAAATGAAATGTAAAATTGCAGCTGCTTTTATGGGACCAAAAAAAATCGTTGTGTATTATAGTGAAAGTATATTTATTTAGTACCTTTTGGCTATATAAAATTGGTTTTGGACTGGTTTTAGGATTCTTCATAAAACAAAGACTTATTAAATTTACTTGGCAGCTGTGCAGTAAGGTAAAAATGAAATAAGCCGTGCTTGGTTGGGTTTTTCTTTATTTTGTTTCCTCTCAAACAGTCTTTGGCAGTTTTCCAGTTTTTATTTTAAGCAGATTAGACCCAAAACCAGTGATTACATTTAACATCTTTGGAAACTTTTGATCCTATTTAGCTATCATGAATTGTAGGGGGAAGTGTCCTGGAGTCCAGTTTGACCTAATTCTGTGCAGGTTTGGTGAAGGAGCTCTGCAGTCAGGGTCAGCTGGGGCTGCTCTGGTAATTAAGGCCTGAGAGGTGCCACGGTTCCTCTTTCATCCTGTGACACGGAGAGTGAGCTCTGCTGAGGAGTGCTAATGAGAAGGCAGCTCTGCTGACTGAATTACTGCTCTTGAGCCTCACAAACTAAAATAATAGAAATCTAAATAATAGTTTTTTGAAATGTCAGTCTACAGGGATTTTAAATATGAATGGTTGCATTGACAGGTCAAAAATACTAATCTTTTTGCCTATTTTTTTTACTCTATTGTCTCAAAATATTAATGGCTGCATTGACAGGTCAAAAATCTTTTTCGCTTTTTTTTACTGTGTTATCTCAGAATGTTTTTATTCACCATCAAGGGAGTCTCATCAAATTTCACTTTGTCCATATTTGTCCCATTTCAGGTCATTGTAGATTGTTTTTCTCTGCTCAGAGCAGTTGGCAGGACTATAAACTATGGGTTATGCACAGGGAACGTGCCACTGTGGCTTTGGGGTTTTTTATTTTGTTGGGTGGTGGGGAATTCCTCTTTTCATTTGTTTCAGCAGTTCCTTAGTTCTGCCGAGCTCCACTTGCTGGCAGCAGCTGAGCTCTGCTCCTGAGGGTGGCACGGCAGCGGGGCTGGGCTGGGTCCTGGCAGCTCCGGGCTGGGTCCTGGCAGATCAGAGCTGGGTCCTGGCAGCTCAGAGCTGGGTCCTGGCAGATCAGAGCTGGGTCCTGGCAGATCAGAGGTGGGTCCTGGCAGCTCCGAGCTGGGTCCTGGCCGCTCCAGGCTGGGTCCTGGCAGCTCTGGGCAGGGTCCTGGCAGCTCAGAGCTGGCTGGGCGAGAGCAGCGCTCGGAGCTGTGTGCGGGCACCTCCTGCAGCAGGACCTGCACCAGCAGCACCCCCCCGTCCCTGCTGCCTCTGCTGCTGTTCCCTGCCTCAGCACCCCGTTCCTGCTCTGGTGGCACCTGCAGCAACGTGGCATTTCATGGATTTCCTTGGATTAGGCTTTGCTTTTTCTCCTTGAGACTGTTGTCTGTCTGTCCTAATGTAATACATTAAACAAAACATTGTCTGGCTGTCAGTTCCAGGCGTTGGTGTTCTGTAGTAATGATCACGTCAGTCACTCTAATATCTGAAAGTACTGTACAACCAGGGAAGTTTTTTTCCTGAACTGTTTTTTTAGGACTAATTAGTCATTTCCACCCATTACTTTAATGAAGAAATTAGGATTTAAAGAGCTTTTGTTCATTTGCAGTGATTGGCAAAGCAATTTTCTATATACAGTATTCAAAATACTATGGTACCCTTTCCAGTAGGTGTAGTGTCAAGTAAATAAAAAGATTCACATGCTGACCTGCCATCCTTGATGGTAAAATTGGAAAAATGAAGCAAATATATCTACACCTTTACCAATATGGAGCAGTGTTTTCAGAGGAACAAAAGCAGTAGGCTTAAGAGGAATCACCTGAAACACGGTGCTTGCTGGGTACTTTTCAGCATTGCTACCTAAGTAAAGCCATCCTTTTTTGTAGAGTTTTGGATTCCTTATTGAATTTTGAATATTGAAGGATTCTGCATCCTCAGTGAATTTTATTCTAGATCTTGACTTTTTTTTTTCTTCCAAACTTTGACGATTTGAGCATAGTTTGATTTTGGATACCTGTGAGATTCTACTGCAAATTTCAATTTCTTTCCTTTTATTGGAGTCTTAGCTTAAACCTTACATAAGTTACATGTTCTGTTTCATTCCCCATCTTTACCTACTGACTGAAAAGAAATATTTCATCTGGGTTTTTTGTTGTTTTGCGGTGGTTTTTTGCCCCACTTTTGTGAAAGACTCGGATTTTCGTACCGGGTGCTGCCTGTGGTGATTGAAGGCTGTACACTGCAGTAGTGGACTGCACTTCAGACCTGACTTGTTAAGTGAATGCTTTCTTTAAATACAGTCTTGTAACTTCTTTGATGTTAAAAAGTGAAGAGGTCATTGTTCAGCTGGAACTAAGTTAATTCTTTGTGATCATAAAGATGATGTGTGGAGTTGCTGCCTTTCACTGGGTTGTTCCCAAGTCATTTCCCAATTGCACTAAGGACAGGCTCCTTTACTTTGCTGTTAATTTTATTATTATTTTCGAGTTCTCTTTTGAAAAGTTTCCGCTGTTGCTGTAAATTGCTTTACTCATAATAAATATGTTCTCATGTTGAACTTTTCAAGGGAAATCTATTTGTCTTCAAATTGAAATACAGTCTTCAATTTGTTTACAAAGGAGAGGAAAATACACCGAAGACTTGAGACATAAATACTGGTGGTGACTTGAGATTTTTGTGGAAACTGATTTGGTCTGTGCTTAAAAACAACAGTTTGTTGCTTATGTATTAGAAATTCTAAAACATGAAACTTGGCAAATTGAAAAGCTGCCTGCAAATGAAAATAGGTAAAATTGAATCTAACAGAGCCTTACATTGCTACAACATTTAAATAAAATTGTGTTGCTTCTGTTCTATTCATTATGACCTGAACCTTTAAATACTTGTGACTATAAATTACTGTTTATTTGAGTAAGTGTTCCCATTTGTGTATATATTGTCAGGAAAGATTCTTGCATCTAAAGAAAGCTTTACAGAATCATTGTGCAGATCTTGTTATCTTTATCTAAGACTTTCATTTCTCTATTCATAAAAATATCATGTAGTATGTGACCTATCCTAGCGTGTCCTAGTTGTTTTGGATTCTTTCATTTTTAAGGGTAAATGTTTTCCAGCTATGTGTGAGCATCTGTCACCCTGGGAGAGATTTATCATGGGACAAGTTCAGAACTTTGTAACTTGATTTTCTGTACACTTGGCTATTTTGTTCTAGATGCTTAAAACGCAAGGGGCAGATCTAAAGGCAGGCTCACTGAGTAACAGCCTCCAGCTCGTGCAGGAAGTAATTCTGAAGATTAACTAAAACAAGAAGGGGATTTTAGGACTGAGTGAACACTTCAAATAGCCTATAATTCAGAAAGGGTACCTGTGAGGGAGAAACAGATGTCATGAAAGGGAGGCAGAAAGAAAATCTGAGTGTACCACTGAGCAGCTGGGAGAGTGATGAAGTACTAAATTATAACAAAACATTTGAAGATGGAGCTGTAGTATACCTTAGTACCATAATGCCTCTATATGTATGCAGCCGTCATAGTAAAAATTATGGACGACCTATTAAAAGTGAGAGAGCTTAGAGAATGCCCAGCAGAAATCCATCTAGAAATTCAGGCAGTGAAGAAACCATCATGTGGAAATTGCCTGATCTAAGGGAGATTAAAGAAAAATGTTTGTTTGGGGTTTTTTTTACAAGGGAATCAAGATCTGTTTTTCTCTCTATGTAGGTCCCTGATGCAGGGAAAGAGGTGAACTTTAGTTCCAACAAAGATACATAGTCAAGGAAGCTCACACTGGGCTCTTTCTCCTCACCCATTTATCAGCTGGCTGTATCCAACTGAGCAACAAGGACACAACCAACAAAAAATGTTGTGGGCCTGGGACTACAGCATTCAGAAAAACGGACACTTTTATTTAGAACTGTGGAAAAGCCCTGTCCTCCCAAGCGTGCCAGTCACTTCTGGCCTCTAGAGTTTTTAAGTTTTAAAGGATGAAATTCAGTGGTGGCAATGTTGATAGTTGGCTCTCATGGTGTACCTTAAATGCAAAAGCCTGAAAATTGTGTTCACTGCATCGGTTAGTACAGTAATGCCAGTGTAGAGTAAAAAGGTTTTACAGGAATGTGTGCAATAGATTCCTGTTCTGCAAGTCTCCCCTGCTGCAGTGCTTCCCCGCCTGTGTTCGGTGGGTCGGGCAGAGGGAGCTTTGTGTCAGCTGTCGCTGTGCCAGGGGGTGCTGGGCACTCTCGCCCCTCGCTGCCCTCCCCGAGGCTTTGCCTCTCGGAAGCCCCCCTGAAGCCCCTTCACCTCAGCCCGCGCCTCCGCGGACACTGACGGTGAGGGGGGTCCGATGAAGCAGCAGTCAGGTAACTGAGGGCCCTGTGGCTCTGCAAAACCTGATGCTGACGAGCCTGGAAGAGACTGATGTGATTTCCCTGGTTCAGTTTCTTTGGGAAACCTGGCAATCAGTGGATGGGGGACGGAGAAGTTACGGGCAGGGGGGGATGGCCTGGGTGGGTGTGTCAGAGCACTGCCGAGGGACGGTGCACGGGGAGCCGCGGGCTGCTTTTGTCGCACACAAAGCCCAGCAGCTGCACAGCCACGTAATACTGAAGTGTAATCGACTGGAACTTGAGACACTGAATAGAAAATAATCGGAGAGAAAAATTCTAATTACAAAACCATTTATGTGTCCCTGTATAGTTTACAGCAACATATGAAATCCAGAGCTGCTTGCAATATTTTTATGATCCTGTTCTTTTAGAACAGAATAATATATTGCTGTGGTATTGTTATCAAAATGCAAGACTTTTGAGAGGAAATAGTCTCTTTTGTTTAACAGATGAGTAAATACCTACACAAACTGTCATGAGGGATAACTTAAAAACCTGGAAGAGACAATTATCCTTTCAGGGTTTTTTTTAGCACCTTCCTTTTTCTATTAACACACATGAAACATAGTAAATTATAAAGAGGATGAACTATGAGAAAGGGGGAGGAAACTGAAAATACTAAAATGTGTTTTCTTTGTTTTCCCCTAGGTAGTAATGAGAAATCTAGTAAATTGTAAGAAATGGGAGACAATGTAGTCACATAATCAAGGTTCACAAGTCATTAGCAAATATCTCAAACACATTGATAGAAACCTTTTTTTTTTCTTCTGAGTTCTCCAAGATCTCAGTCTACACTGTTTTTAGGGTGGTTTTTAACATTCTGGGGCAGTGCTGCCTGTCACCCTGCACGTCTCTGCAGGAGCAGAGGGGATGGGGGACGCTGGGCCCTGAGACTTGTGGCAGACACTCAACCAAAGCTGCTCCCACCGACACGGGTGGGCAGCGGGGCGAGGCGGGGCCAGTGAGGAGTCCTGCACCCAGGAGCTCCCTCCGAGGTGACAAAGCCCTTCCAGTGCTGCCTGCGAGCCGCAGGGGACACCTGGCACCGTCCTGGCTGTCCCCGTGCTCCGTGGGGGCGGTGGGACAGGGCCCGGGCTGGCATCCCCGGGGGCACTGGCTGGTCCGGGCTCCCGACCAGCTCTGCGATGAGTAACTGCAACCAAACTTAGCTGCAGTCGGAGACCTGTATTAGTTCATGCCCTCATACTCGTCCTGAGAGATTCACTGCAATGTATCCTACATTAGGATTTTCAGCTAAATAATGTTGATAAATACTGTTGGAATTGGTTCAGGGGCAGAATTGGTTGAGCAGTCAACAGTGAAAAGAGAGCCCTGTGCCTTGAACCATGAGGGATAAAACTAAATCAAAGCAACCCCTCAGGTCCCCAGGATGTGAATGGAATTACAGAAGTCGCACAACAATATTTTTCAATGTAATTATTTTATTTACTTCCACAGCACAGATTTCTAAGCAGAACTGAATTTAGAACCAAAAAAAAAAAAAATTCTTGCTGTGGAGGCAGAGCTGTATTTTAACTTCCAAGAAAGGCAGACATATACTGGTGTTGTGGAAACATAAAGGCTACTTCTATAAAACTAACTACCACATGAGTATGTAATCTTTCCAGGCTGCATTTACTTTAATTAAAGAACAAATGATGCACATCCATAATTTTTTTTAATGCAGTTTTGATTGCTTTGGGTCATTTATCTTTGGCAATAAGAGTAAAGTTGATCAGCACAGCCAAGAAACAACAGGTTTTTCAGTTTTATCAGCATGAAAGCTTTCTTATGGGCAACAGATTTTAAAATAATTCCAGTAGGTGGGACTAATCTGGAGTAATTACACAAATTAAGGTGTGATTTAATAAGGTCCAGGTAAATCAAAGAGGCGAAAGTACTTTATTGTCTCAGATTATATAGCAGTTTTGTTCTTGTAATACAGAACTGGAAAGAAACAGGGCTCCTCATCTGAATAACTGTATTCTCTAAAAAAGCTCTGCTTTTCTATTGTGATGTATTAGTTAACAAAAGCAATCATGCAAAAACAGAGTACATTAATGCAGCCAGATAACTTCTTATTGTGTACAGCTGTACGGGAAACAAATACAAAGTTAATGTTTAAATTTATCAGATATTTTCCATTAACTCTCTATTTAACAAATTATCAACTACTGTGTGTAATATCCAGTCTCCAGAAGTCTTAATGATCATGGATGTGCACAGTAAGAGATTAGCATAAAATTAGCACTGATGCAGCTATTAAAGAACCTCGAAAGATTGTGATACCCTGGTACATAAATTGGGCTGCAGAATATATCTGAGCTTTGTCAAAACCCCCAGGCTAGCTGAGTTCAAAAATACTTCTTTTCCCCTGGGGTGTAGTCCCTGTGCTCCTTCCCCCTGTTTATTACTTTGTGCTAATCTTCAAATTCACAGAATAATTTATAAAGCTGCAGGGGACCTGCTTCCAGCTGATGCATCTGCTAGGATCAAACCTGAGAAAGGATCTGAGTTACTGAGACTTGGGCAGGGGATTCTAAGGGTTTTCATTTTCATATTTGCTTTTTCAGCACAATGCTTGGGGTGGGAGTTTGTGGGGGTGTCCTTGGTGTTTTGGGGTTTGGCTGTTGTTGTGTTTGGGGTTTTTTAAACTCTCTGCAGTTTGCACTCCCTGGGAAGGGTGCAGTAATCTCACTGTGTGTCATGTCAGGGTGTCTATGTTATGGCTTCTCATCCTCTGGTACTTACTGTAAATCAATCTTTTTAATATAAGAAGTAAATTAACTATTTTGTGATAATGTCCCATTTCCAGTCGTTTTCCTCAACTCTGCTCTTCTCAGAGGGTCACACTGAATTGCAGCTTTTTGCCCTATTTCATGACTCTACTGAATGCTTCAGTTTTGAAGATATCTAACAGGACTCTCAGGGAGCCAAGCATATCTTTTAAAGAATCTGTTAGCCCTGTAGGGAATATTGTCACTAAAATGAAATATTTCCAACATGAAGCAAACTCTTTAAATAGTCTGAAATTAATTCTGAATCTTTTCAACACCAGAATTTGGGATGATGTGTTTTCTTTCATATTCCTCCTCCATCTCTTCAAACTGGCTCGTTTGTCCCCATTGGATACAACTTCCTTCTACTTGCAAAGCAGTAATTATCCTAATTGAGCTTCAGCATTTAAAGCCATCTTCTGGAAGATGATTTACAAGAATTACATAAGAGATCTATATACAATGACACACTTGCTTGTTTGGCCTGAAGCATTTTATGTTTTCCAGCTTAATCAGAATTCTTGTGATGAGTAGAGAAGTTCTAATGAGTTTCTGCATGAGTTTGTGCCTGAAGATGCTTTCAAAATTGTACTTTTTTTTCTCTCTGAACAGCTGAAGTAGTAAAGCAATCCTGTATTACTGTGACTCGCTCTAAGGTGTTGTGAGTATTTGAGATCACAGTTGCCACCAGTGTGTGCATCAGTTTCCAGTAGCTGAAAAGGTAAAAATGAGAAAAGACTGAGTGGAAGCTAAAAATAGTGTCAAGAACAACAGGCAGATTGATACACTCGTATCAACCAACACGTGATTCTTTTTTCAAAGTGGAAAATTTAAAGAAAATATGAACACAAGATAATCTGCAAAAGCATTGACAGTTTTCTACCTCTGCTTTTGATATCTCACAGCTGAAGCTTGGGCTATAAATATGATCCTCTAGGTGGTGGTAGGGGAAACAGCAGTGTGGTGGTTTTGGGTTTCTTTTATGAAGACACTATGGCAGCCTTTGGTTCTTCTGTCTATTTATTTATCAGATACATTTATCAGATCAGCTGAAAATGATCTGGTGGGGCAAGATATGGCAGTAATTTGATTATGTCCATTTGGAATTTTGCAGTCCTGCCCAAGATTAGTCTCAGCTTTGTTCTGCATTGTTATTTTGGAAAGTTGGCCACTGACACGTAGACAGCATGCATAGTAAACTGATATTGCAAGATAACACAGTAATGAGAGTCATGATTCAGTGAGCTTGAATCCATCCTGAAAAGCCCAGAGGAACATGACAATATGCCTGATGGTTTAAATTAGCAGCCTGTTTCAAAACACTCCAGTCACAGATATAATGCTGACACAGAAGGTGTTTTCTGAGTAATTTTCTAAACTCCCAAACTATAATCCCTATAACATTTCTGAGGTGCAGTGCTTGCTTCAGTGCAGTACTAAAAACACAATCTTCAGAAGCTGGTTTTTCTTCACTCTTCAGAAGTCTCACAGGAAAATTGAGTATGTATTCCAATCCCATTTGGCTTACTACATCTCTATATACACTACTAAAAGTATGAAGTATTAACATAGCGAGGTTTAATATACATTTTAAATTGATTATAGAATCATCCAGGAGCTTTGCTTCTTGTAGCTTTTGCATCTGCCTCTGAAATAGTAATGGGAATGTGGTTCAGTACAGAAAATCTGGTGGCTTCTTGGGGTAAAACTGTTATAGCAGAAGTGCTTGTAATGAAGGGGAAAGTAATTGAATCATCTACCATAACATATTCTACTTTCAGAATGTTGAGGTTATGATGATGCAGTCTTGTCCTAGAAAACATTTAAGTTTTTCTTAGGATGAGACAGGATGTGCCAAGCTGTTCTGCTAAGTGAGACTCCCTCCTCAAAGGCCTTGGTCTGTGTCACTGCTGACACAGTGAATGACTTACAAAAAAGTTAATGATTGGCTGATGTTTTCTTAAAATATAACATCAAATCTGAAAACTTTCTTACAGGGTAGGTTTTCTGAGCAGGCATTTTAAGTGAATTTATGAAACTACAAAAATGCTTCAGCTGCTGACCAAGCAACTGGAAATGTTCACCTACGCTTCATCTTGGTTCAGATCCCGTTACTCCTGTGACCTTAAGTTACTGGACAGGGACACTTCAGAAACCTCCACGTGGTAAAGTCGGGGCATTGACTGAATTTCTGACTGCTGGATACTCCCACACCAGGCTAGGATTATATGAGTACCTCTCTAATTATATGACTGCCTTTTAATAAAGAAAAGTCTGCAAAGTAACTGTGATGTAAATGAGCATACAGATTTCATGGTTCTGGATTTCATTTGGACTCACATCTCATGTTTCGAGAGGCAAAATGTAAAAGGAGGACTTCTGTCTGTATGCATACTAATGAAAATTAAATTGTCTGGGGAAAGAATTAGGTCCTTTGATTAGTGTGCAATGTTTTTCAAGGCAAAGATGACCTCAGAAACTTATCAACCAAATTATTTTCCAATTCCTTGCTCTTTAACTTGCTTTGATGCTCATGCCTAACATTTTCCTAGGTGGGTCAAAGTTTCTTGTATTGTGGGAAAAACAGGCAAAAAGTAATGAATTTTCAGATTATGCATTTATTTAGGAACATGAAGACTGAAGAAGATCACATGCCTTAAAGCTCAGCTAGTGGCCAGCATAATAGAAGATGAAATGTGATGTTGACCAAGGCAAAGTGTTGCACATTAAAAGAGTTGCAACTGCTCATAGAGATTACAGGCATGTAATTAACTGTAATCACTCAGGGGAAAAAAAGCCTAGTGGAAAGGTTAAATCAATGTCTCTTTGGAGCAGAACATGGTGGTCAGGAAAGTTCATAACATTGCATAAACCTAGAGAATGGGGTTTTGGAAAACAAATCTGAAAATATTGCAATGCTGTATTTGGAACCAGTTGTCTACCAGAGTTTTAAATCTTGTATTCAGTTCTGATGAGCTATTCTAAAAATGATTTCACAAAGAAGATAAGGATTGGTATCCACTGATGTAGCATATCATTGTATCAAAAAGCTTAGCAGGATTCAAGAAAGGATTAAACGTTTCCTCTAAAAATGAGAACACCCATGTTTATTAAAAATAGTAAAAACTGTTGTTAGAAATGGGCCCTAAAGCTGAAGGGCTGAGCAGTCAGCCACTGAGGGGGACACAGAAGGGCATTTCTGCTGGGCCAGCTTCCCTGCTGGGGCGTTCCCCGGGGTTCGCTGGGGCTGCGCTGGGCAGGGCAGCACAAAGGGGGGGTGGGGGCAGAACGCACTGTGACCAAAGGCACACCCCGGGACTCACAGGTACCTGATCACCTTCCAAAAACAACCACCTGCAAGCTTGAAGGCTTCGCTGAAGGGATTATCAGCCAGTCCAAGGAACTGGTGAAGGAACCCACGTGTCCCCGAGGGTTTTCAGGTCTTGCTGAGGGTATTGGTGTTACTAGCTCTATAGCTGGACATACATTTTAGCAAACAAAATTCAACAATAAATAGCATCAGCATGAAATCACACAGCCCAGATCCTAGTGACCTTTTTTGTAAATTACATCTCATTTCTGTAAAGTTTTCCAGAAAATCTTTCCCCTTGATTCTGTATTTTGCCACCAGTTTTATTCTGTGTTAGATTTAAGTGTTTATACAACATGTGGGGTTTTTATTTCAGCAGCAAAACTTTAGCTGCATATGGCTACTAAAGGAAGGAAAAAAATGGCACCAGTGAACTATTTCTGCTCGAGACTGTCTGCACTCATTAATAACTGGGCCTCAAAGGAGGAAGTGGAGATACTTCATTTGCTTACACTTTTCCTGTTTTCTTTCTGTGACAAACTACCTGTGTTAAAGTAGGGATTTTATCACTTAGCATTGCATCTGAAGGGAGTGTGATTGCCTAAACCATATTTTATAGTGGTTTTGTTTATCATATTCATTCTAATTCAGTGAAACCCTGTTTTTGCTGAATTAGCTTTCCTGGAAACAATAACTAATACTTCTGTCAATCAGTTGGCAGGAGGTGTTGTTTCCAAGAGTGCTGATTAAGCAACACATGGAGCTAGAGCCTGTAGGAGGCTCTAGTTTTTTTTTTTTAAAGCCCCTCAATAAGAACATTTAATCAAAATTCTTTTGGTGGGTTTGGGTTTTTAAATGAAACTTGAAGGATGGACACCAAGGATGGCGGTGCTTGAAAGCATAAGAGAAATAAAATAGGAATGGAGAAAGCTGATTTAATTTTTTCTCTTCAATTTACTCTTACCTTGTACAAGTCTTTTTGAGTCAAAAGTTGAAATTTCCCATTTCCAGTAGAAAGCTGTTATGGATTTATGTTGCTGCTTTTTTCTATTAACAATATTGTCATTTTTCTGGAAGTCTGTCAGCATCCTGATAACATCCCAGGTTGACACCCTACCAGAAATCAATGATGCAGAATTTTTATAACTTATTTTTTACATGCAAATACACAAGTCATGGAAAAAGAGGCAGCTTCAAATGCTACACAGCCATTCCTGTATTTCCAATATCCAGTTCCCAGGATATGCTTCCAAATATATATAGCATAACACAGAGGAAACTTCTGTATCTACCACCAGTTTTACATTAATAATAATAATAGTTACAAAAAACCCAAACAAGTAAATAAAACCAGCCATTTGTCCTCGTAGAATCTAAAAATTCCCACTGTCAGAGAACTCGCAGACCTGTGCATAATTGCACATTTTTAATCCCTTAAGACAGAGATTATGCTCAATGTGATATTCAATAAGGACAGCTGTATGGAGCCCAGCTAGAAAATTGCATCTAAATTATTCAGTATTTTTGCCACTCCTATCTTCTTTCAAAGAGACAGGTAAGATCCTGATTATACAAATTGTTTAGTCCTTTGTCCCAGTGAGAGTCTGGAAAATCAGCAGTGTATTTGATTTCAGAATGAAATTAATAAAGGTGTATTGCCAGTCTATGAAATCGGAGGAAACATGGAGCATCTTTGATCAATAAACATCTGAGGCTTTCATTTTCTGCCCTTCTTACAAGGCTAATGCTTTTTCCAGGGTTAAATTTGCAATATCAAATGAGTTGCAATTTCTAGAAGTCCAAGTATTCAATTAAGTCTTGTAAAATTATTAGAGTGAACAAGATTTTTTAAAAATAGCTTATATGTAATGTCTACATTGCTTACTCTTGCAGAGGGAGACTTACTGTTTCCATAGATCAATCATCTCTTTGTTTCCTTGGAGAAGAATAATGGGTGCTTTGGGTTTTTTCTGGAAAAATCAGAATGGTTTCTCACTCCTTGGGTAAAGAAGAGCTACTGCCAGTTTTGTGATCGATTTGGCCTTAAATGGATAAGGACCCTTGGCTTTTTATTGGGAGCTGAGGGAGCCCAGAATTAGCCTCCAAACCAGCTCCTGATACTGAGTGATAGATGATTCTGTCTGAAGTGCCTACAGCTTCTCCTATCCTTTGCCTGCAGTGACAGAGAGAACATTAATTTTCTGTAAGTGTGTTGCTGCAAATATGACTTTAATATAATTCTCAGATGTTTGAGTAAAACCCTAATGTCTTCCAATAATTCTCTTCTATAATCCTGTGTCACTGATGATTGTAGACAGTGACAAATGCCAGATCGTGCCTGATGGTTGTCTCCTGTCTCCAGTTACCTTACTGGTCTGGATAATGTAATATTTTTTGTTAGGCTGTTCTAAGTTCCTTATCCTTCACAGAACAGCAGTGCAGGCGCTTGATGGATGGGCAGAGCACCAGCAGAGCCAGAGAGCTGAAACCGCCAGGGAAGGAGGGACCGGGGGCTGCAGGCAGTGCCACTGCAGCTGAAGGGACAGATGGACGTGTGCTCGTGGCGTGTGTGGCCGTGCCTTTTCCCCAGCCATCGCTTTGCAGAAGGCAATAGTTTGGGATTTTCCCCGTTCCTTCCTTCTTCGCTTACTCCCTGCACAGACATCTCAGTATTGCCCTTCTGTGCAGCACGGGCTGCGTTCCTTTGACTTCCACTTCCCATCACTGAAATCCATGTCATGAACCCTTTGCAGAGCCCTGATGTCCCCCAAAGCTGCCCTTGCATTTCTTCTCCTTCCTGTACTCGTGTTCCAGCCTGTGCTGTGTCTGCCTTTTATTCAGTGTCTGTAGCTGGCAAAGTCAATGCAGAGGAGGGCAGAGTTACAGTGAGGAAGTTTATCTGCTGTGGTTCTTCTACTTTGTTTAGCATCCCTGCTGGAGAATAAGACTCAAAAGTGCTACATTTGTGGCTTTAAATGGTGTCCCAGATACCGAGAGAGTACTCATGTAGCCTCTGATTAGTCTCTACCAGTATAATTGAATTTGGATTTGCAGGAAATTTTGAAGGTTTTCAGGAACTGTAGTTGGCATTAAATTACTTTGAACATTGGGGATACAAGCAAGTGCAGCTGACCAATTGCCATTATAAAAAGTCTCTATAAGCAGTGTAGCATCTGAGAGGCACTGCTTTGTGAAAAAACATAATGGGGAACAGACTTTCAAATGCAATTGCCACTAATTTTTTAGCTAGTGGGCAGAAAAATCACTGGAACTAAATTTCTATACGATCATACTTAAATTTTGAAGTCAGCAGCCCCTGTGATCTTACTACTTCAGAGAATTTAATAGTAAATGCTGTTTTGATTTTTGACCAAAGAAAATGTGTTTGAATTAATAAGGAATGCTGTGCATTTCCCTGTCTGTGAAGAGGAAAGAGACTTTTTAGTTACTGGCTTATGAACATTCTATGTGTTTCTCTAATTATTGAAATGGTTTTGCTGTTGACCTCTATAAATCTCCGACTCTTCTGTGTGTAGGCTGAGATATCTAAACCAAACTCTTAAAATTGCTGGGGTTTTGGGGTGCTTTTTGGTGGGTTTTTTGTTTGGTTGCCTGCTTGGTCTGGGGTGGGGGTTTTTTTGTTTGTTTTTTTATTTTTTATTTTGTTGGGGGACGGTTGGTTGGTTGGTTTGTTATTTGATGGTTTTTGGGGTTTTTTTTTAATTTTGAAGAGTATCCATTGAGTCTGCCAAAGTCCATTCAACCTGATTTTAAAGGGATATTGTCAGAAGACACTTGTTCTTGGCTGGGTAGGGCTTTTGCTTTGCATCCTCTCATAGCTGTGTGATAGGAGAGACGAGAGGGGCAAGTGTCTCGTCCAGTGGGCCAAAAGCCTCGTGTGGAAGATGGCAGGAAAAGCTGAGAGGTGGTGTTGCTGCAGTCAGGAGTGGCCTCCCCCTCAGATTGCTGTTAGTCTTTGTTGCACCCTCCTGCAGGGCTGCTCTTGCTGCAGCTCCCTTTGGACAGCACCGAGGGCTCGGGGCAGTGCTGGCACCGGGGCACGGCGGTGCTGCACGGGCAGGGGAGAGCACAACACACACGGGCCAGACCCGCTCTAAAGCTGTTCAGAGCTGACAACGGAGTTCATGCTCTTCGCAGACATTTCTGTCAGTGGCCATCTCTCTCTCTCTCTCTCTCTCTGTTCCCCCTCCTCTCACCCCCAGCCCTGGAGTCAAAAGGGGATTTACTGGCCCTGGCCAGCAGAAGTCCAAGCAGCTCTGAGGATTGAGAGGTGTCACAGTGCTTTGCACTGGGTCATAACGCAGTAAAGACTGCAGTTCATTAAGAAAAGGAGTGATTAGAAAGAAGGAAATAGCTAGTCAACTTTCTAGTAAGAAAGGAATGTTTTCTTGTAATAGCTAAACACTGATAGAAGAGAATGCTGGCATTATTTTCAAGAATTCCTATTAATATATCAAGTTTTATGGCTTTGTACTTTTGTGATAGGTGGGGCCTCTTTTCTACGTAACACTGGCTTTTTTCATTGGGAATAGTAGAACTGAAACTGGGTTTGTGTTCATCTGAAAGGGCAATGCCTTTTTGTTTTGCTCTTGTGACATTTGTCTTGCCGTTGCATTTGTTGTACCACAGTGTCATGAGATTAAAGAAGTCCATCACCTTGATCTTTACTGTTGTTCTAGCACTGGTCTTGATATCTCTGATTGCTTCATAGACATTGTTTTCCTGGCATAGGGCTGCTCCCAGAAAAATGGAATAAAACGGAACAATATGCCATGGTTGAATACAGATTTCAATCCCATAATTTCCATGAGCTGGCAAATAATAGCCCTTCGCAAACTGAGATGCATAATTTAACTCAAAACACATCCTCTGTAGAATTGGCACGTGCTGTGTTAAGGAGTGCAGCTGATAATCTTCTGCAAGACACTCCTGGTGCCTGCGTGCGTGTGTGCACTAATGCTGGCACTGTTCTTCTGCTGAATAGTGTCATTTTCTGCAGGTAGTCCTAGTGCTTCTATTTGAACAGTACAATGAATGAGGGAGGGAAAGAGCTTCCTTCAGAAGGACTAAGATGGCAGCATCAGGAACAAGGATTAAGCAATGCTGCTTCAGGGAGGAGCGTTGGACCTCAATATTTGTGTTATTGCACTGGGATAAGTATCTTAAGCTAAATTCTCAAAGGTTTGCAAAGGGTTTAACCACAGATGCCATTCAAACCAAGGGGAGGCACGGAGCTAAAACCCCATGTAATGTTTCATGAATGTATCTCCTGGGTGTTAATTTCATCATCTAAAATATATAGCATAATGGATAGTTGCTGCATGAATACAAAGTTTTAAGTCCCTCTAGGGGCTCTGCTAACAGCACAAACCATGAGAGTGTATCTGAGTTGTTTATGAACAGAAGCAGAGTCCCAAGAGTGAGACTCAGCTATAAATTCACTGCAGTCTGTGCCTATCTATTGTTATTTGTAATAACTGGGAGAGCAGTTTTCCTCTGAAACTACTTCCTTTAAGAGCTTTAACTGAGAAGCTCTGCTTGAAAATCAGTCCTGATAGTTGAAGAGCTTTGCTGGAGAAAAGACTCCATTTTCTCTATCAGTGTTTGTGTATTGTATCACACTTTCATTTTGTACTTCACATGGTTATTTAGTCGATTCATGTGACTGTGTCATTGCAAATGACTTTAAGAATGTATTTTATTTACTGGAACTTGCTTGATAGTAGATATTCTATTAAGACAATTATATGTTTCATTAAAATGTATTAATACATAAAGTATAGGGACGTGCTTAAGAGACCTCTTTACACAACTCAAATGTTGTGTTGGGTAGTTTTTTTGCTAAGAAAGAAAAGATGAAAAGCCTGATGAACTGTTGGAGTGTTAAATTCCTCCCTTTTTCTGACACCCAGCCCAGTTTAGGCCCAATGAGAGCAAAGGTACAACATAATGTAGAGCAGAAATTTTATTTTTGACCTTGGATTTTACCACCACATATTTCTGACAAGTGTTTTTATGAACACAGTATTTTATATAAGATCTAATTTTATTAAAATGGTCAGGTGTTGCTGTAGCTGTCATTAGAGTGACTTAAATAGTAGCATATTACTACTTTTGCTTGTTATATTTATATATTTTAAAAATACGTTGTATTTAAACAGTATGCTTGGGTGCTGTTTAAATTCTCATGAACTCTCATAATTTAAATCCTCATAAAGACAGGCATACCTGTGCAGATGGGGTTTACTTTGGGGTGTGGACAGGGAATGGGCAACACTAACTGGCTCTGTGCATCATCAGATTGAAAAGTTAGGAAAACAAGGGCTTTTGTTAGCAAAGAAAGCTGCTAATACTTGTGACAACACTGGCATGTTGAGTCCCTCAGTGAAACAAACAGGAAATTTTACACATCGCTTCTGTATTTGGTTAGTAAAAGGCCCTGATCGTTATTTTTGTCCTATAATTTTTGGCTGCAACCCAGAAGAATTTACCACTTCTTGCATTTTACAGTATTTTGGGGAGTTATAGTGCTGGTGGAATGTTTTCCTTGGTGCCTATAGGACGCTGTGGACACAGTCTCATCCAGCACAATTCTTCTGAAAAGCCATTTGGAGCACCAGGGATTGCTCTCCTTGCTCGTCCTGCACCTGTTTTTTGGGTTTGCTTTGTTGTTTCCTCTGCTGCCAGAGCTCTGACAGCACCCGCCCGCTCACTGCCCCTGCTGTGGGGCTGTTTCACCGAGGAACCTGCACAAGAAAATGGGCAGAGGAAATTCCCATGGTATACTTACGGAAACTAAAAGCAAGCAAACAAAAAACCTTGGAAAACATAAAAAGCCCAAACCCACCAAACGTGCAGAATTTTTTGAGTTTAACTGGGATCATACTGGGGTTTTTTAACAAAGAAATACGGTCATCAAGGCCCTGTCATCAAGAGAGA
The DNA here is from genome assembly GCA_013397915.1 of Daphoenositta chrysoptera. Taxonomy (NCBI): domain Eukaryota; kingdom Metazoa; phylum Chordata; class Aves; order Passeriformes; genus Daphoenositta; species Daphoenositta chrysoptera. Next base: position 1,890,565 of record VZRO01002119.1, read on the forward strand.
GGAGGCTTTAAATTCATTCTAGGTCAGCAGCAATTTTTGTGGTTTAGAATAGATATGATTATGTCTGGACTTCAATTTCATCAAATTTCGGTTTTTGGTAAAATGTATTTCTGCAGTAACTCTAGAAATTAAGTTATGACTCCGTGAATTTGCTGGCTATCAAAACAAACTTTCTGTTCCTCAGAAGCAGCATAGTAGGAAAAAAATCATAAATGCTTCTGTTCTTGTTTCCTGGCAGTTGGTTTGGAAGACAATGGAACCAATTCCAGTTCATCTCCCTGTTGTTTCTTAAATAAATGTTATTCTGTTGAAATAAGCAAGTGGCCCTAAAACATGATCTTCAAAAACCTTAGTTTGGACTGCTGTGTTTAGTTTGAGGGACAGGGGTTTTCCTGAAGAGGCTTCTGTGACAGCACCACAGTTGAGAAGATGATGTTGGTAGCAGCTCTTCTAAGCGATTTACGGGACTGCGCACACGGCTGTTCCTTTTCGGTCCTCCTGTGAAGAACAGGGTATAAAAAAAGTATAAAAACAGTAATTGAAAAGGACATACATACACACTGCAGTCAAAAATACATGCAGCAAAGTTTCATATCTACAGAGAGGTTCAGAAAATCAGTAAAGTGAAAAATGTGTTTTTCCTTAGTTTTTCAGGCCAGAATGCTCCTCTGCAAATCCAAGTGCCCAAGCAGCCAGGACAGGAGCTGTTCTTTATATCTTGGCTCAGTCTTGCAGAGGATCTTACTTTCAGAAAATTTAGCTTTTCAAAGGAGGCAGCTCAGACCATTCTATCACTAAAGATGCAGTCAGAAAAAAAAACATTCAAGGCAACTGGAGTTTTCCCATTCACTTCAGTGCTTGTTAGCTTGGGCTGCATGCACTTGGCATGTTGCCTTTATCAAACCCAAAAGGCAAGTAAATTTCCTGAACTTCTAGAAACCACATAATCTTTAAAAGTATTTCTTCTTTCCAGCTATGCAGAATTGCTGCATTCTTAATGCTCTGTAACTGTGTCCCTACCTGCTGGCTCTTGCACAGGAAGCCTTCATTGGAGGCCACCAAAGTATTTTTAAAATATGTATGACTTGAGAATCTCCTCCAGTGAATTCAAGCTCCCTCATTCCTGTGGATATGTGATACTAGAAAACGTTTGTGTGTAAGGATTGTTGTAATACACAGTCTAGTCCAAAAGCAAAGTCATGCTTGTTTTTCCTCAGTAGCCCCGTGTTTGGAAGAAAGTGAGCATTTCACGAGAGAGCCGGGAGGGGTGCGGTGTGTCTGATGCTGGAAGCAGCAGCAGCAGCAGGGGCTGCCAGGGCCCCCCGGCTGTGAGTGCCCTCCTGGCTGTGAGTGCCCCCCCGGCTGTGGGTACCCCCCTGGCTGTGAGTGCCCCCCTAACTGTGAGTGCCCTCCTNCGGCTGTGGGTACCCCCCTGGCTGTGAGTGCCCCCTCTGACTGTGAGTGCCCCCTCTGACTGTGAGTGCCCCCTCTGACTGTGAGTGCCCCCTCTGACTGTGAGTGCCCCCTCTGACTGTGAGTGCCCCCTCTGACTGTGAGTGCCCCCTCTGACTGTGAGTGCCCCCTCTGACTGTGAGTGCCCCCTCTGACTGTGAGTGCCCCCTCTGACTGTGAGTGCCCCCTCTGACTGTGAGTGCCCCCTCTGACTGTGAGTGCCCCCTCTGACTGTGAGTGCCCCCTCTGACTGTGAGTGCCCCCTCTGACTGTGAGTGCCCCCTCTGACTGTGAGTGCCCCCTCTGGCTGTGGGTGCCCCCCTGCAGCCCCCACAGGACGAGTGACCCGGGTCTGCCACAGGAGATCAGAGGAAGCACCACTTGCCCAACCTGTGCCTGGACTGTTCAGTGTGGAATGGGCTTTAGTTGTGTTTTGTTCTTCTATGTAATCACAAAAAAGCAGTTTTGTGCTTCTTTTTTCAAACAAAAAAAAGTCCTTCAGTATCTCTGGGATGTGAGGAACTCTGCTTAATTCTATGAACTTCTGCAAAGTTTGGGAACTGGGCAAAGCAAATAGATTGGATCCTTGGGTTGGGGACTGTAAGACCTGAGAAACCAAACCTATGCAAGTGGTGTGTGACACCAAGTTCATCTCTAAAACATTGCACTCAGATTTACTTCTTTTAATTTAGGCCATTAGCACAGTGAGAAAGGTTAAGCTGACTATTATGAATAGCAGGTCTCAAGAACATGTGTTCCAAAGGCTATTTGAAAGTCTACGAAATGTGCCTTAAAGGAGCCAATTCATAAAATATTATTTGGTCTGTTTCCATGGGATTCTTGAAGTATTTCCCACTGATAACCATTCTTTGTTTACAGTTTCTAAGACAGTTTTCACTCTCTTGGAGTTCTTCCACAGTCTTCTGTGCTTGTATTTTTAAATAAGTCCTGTCCCATTTCCCCTGCAGTTCCCTGCAGGGAAAGTTTGCATCTCTCAGCATACAGTGACTTCTGACCCTAAAAAAAAAATCAATCCTGATTATCAATCCTGATTATTTTTAATTACTTTTTCTTTTTTTTAAAATTTTGACGGCTATTGCGTGATAACCTTTGTTTTGCAGAAACAATTTTGCACGAATTGTTGAGTAAGTTAATGAACGCTTCCAGTAGTGTTCAGTACAAGGACAGTGCAGTGATTGGCGTGAAGCAGGAAATGAGATTGTACAGCAGAACTAAAAAGTGGTGAAGCATTTGACAATATTCACTCTATTGGTTCATCACACTTAGAAAAAAATATTGTCTGCTCTACTGCTCATTTCTTTCACATGACACTAAAATCTTAAAGGAGGTAAATAATTCATTATGGGTTTTGTATTGTCTAAAACAGACAGTAGTGCACATCATTAATAATGTCAGCAAAGCTAGAACCTAAATGGATATATAGACAAATGACAGAAAGGGGATTTTTTGGGAAATACATCTGAGCCTGGGAGCTCATTTCTGCAACAGGAGCTTGTTCTGAAAGTCTGAGGCATTTCTGTAATTTTGTAACTGACTGAATAGGAAAGTTACAGTTGAGGACAATTATAGATTTAGTCCAGCAGTATGTAAATAATGATTCATAGCATTCTGTGTTCTCTGTGAAGTGATTTTTTTACCTCTGCTTATACAATCTTTTTAATGGAAAGAACATATCTAATATGCAGTTATACTTTGCACATAAAATGTGCATAAGAACGCACATCTAAAAACTATGCTTTCTAGAGATGTCCCCTGCATTTTTTTTCTTAACTTTTACCAAAAGGACAAAGAAAGATTTACCCCAAATATGTTATTTTGTGCTTAAGTGTTGGCTATTAGGACATAATGTTATTTACCCAGGAGACATCTTGTATGGTTGTCATCTGATATAAAGGCAGATAGCAGTTATAGTTAGAAATGGCTGCCTGCCATTCTGCTTAAAAGAAGAACTTGTGTGATTTTTCTAAAGGGCTTAAAATCCACATTGAACAAACCTCTAAGGCTGGCAGCAAAAGTGTAGGAAAGAGAAACCAAGTAGGTTTATTTAACAGTTTAATCTGCCTAAAATGTGTGTGTCCAATTGTCCATCCCCTTGAAATGAAAAGGCTCAGAAAGCAGGTTCTGAATTCATTCCCAGTTTATCGTCAAGATTCTGCACATCCCTTAAAACCTATTTAAGCTAAAAAATAGCAGGAATGAAAGCGAAGTTTGAACTGATTAAAGATGGCAAAGGTTTAGATTTTCCCATGTAGAGTACCTGAGTCTACCCTGATTTGGTAAGAAATGTTCTATATTCCCTTCTTTCATGCAGAAATGATCTCAAATATGTGTAAGATGAGATAAAAAGTGAGTCTGTGATAAGGTAGACATTTGGAGAGAACAAAATCTCAAGATTTCTGGTATTAATATGAGTAAAGAATTAAGTCTCCCTTGCAATATCTATTAATTTTAAGATTTACTGCACTCTTTTTCCCTTCCCTAGTTCTTCTGGAACAAAAGGAAAATAATTTTTTTTGTCAGTGATTGTTTTCCCACATTGAACGGTATCTCATTCTGTGAAATTGTCATATTGAAATTAGAATCTAGGCTGAAAAATATGCAGTGCGAGCAAGCCTGGAAAAAGATCTATTTTTATACTTATTCTAATCAGTTAAAAAAGTATGACTTAATCGCTGGTCCATTGATCATAGGCAGCCCAGTCCACGAGCAACAAATTCACTGTATGATTGCACTTGCAAAAAATTAATCCCATTTCTGCAGGCAGGGAAGCTGTGGAAATGGATGTAATCAATGGAAAGTCAAAGCTTAGGCTAATCTTAACTTGGCTGTAAATGCAGGCCACTGTATGAAATGATCCAAAGGTTTTTGTTGCATAGACTAAAAAAACCAATGACCTGAAGCATGCCTGCTGTTGAAATGTCTAGACGTTGCAATATTATTTGACAATGGGAAATAAAAGTCATAAGCTTAAAATATTGCTCATTGTCACAGGGCACTGTTTGACTAAGTGCTGACATTTATTTCTGGTAAATTCCTTCTGACCCGTAAGTTCTGCTCCTGGTGGTGTGTTGGTGTCTCGGGATGCCCCTACATCAGCATTCCGGCTCAGAGCACGCGTCGGGAGCGGCTCTGCCAGCCGTGCTCTGTGCTGTGATTTGCTGACAGGGCAGCTGCCAAGTGGAAACCCAGCACCTTTTGCCTGAAATTACTCAGAGGATGCTCTGCGGGAGGAGACCTTGGTCCCTGGTCTGTGGGACCAGGCTAGAACGACTCCAGTGAAACAACACAAAATAGAGGATTTGTAGCTATTTGGTTCTCACGCCAGACTTCAGTGTCTGCAGCCCCGTGTCCATGGTTAGACTGGACTGTCTCTGATCCCACTTCCATGAGTCCAGGGCACTCCAGGTGTGTTCCGTGGCTGTCTCCTCCTTGGAATGTGCAGTGCCAGGAAGGCCACACTGCAAGAACAGCAGGTGTAAATCCCCATTGAATTGAATCCCCCTGAATTGAGTGCTTGAGGTTTCACATTTCTCTACAGCTTAAGAAATAAAAGAGCAGAAAGCTTTTATCACAGCAAATGTGGTTAGGTTGAAAATTCAACTTAGTCATAATAAACAGTTTTGCTGGACGTTTTATAGCAATCCAGTCACATGCCAAGTTAAATGACACTCAGATTCTGTAGTTTCATACTGATGGCACTCACAATTAAAGGAAGACTGAAATTTGTATAGAGTTTCCTTTAACTATCTGGGTCTTACTAGGATGACAGTGATTTGAATGAATTGCCCTGATTTAGGCAGTTCCCTGCCTTTCATAATGGGGACATATTTGGTTGCTTGGTTACCCATTTGAGATGACTGTATTTTAGATAAGCATTGGTGGAAATGTTACCCAGAAAGTGAGTGAGCAGCATGATGCAGATTTTGAACAGGCCACAAATGTAAAAATAGATTTATGCGAGCAGAAGAGAGATTGCAATAGATAGATGCAATTTACCTGTTTGCCCACCCTTACTGAACACGTTTGCACACCATTTGTATGTGCCACTTTGTTGTTGCTCTTGCATCTTTAGGGTAAAAGACAGTTGAAATTACAGAGGTGTGTGCTTTAGATTCGTAGGAATGGTGATAATGGATATCCCTTATAATGTTGAGAGAAGAAATTGAGAAAGTGCAAAGAGAAATCAGGCTCTTGTAGCTGATTAGAGATCCATTTATTCTGAAGTCTACAGCGGCTCAACCAATCTTTATTTTGTAAGGAAATGTTAATTTGTTTATAAAACATGAGAAGTGCAATCTTGAGTATGTGAAATAAGATTCATTAAAGTGTTGTTTCTGATGAGAGGTGCCAGCTGCTGACTTGACACGGGGCACCAGTTTAAGATTAAGCCTGCTTAGAAGTGAAGTCATGCTGTACAATACAGTGACATGGAGAGTTTAAATGTCTCACCTCTGTTTAATTATTTTGATTATTTAAAAAAAAAAATCTAAATTTTTACTAAACGCAAGTCCTAATTTTGCTGTTCAAATGGAGTTTCCACTGAGATGAATCAAAAGAGTTGAGGAGAATAAAATACTCTGCATGTGAAAGATTTTACCATGTGATGAAGACTAAAAGTAATTTATAGGTAAAAAAACCAAAATGGATATAAAAGGGAAATAGGATAAGGATATTTGTAGTTGTTAGCTCTTATAATTTTTGGAAGGGAGAGTCACCAGAGTGTGGGGGATAACCCATCCATGACTAAAGGTTAGTATTCTGTAGTACTTCCATAAGAGAAAGTTGGAAAAGGCATGTTTTCTTACAGTTCTAATATACATTATTTCCCCAAATTATCAGAGATTTTCTGTTCCTTACCTCAAGATATGAATGGTTTGCAGTCCGGCATTTGAGCTTTTAGGGTACACTCTGTTTTTAATCTCTTGCATCAAAACTACAAGAGCTCTCAATTCCATGATTGGATTTTTTCTTGAGCAGTTTAAAATTTTATTTTATTTTTAAGAAAGCAGAAGTTCTCATTTAGTCAGTCGCTTCCAGGATATTGCTATTTCAGGAAAGAACTAAGTACTCAGACTTGGCAGTCAGAAACTAGAATTTAACAATTCCAAGTCCAGTTATCCCAAAATCAGTGGAGAAATATTCTGGAAGAGGATGAAGCATCATGGTTCCAGGGATGGCCCGATGTAATGTGATACATGAGGTAATAGCTCTAGATCAAACTGGGGTGTCTCTTCCTTTGAACATAAAGTTCTGGAACTGGAGCTAACTCAGGTGTGCACAGTTTGATTGTGGCACCCCCGGGACTGAGTGGCTCCTCCTTGGCAATGTTGGGATAGTTTGTGGCCACATTCCTTTTCAGGAAGGGGTGGAAACTGAACGTGGTATAAGCTGGAGCTTACAGCCAGCACAGTTCGTATGCCTGAATCTTTGTGATCTACTTCTCTTATGTCCATCTCTGTTTCTTTCTTGTTTAAAAGCATGTAATTATCCACTCTCCTCACTGGCTTGTGATACCTAGTTTTCCTTCCAGTCTGTACCACGGTAGGAAGAGATTTCTGCTAAAAACACATCTTTCTAGTCATTAGAAGCCCTACTGCCATATAGCAGCTCTTTAGTGCTTTAACTGCAATAGTACTTCTGCCTTATGGGTCTTTGTATTGATTTTCCTTGTGGGAAATTTAACCCCATCATTCAAGAGTAAATAGTGGAATCAGCTGTTTACAGAGTGAAAGAACAACTTTTTCAACACTGGAAAGGGCAGCATATGTTGTGGCTGGCCTCCTGCTAGTTTTATTGATGGAGTTTTGGGGAGCTGTTATGTGCAGATACCAGGGCCAGCAAACCCAATGCCTTTGCAGGTGCACCTGCTGTGATTTGTATTCAGTGCATGACCTGCAGAACAGACACTGCGGGGGGTGGAGCTGCCCCTGGGGCAGGTGACACCCTGCTCCTGGGAAAGGGACTTTGGTGACAGCCGTGCGTGTCTGGGCAAAGGCATGTGGTCATCTTTACTCTTACTTAGGATGGAAACTTCTGATGTGCAATTTTGAACCTGTTCTTGCTATCTTACTATCATTACATGGCTAATTCAGCCCCACAAGTCGGATTCAGGACAAGGAGGTCCTGAAACTCTTAGTCCAGCAAATTCCCACTGATGATGGTAGAGGTGCACTTTTCTTGCCCTTCATGGGATTAGCTTGGTCTTGTTTTGGTTCTTACTTATTGGAAGTTACCTATATACAAACTTCCAAGTTTCAAATATTTTGCATTTTTGTTTTGCAGCAGAACACTTAACAGATGTCATTTCTTCTTATAGCAGTGTGGTAACAAACATATGCCATCGTTTCCTAGTAAAGGAATATTAGTGTATTTATATATGTGTGGTATTAGATGGAGTGGTTTTGTTTTAGCAAAAGCACACTTCAGTTTTGCCTTAAACTCTTATCTGACTTTAAAGCCTGAATTTACCCATCATTCAAGTCATCATGGAAGAGACTTTACCTAGGATTTTAGTCCTTTGGGCTTTATAAAAATAGGATTATAGAACATCTGGCTGCACAGTAGGAATATTTCACTCTGAAGTACGAAAATAAAACTACAAAAGATAAAGAGAAAAACATTCCTGGCAAGAAATTAACCTTTCTTTATGTTTCTTGTATCCATCAAGCACCGGCCTCTTACCGATGGAAGCCAAGGAGACAATGAAAGAAAAATGGAGAGAATTAAAGAGCCCCATCATACCATTAATACTTTGGCAGCTTTGACAGCCATGAGCAGCAATGAAAAACACTGCTGTTTCAAAGCCCGAAATAAATTGGGAGCTTGGTAGCTTCTCCAAGCCGGGCCCTCAGTTCAAATTCACAGAAAATGAACATTCCACACCCCTACTTGATGATGATATACTTAAGAGAAGAAAATTTAAAAGGTGGTGTGAAATAATCCTCAGAGAATTTATTTTTTTAAGTCTATGATTTCTATGAACGGAGAGGTTTTTAAATGAAAATTATATATTTATATATATATATATATGTAGACACACATATGTATATATTTTTTAAACAAAAAGGCTGACTTTCAGGGATCATTTGTTCACATCTTTAGTAGTTTTTTGTGTCTCGGTTAAAAACCCAAAGGAAGCCTTTCCCAGGGCTGAACAAATGTTTTTACTCTCTTATTTCTGCCTTTTCGTAATCATCAAAATATCACAAAAATCCGTGCTTTGCTGCATTTTCATTAACATCATGTCAAACCAAGAGTAACTTGTCATGACAGTTGTTGATTGCATAGAATAATAGCTATTGTTTGGTATATTACTTAAATATTAATTATGTGACAATGGGGCAAAGTACCATGAAACTCATTTAAAAAAAAAATTTCTTAATCCCAAGACAAAAAGCAGTAGCTAGGTGTATTAGTTATACAGACACACATCTAGATAATATATTTCATAATTTAAAAGATATTTTTTATCCCAGAGTTGCATTGCCTTGCATCTGATCAAGAAAAATACACTTGCAAATGAGATGTAGTTAAGATAAAATAGCCTAACAATATCATAGAACTAACTTTTTAAGTACACCATGATTTAAATAATTCTGTTGGTTTTTTTTTTTAAGAAAGGGGCAATTCAGTTTAGGGAAAAAAAACCCAAAACAACCACAAACCAACCAACCAAAGCCCCAAACCCTCAAGTACCCTCTGTACTCATATCTCTATGAAGCTGAGCTCCACAGCCCGGGCTAAAGGTGTGTTGGCTTGAGACAGGAGAGCAATGCAGGAGCAGCTCCTTGGAGTGTTTTTGCCTGCTGGGATGGCATTCACCAGGCTTAACTGGTACATGTGCTTAAGTTCCCATTCTTTGCCATGCTTGCAGACAGGTTGTGCTATTTCCCACTGCTGATTTTCGAGCTGCTTCTGCTGCTGGAGTAGCAGAGAGTGAAATGCTGTAACTCCCTCTGATAACACAAGGCAGCTCCGTTTCTTGTAGAAGTCAGCGTTTTCCATGTTAAGGCATGGCAAAAGTGCAGCTTTAGATAAGCATTTGCTTTGAGTTTGCTAGTGCTCCAGAGGCTATGATCAATTATTACTTCTGTTTTTAAAGCAGGTTCCTGTGGAATCAGGTCCTCTCAGCATTTGTGCCTGTACAGTGCTGGCTGCTTTAATGATTGTCTGCTTGGAGTGAAAGGAGATTAGAAGCTCTCAGCAGGCATTTGTATGGTGTTCTTCAGTGCCTTCTCTTTTTGTAAGCAGGATCTGAAGCTGGGGTCTATCACTTTCCCTTGTTATTTAATGTTTCACTGTCTTCAGGGGAGGAGGAATTTGTTTCCCAGTTCCGTGTTGACAGCACTACTATATATCAAACATTTCAAATAAATAAGTTAAAGCAGTCCTGTGCCTTTTTCTTATGGCTGATGACAAGCTTGTGGCTCATTACCACTTCCATTTAACAAAATGAGACCTACTACTTCCAGGAGCAGGAATCTCAGGAAGTCTGATACCCAGCTTTCCTGCACTGGTGTGTTTGGTGCCTGCCAGCAGCTGGTGGGCATGATTCAGTGTGGCAGGAAGATGGCAGAGAACCTCAGCAGAACCAGTGTTCCTCTTTGCAGAGTGATGCTTCAGTAGGATGAAGTGAGACAGTGAGGCATGAGTAAAATGCTTTCCTCATTTTAAGCAAGCCACCATTATCCCTAGAATAGATAGGATCTTTTGAAATTATAAGGAATTTTATATAATTTATTTCAAATTATTTGATACCTTTACAATATATTAAAGATTTGCTAAGGAAAAGACTGAGTAATTTGTAATAGGTGTAATAGCTTCTTAGCAAATTTCCTTGCCTTATGTTTTAATTTTCCATGATGGTTCACCCACACTACTTAAAGAGCAAAATCAAAAACTGATGTTGTGATTTTAAATTCTTTTCAATTGATGTTGGAAAGGTAGATTTTTCTTTAATACTAAAAGATGGCAATTATCTTGAAATGAGGTTCAGACTGAATCTTGCTGATGATTACAAAGATCACACTGCATTTTAATGCAAGCATAAAGCAAGCATATTAGAACTTTTTTTTTACTTACGTCTTAAAGCATGCTGAATAAGAAACAAAAAGGTATCACCATTTTTTTTTCTTTGTTTTTTTTTTAAGATGGGCAGTTTCCATTTTTAAGGTTTTTCTTGTTAGAGGCAGTAGAAGTCTTAAATATTTATTGTGCACATCGACCTGGATATGTGTGAGATACACATCACATCAGGAGAGTTTGTCAGACATCAGTACAGTGATGAAACAAAAATGCTGGGTTTTCCTTATTCACTCTATAGCATTTATTTTCTACATTGCCTATCATTATAGTTTTACCTGTTCTAGCACCAAGGACTTGTCTGCCAGAGAGGGCTCTGTGGAACAGGTGAGAGCACAGCCATTTCCCAGCTGAATGCTCTTGGACCTGCTGAGCTGCTGTGTGTGAAGGGGATTTACTGTGCACAGGGATTGTCTTGCAGGTTGGTAATTTACAGTGCATGCAAGAACTATTCATTCCACATTAGCTATTAGCTACTTAATAAAGCCATGCTTTGGACTGGTTTTAACTATTTATATTATGGCAGCTCACAGAAGTATCCGAATTACTCAGATAACTGTGTAAGATTGTAGTAAAATACAACCCTTACTCATAATCCCATAGAAGGTAAATGAGTTATAGATAGGGCACGAAGACACCAAATGAATTGTTCACAGCTATACTGGAAGCATATGAAGTGTCCAGTAACAGGATTTTGGGTTTCTGTAATACAGGAATGCAGTGCTGTGGGCAGGCTGCTCTTTGCCCTCGATGCAGACAACACAGCCTTGGCCTGTGCTGTGCACCCACAGTTCTTTCAACAGCCCTGTGAAACAATCTGTCTGCATTTCTCTGTCTCTCCTTCGCCCTCGTGACCTATGAACCAATGGGCCAATTGCAGGGACAAGAAGCAAGAGAAGTGGACCACTTTGGAAAAAGTTAGTTCTCAGTTCTTAGCCTAAAAAATTACTCAAAAGCCAGGTAGTCCACCCAAAGTGACCTGTTCTGCAGCCCCTGTTTAATAGAATATACAGCCTGTTAGAGCAGAGCCAGTGTTTCATCTTCCTACAGAGAGAAAAGATTCCGGGGATGAGGATATATTAAATAAGTGCTCGGTTCTGTGCTGGGACAAAATCTCACCAGCATGCTGAAGTGCACTGGAGTCGAATGAACGTTTTCCAGGAAAGTATCTGTCACATAATTAAGAGACCTATAAATTGGAACTGCTTGGTAAAATAACCAAGGAGTCTCTTAATGCCCAACTTGTGTTCCTGTATTCATTTTTTCCAGTTTCTGTATTAATCTAGTTAAGTGAATATCCCAAAGAACTGTTTTACTCACTAACAGAAGTAATATTAATAGGGAAAATGTGTGTGACTAAGCAGGTAATAAAAGCATGGACTCTAGAGAAGCTTCTTCCAGACAACCATCTAAATTATCATTAACAGCTCCACCATTTCTGTTTTAAGTATTTGTCAAGAAAGGCTTCATCATCATATAATTGTGTTCAAATTATTTATTTTTATCTTCTGCTGTTATTTGCAATTAAATTCTAAAGAGAACAGACGTTACTGTTCAAGGGCTGAGTGCTAATCTTGTACTTAAAAGGACTTTTTCCTTGGCAATTGAGTAAGCTCAGCCAGACATAGGTTGCTGTAAAATTTCCAGAGCATCCACTCTGCCATAGCATTTGTATAACTCTGCTTTTATGGGTTTTAAACTTAGAAATTATGTGTTTTACATCAAAGAAATTGCACAGTTCAGGGGGATACAGAATGTTAGAAAGAACCTGCTGCAAAAAATACATGTTGCAGCACTGGAACCGCAAGTTTGCTAAATGTTGGGAAAGATCTGTTTATATATCAGGTTGATATGTCAGTCCCTTTTATTCTTTCTAATCTCTTAGAGACTAGGTAGTCATAGCAATCATAGTGCAACATTTCCAGCCTGGCTGCAATAGCCATCACATCATGGTAAATGTGTCTTCCACAGTCAGGTCAGAGTCAGTTTATGAGTATATTACTTCAGCCTTCTCTTTAGTCTTCTGTAGAGGCACTGTGCTGTTGTATCTGTGGCCATCCATAATTATGTCTGCTGCTGTTTCTAGTTCAGCTGAAGTGTCATTAACAGGTATTTTGGAAGTGCCTAAAAAGTAGACTCGATCTTTCCTGCAGCCTCTTTACAGTTACAGACTCTTCATCTAACGTGGACCTGAGTGAGAAGTTTTGAGAGTAATTAAGTTGCTGCTAAGAAAGAATTTTTGTGATCCCTCTGTTTCTAACCAACTTAGATCTGCTAATTTTAGAAGCGTTCTGTGGTATTTGTGTCTGTCTGTTTCTTGAGGCTTTGGCTCTGCAGGGAGTTACTCAATAACAACAATTTCTGAATACTGATTGCAATCTAAATATTTTGGTTAACTTAGGACATCTCTGAAAGTGTAGGATCAGGCTATAGGTATCATTTAGTGAAGGAGAGGAGACAGTGGTACCATCTTTTATTCTCTGCAGAAGAAAAAGGGTGGCATTGTAGCTTAGAAGTTAAGACAGAAATTTTTCAGAACATCAGGACTCCAGCATCTGATTCTGTGTCTGTTTAAGTGTTTTGTACCAAAACAAGTGCCTTTCAGAGAACAGATGGAGGGGAAAAAAGTTCATTCCTCTGTATTATGCTAACATGATGTTTCAGCTTGTTTCTAGACTCTGTCCCAAGTCATGTCTCTCCTTCTTGCAGATATTTATTGTTACTAATGCTGCCAATACTTATTATGGATATTTTTGTTTAATTCATGAACATAACTGTAAGTTGTCAGTGTAGAAATGTGAGCTGATAAAGCCCTCAGATGAACATGTTTAGGTTGCAAGCAAACTTTCTTTTCATTCTGAGGAGGTGAGAGATGCAGTAATCCTGTTGTTTCAGAAGTGATGCCAGATCCCTAGATAATGTCTGCCCACAAGAAATGTGAGATACATCTGAGCAGGATAACAACAAAGTGCAGCAGAGATAAAGAACTGATGTTGTTTGAAAGGGATATCCAGTATCATTTTCTAAAAGACTAGATAACATTAGCTTCAAGCCAAACACAAAAGATAGCAATCTTTTTTAAAAGAGGTGACCATGTGTTTAACAGCTGATCAATTTGCTACAATACAAAGAATTAGTAGGAGGAAGTTAGGAAAAGTAGAGGAGCTTTGTTGGCCAATCCATGTTCTTTTTGTGTGCCTTTCTAATTCAGATCTCCATTTTATATTACTCTTTATTTCCATTTTTTTTCTCTTTACTGCACTGTTACCTTTATTTCAATATCATTAATTCATTTTGATCTTGAGCACAGTTGGTTGCAAACTGCTGTCTCTCTGTTACAAATTGATTTGTCCTTTAAAAAAAAGGGAGACAGACAGAAATGTCAGACTTGTTTCACAACGGGAATGTTGAATGTAAGACTTGGCTCCAATATAGTGTCCACCCAGTGGTTCCATGAATAAGTGTTTATAGATTGTACTGAGCTTTCTAGCCAACTCCTAGTGTCTCCTATAATTGCTACTGTAGGCAACAAAAATGTTCGTCTGAAAAACCCAACTCTTCATTTAAGCTGTGTAGAGCTATTATTCTGCTTTATGTGTAGTTTGCTAAAGGATGATAAACCTATGTGTTTAAGGAATACAGAGATACGAGATTGACTCACCACAGATTTTCTTTCAACTCCAGTGATGGTTGACAACATGGTACTGATTTACTTGACTTCTTTTGGGCCTTTCTGGTTTTTGGTATTTTGGTGTGGGTTGAAAGAAGTGGTCCATATACTGATCTTGGCGTTTTGTGAGTCTCTTCTCTTTAATTTTTGGTTCTACTCCAAACCCTTCTATCATTGTGTCTACATGCATTTTTTTCCACTGTATTTCCTGTAGGTTAAAAATGTAGAGATGAGTTCAGAAGAAATGGAAAATTATAATCTGAGAAAAATCCTCACTACATTGACAAAAGTAATTATTTGCAGCAGGCAAAGTTGCCAGGGACAGCTGTAAAAGGACTCTCTAAAGGGCAGTGGAAGAATCTGCAGAAGTACATACTTGTGCCTGGCATATGGGATCACACAAGTGATGAATTATATTTTTGTTGTCGTTTTTTGCATTAAGCAAATTCACATGGATTGGTCCATGTAGATTTAGCTTGCTTGATATTGGTAGTTGCTCTTTGAATGTATTAATTTGGGCCATATTCTAAACCTATTACTAGCTTAAAGTCATAATCTCTAAGTCAAACAGTTACTAAATGGTACAGTGACAAGAGTAATTAAAACTCTGAGATACATGTTGTAGAAACTGTCATTGTTCTACAGTGCCACTCTGCTTTTTGGATAAGATGGGTCCTATCTAAACACACAAAAAGCAATACAGTAAAAAAGGGGGGAAATAAGGAAAAATTGTATACCACCTGCTGATGTGTGAATTGGATAGCATTGCAGGAAACGACATGTGTTAAATTACTCTGATGATAGAAGGAAGAAAAGTTAGAAAGTAAATGATTTATTTCAAAACACTGAATTAGAACATAGCATGTGTTCAATGTGAAACACAAAAGCTGAATTCAATATAGTATCGGCCACTGACACTTAAAGTTTGAACAAATGCAATGGTTCTAAAATTTAGACACGAAGTAAGAGAACATATTGCTATAATGTGTGCTAAGAATTAAAGATTATTATATTTATATCGCTTGTCTGAAAGCCTTTCAGCCTTAAAGCCCATTTGTATAGGAGCATGTGTGCAATAATGTATGCACTTGTGCATATGAAATACAGTCAGTTTTCAAAAGCTCCATGGACAATGCACTTGTGGCTTTATATGCCAAGTGTCAGATACAGATTTTTATGCTGCTTATACACAGGAAGTTAATTTTTTAACTTTACCCTTTGTATGTGCTATTCAGCCAAAAAAATGGAAGGAGAATTCCAGAAGCTAATACACTCATTCGTGTAATGCCATTCCCTCTATATTTATGATCCTTTAATTGAGACATATTGCTGTGTATCCAAAATGTCAAACTGCTATTTTATATTAGAAATATTAATCGCAAAACTTGGCAGTTTGTGATATCACATCACTAAAGGAGGCAGCCTTGGTCATAGGAAAATGTCTTTCCAAAAGTCTGTTTTGCTAAGAATTTGTCAATGTGAAATTTTAGAGGGTGAGGAGGTGGTGGGATGACACAGGACAAAAACAGAAGTTTAAATCTGGATTTGCTCAGGAAGAATGCATTTAGTGTCCAGAAAGTTCCAAGTGTTCTTTCAAGAATGAGTAAAGATTTGGCTTAAAGGCTGCTCTGACTCGGGTCTGAACTGACAACTGGAACTGATAAGAAATTAATAACAAACCTTGTAATAATGGAAAAAATTACACTAATCCATATAAAGAATTCATGAAAGAGAAAATTGAAATGGAAAGGTAGAGTTATCAGGAGAAAGTGTATAGTTGATGTAGCTACAAAAATGGGTCAATAGGAAAAGATTACGTCCTAGCTATAGTTTTGCCTATTAGTCAACAGGAGTGGCAAGATCACCAATAAAGTATTGAGACTGTGGTGTTCTTTTACTATTTATTTTCTGTCTTGGGAAGGATGCAGGATAACGTACTCATTACATGAAGAAAGCAAATAGTTTGAAGTCATTTAGTAAACAGTGAAAATATTAACCATCATTTAGGTCTAAACAATATATACAAGGTCCATGGTTCTTCTATTTGAATGCTCTGTCTAGTTCAAAAGCTCAAATTTATAAGTGATGTGACAAATCAAGAGAGGTGCTGAAAAGAAAGATGAAATGGTTGTAGTGTTTCCTCTCCACAAGAAAGACTCTTTATTCTGTGTAGTTATCTCATCCAGGAAGTAAGCCCATAACAAGAATCATCAGTTGGAAACTGAAACATAATGAATTCAAATGAGAAATCAAACAGAAGGTGAACAGTGGTGCTGATTAACCTTGAGCAAACCTAAGGGAGTGCAGAGCTTTTCCAGTCCTCGACAAGCTGCGGTCAGGACTAGGTGCCTTTTTGGAAGGTCACACACAAGATTTTCAGCTCAGTACTGCAGCAACTAATGACAAGAGGTTTTATAAACGCCTCTGACTTAAAACATTCCAATTGACTGATCTTGGAGAGGGGCAAAGGAAGCTGAAATGTTTTGGTCCCTGTAAGACAGTGGGCCAAAGCCAGGAGCTGAACCATCGGACTGGAAGGCTGGGAATGGCTGTGCTGCAGGGAGGCAGCAGCTGAGGCTGGCACGGGGGCCGGGGGTGGCAGCCGAGCGCCAGGGCCGTGCCCAGCTGGCACTGCAAGGACAACGAGCAGCTGGCTCTGCGAGGGGTGTTCTTCAGAAGGTTTTCTCTTCGTGGTTGTTCCTGCTCTCCTCTGGCTGCGGTTCTGAGCACACTGAGAGCACTGCTGCTCTTGTGCACAGGCAGAGTTGTGGAAAACTTTAAAACAAACATCTGCCAGCAACACATCATTTCCTGTGGTTGTCCTAGCCATGAATTTTTTACATTGCTCTGCCTTCCCTCATGCACACTGCTAAGCTCTGATCACGCTTCTTCCTTCCCCTCTTATTCACTGGTCCAGGTTAGCTTTAATGTAGAGACCAGCTTGCACTGCTTATCACTGAGTCTTTTTTCTTTTTTTTTTCCCCTAAACTGTATGGAAAGATGAGGTCAAGTTGCTCCTCTCGTGCTGGCTGGTTGTGCTCAGTATGTGACATTCCTCTACAGTTGTTCTGATTGTGCCACGTCCCACTTCGTTCCTTAGGCTCTGCAGAGCCAGATTTGCAAGAGTCTCCTTTTCCTCTGCCTTGTTTCATTCACACAGGCAGATCTGCCCATCTTTTCAGATGGGAAGTACTGACATATCTAGAGCAGCAGTAATCGGGCTTTTTACTGCTGTCAGCAGCTCGGATCATCCAACACTGTTGTGCTGTGCACCCAGCAATGGGAAAATGAGGAAACCACAGAAATACAGCTGTGTTCCAAGTAACTCTTGTTTACCACTGTGTATAAACATGCATGGCTTTTCTGTTTAGATATGCTGTCTCTCCAGTATTCTGGTAGTTTCTACAGCAGATCACAGGAAAGCACTTTAAATTGTGCAACTAAAACAAATTTTTGGGTTCAAACACATGAAATGATCCAAAGTAATGATTATTTCTGACAAATCAATATATATACAAATATATTTTTGCAGGTTTGTTTTTTTTAACTCAGAATTAAATTTTTGAGGCATTTGCACATAAAGGTTTGGAAACAAAAAGGAATCCCTGACTGGATTCTAGTTCTTCTGGCAAAGTGGCAAAGAGGATTCTCTCCATCCTATTGAGCTTGATGATTTCATGCTTAACCCACAAAACAGAAGGAAGATATAGGCCAAGAGTCTGTGAAATTGTGTTTACAGAGACACTGGGAGGAAGTCTGGGATGGCTAGGACAGGAGGGTTTGGTTTGGTTTGGTTTTTCCCTTCTCCTTGGGAGCTTGTATCTGGGAAGGAAAGATGGATTGAGAGAATGGTGTCCTGAGGAATGCGTAGCCCTCCGAAGTACTGTACTCTTAGCATGAGAGACTGTAAAGACTGCTCAGTAAACAAAAGAATGTGGGAAACACCTAAAGAAATAAGCAATTGAGCAGCAGGTATACCAAAACAATAGCAACAGTGCTCTCCTGGGAGATGGAAAAGCAAATTGTAATTTTGGCACCACAAAAAATTAATGAAATATTGACTCCAGAAACAAGTGGGGCTTTGCAGGTGGTTGGGGTTTTATGGGGTAATGAGAGGAGGAGACAGTGGTGGTACAGAAAATATTAGACATTTGTGAATCATTCACAGGTTAATGGGAGTCCACCTGTTTTACTGATGGTTTGAAAAAGGTGTTGCATG
Organism: Daphoenositta chrysoptera; assembly: GCA_013397915.1. Taxonomy (NCBI): domain Eukaryota; kingdom Metazoa; phylum Chordata; class Aves; order Passeriformes; genus Daphoenositta; species Daphoenositta chrysoptera. The sequence continues at coordinate 1,909,008 of VZRO01002119.1, forward strand.
TGGAGGCTTTTATTGAGAAGGTTAAAAAGTTGTTGAATCCTACAAAACGTCCGTATTTCCTTTTGTAACTGGCAGAACGCATAGGGTCCTGCATGACAATGCTCAGCTCAGGAGGGGGCCTGTGCATCTTAATTTTCTTTAGTAGAGTAATGATGCAGTCTGAGATAGCAATTCATGTTTAGCAATTCTGATTTAATTTACAACTCAGCTAGAATATAATTATTTTCTGATTATACTTTAGATTTTGTGATAAAAGATTGGTTTTGAAGTTTGTAGGAAGAGGAAATACTCAAAACTTTTTGTAGTCAACATTTATTTCTAGAGAACCCATTTTTCTCCTAATGCAGAGTAGATGATGAATTTTTTTGAGTTTTATTTACCTTGATGTCAGAATTAATTTCAAGCTGAAGGTAGGTAAGAGCTAATTACAAATTTTAAACCCTAATGCCCACCCAAGAGTTTTGTTAATTTGTACAGATGACTGAAAGATTTGCAAATTAGCTAGTGAATATTATTAGAAAAAACACAAAACTATGCATCATAAAGGTCAATGCTTTCATTGCCTGAGACTGCTTAGGATTTGGATATTTATTATGAAGCTAATGTATTAGCAAACATTAAAATAAAGACTTATGAAACATCAGTTTGGCACCATGTTGCTGCTTCAAGCAGTTCTTATATTCCTGTACCTCTACTAGTGCATGTGTTGGATGGTTTTTTTTCTCTTGTGTAGTTGCCAGCAATGTTCCTGAGGGGAATCACACAGGAAATGTGGAAGGCCAACGATGCCTCCTGTGTGTTGGCAGCTCTCACCTCGCTCCTTGTCCAGGCTTTCTACTCCTGTGTCAGGACTCCAAAAGGTTCACTGCTCTACCACGGAACTTCTCTCTCTTAATCACCATTGATTTCATATGTTTAATATCATCCATTCCTTTTTTCCTAATGTACATCTCATTAGATCTGTGATAGTATTGTCAATGCCACAGGCCTTGTCCTTTCAAAACATCCTTACAAATTCAAAGCAGATGCTCTATGTATCTCTGGTTCTTGGGAGCAACCCTCATGTATCCCTGAGCAGCAGGTTTATCTGCTACCTAGGAGGCATCAAAGTTACAACTCCACCACTGGTTTCTCAGGAGTCAAAGGTACAAGCACAGGCTTATTGGAACTGTTGCTGTAGCTCCTGCTCCGAAGCAGGAACCACTGCTGGCACAAATTCTAGAGATAGTGTAGACTCTTATAGAGTTAATTTATCACCATTATTATATCCCACATGTTATCCTGCAGAAATCACAATGCTGGCAGACATATTCCCCCCTCAAAAACCGGATTTCAGTCTGCTCTTCTGGCTTACTTGTGCCTCTGGTGCCAGGGTTACAAGTCCCAGACCAACAAGTTCATATACTTCTGCAGAATTGTGCACCCTCCCTGTCTGATGACTGTCACAGCTGTTCTGAGAACATCCAGTACTCCAAGAGCAGCAAGCCTCCTGTTGTATTTACAAGTGAACTGTTTTTGACAGCTGTCACTGGCAAAAAAAAAGATGGAGAGTGCTATAATGTAGCTCTACTTTTTGTTTTTCTTTTTTAAATGGGTGCAGTTTCTGTATTTGCTGGCAGAACCAGTGTGCCGAACAAGGGGCAGCAGTGTCACTCACCACGAGCTTGTTCACCTCGGTGCCTCCAGCTCAGCGAGGCTGCCTCACCTGCGAGGGCTTAAGAGATGGTCAAGCCTCTAAAGCTGTTGTTAAATTTGGTGGAGGGGTGCTCCTGTCACTTCATACCCTCCAAATTAACCTTTTTACCTTTATACCTTGCAAAATAACAACACTAGAATATGTGTGTGGATACTTACTCCAGAATCAGGGCCCAGTTTATGTATAATAACTTGTAATTTCTACCTTGCTAGTCACGGTAAAGCTTTTCTTCAAGCAGGGAAAAGAGCACAATGGTCTGAGGTGGGGGTTCTTGTGTAGCTCCATCTGTGTTAGCTGAGGCACAGGTCTCCTGCGGTTTGGGTCACGGAAGAAATTGTAATTTTTTCCCTGCAGTGGGTGAGGGGCTGGGTGGGGGCTGCAGGGACCCCCGTGAGGGGAGTGCAGGGACCTCCATGAGGGGACTGCAGAGAACCCCGTGAGGGGAGTGCAGGGACCCCCGTGAGGGGAGTGTGGGGATTCCATGAGGGGAGTGCGGGAACCCCGTGAGGGGAGTGCAGGGACCTCCATGAGGGGACTGCAGAGAACCCCGTGAGGTGAGTGCAGGGATCCCCCGTGAGGGGAGTGCAGGAACCCCGTGAGGGGAGTGGGGGGGAACCCCGTGAGGGGAGTGAAGGGACCTCCATGAGGGGAGTGCGGGAACCCCTGTGAGGGGAGTGCAGGAACTCCGTGAGGGGAGTGCAGGAGCCCCTGTGAGGGGGAGTGTGGGGACCTCCATGAGGAGAGTGCGGGAACCCCGTGAGGGGAGTGCAGG